>GG745348.1:815751-849940 GCA_000151295.1 Allomyces macrogynus ATCC 38327 | reverse complement strand
CGTCGCGATGACGATGTGTCGTCGATTCAGGCGTGGTCGCGGTCGCACGTAGCGTCGCGCCCTCGCCCCACGTCAGATGGTGGGTGGGAGGCGAGGGAGGCGCACGAAGAATGGGTAGCTTGCTGTCGATCGGCAGTGACCAGCTAAACAGCTCGTCGTCGTCGCCATCTTGGTCGCTTAGAGCTCGCAGCGTCTGGGCAATGTTGACGAGCTGCCCGATATCCCATGGTGGACGGGATGTTCGCCAGCGTGGCGGATTTCTTGGGGCGGTCATGTTATTGGGTTCTTGAGCGTTCTCCGGGTCCCGGAAACAAATGCGGCGAGTTGGAGATCGTTGTCGTTATCGTGACAGCAACGGAGAGGAGAGCAATTTGGTTTCTGAGCGCAATCAAAAATGTATTGCCGTTGATCAAGGTCCTCAGTTGGTCTGACCTGTCGACTCTCGCTCTTGACAGTCTTTGCTCGTCGTCCTGTCGATCCGTACATGACGCGCACCAACTGGCCACGATAGTGGATATTTTTCCAAAAAGGTACATTTATGTCCAAAATAGACGCCAAAACTGCGACCAAGCAGCTCATGGTCTACTCCAGCGCGCACGACCCGGTCTAGGAATATGCGAAGCGCTCAAAAAAATGATGGATGTCCACCCTCCCCCTCTCAGTTCGTGTAAGTGACCTCGACAAACGCCGTCCCACTTGACCGCGCAATCTCGGCCCCGGCACGACGCACGACAATCTCCGACGCGTTTGCGGGCGCGACGTTCTGGTAGACGTACGGCTTGAGACGAGCACTGAATCGCCTTGCGAATCAGCCACGGCACTCCACCGAGCACGTCGACGCGATCACGCGCTGAGTCACGGCAAACACGCCCTCAATTTCAACCTCGTCGCCGTCCGCGGCGCGCACGGCGTTGGCCACGACGCGCACTTTGCTGGGCACCTGGTAATAAGTCTCCTTGTCCTGTTCTGACGCCTCGACAATAAACTGCGCGTCGGTCGAGACATAGTGCGTGCCATCAAGCGTCATGGCGAGTGTCGAGAACGGTGCACACGAGTGCGGCTGCGTGCCCGAAATCGTCGACAATGCCAGCTGGTCCCCTTGGAACGCGGCAAAGTTCCACTGCGCGCCAATCTTGTGCGGCGCAATCGACTGGTGCTGGTGCACGAGCGCGCCGTGGCCCGCCAAGTCGACAAGCCCGGCTTTCGGGATGGCGACGGTGCCCGTCACGCGCGAACGCAGGTTGAACACTTGCGACAGTTTCGCGTCGTGTGGGAAATGGACGACGCCGTCGCCCACGCGAATGGTCGCCGGAAACGGCTCGACGAGCGTCGCGTCGAGCGTAATCTCACGAGTCTTGAGCGACAGCTGGTAGGTGACGGTGCCGTTGGCCTCGGGCAGCCGCGCGACCTTGAGAATCTCGCACGAGTAGCCCGTCGCGCCCTGGCCGGGCGAGAGCTTGAGTGCTGAGCCCGAGTGGTTGTAGGACTTGAAGAAGGTGACTTCGGGCGTCGCGACCAAGACGGAGACTTGCGCGAGCGGCGAATAGCTCAGCTCAGAGTAGGCCATTTGCACGTAGACCATGCCGCCCGTGGACGGGTACAGATAGAACGTTTCCGTCTCCGAGTAACCGTACCCGGCCTTGACCCAGATGCCCTCGGCGGCCGGCGCGAGTCGCGGGGTCGACTCTGGGTGGACAATGCCCGTAGCGTGGTCTGGAGCAGCATGGGCCCGTCAGGAATTGGCCGTGTTGGTGTTGACGGGCGAGGAGAGGCGGCAAGGCGCACGTACGCGATTCGGAGAGCATGGTGGGCGAGAGGCGAGTAGGCTAGAGGACGGGGGCGTGCAAACGGCGCGACGAGTGCTGCAGATGGCGGGTGCAGCTGGTCGCAACGGGGCTGCTGTGCGCAAGAAGTTGCAAGACGAGTTGGTGTCGGTGTGCTCGGCGAGGTGGGTTCGGGAGAGAGAATGGAAGCGGCGAGGCGGCGCCGAGTGGCCCAGCGCGACGTGTCCCGTTGGTTGCCGATGACTCCAAAAAGCCGCGCTGTCAGGGTTCGCTGTCCGAAGACCAAAAAGGGTTTGCGGTGGGGCTGAGAAGAGCAACGTTGCTGACCAAAAAACAAGTTACGTACAACGACCGAGATGATTTGTCATTTCGGACGCTGATCGCGGTCACCTGGGAAGAGATGTTTCTGGCACGCTTCGCGGTGCCAGCTGGTCCAGTTCCTGGCCAACTTGGCCGGGCAGGGAAGCGCGTGCTTGATTTTTCTAACGACCTCGCCGTGTCTGCCGCTCCCTTCCCGCCCGAACGCCCGCGCCAACACGCACCAGCACCACCACCACGACCACGAAGAGCACGGCTGCTGCTGCACGTTCTCTGCTGTGGCCACCGCCTACGGCCCGAATTCCGCGTTCTGGACCTGGACCAAGCGCGCAAGAGCATCAGCTGTAACTAGTCGTCGAGCCCAGCCCAAGTCGTGCACCAGCGACCAATCCGTTTGCGCGCCGCCAGCTGTTCTTTATCAAGCTCGTGCGCGCTTCAACGGCGCGGCCACTTGTTCTTGTCCTGCCTGCGCTGGTCGCTTTGCTGCGGGAGCTCTGCCTGCGGCGTCAAAGTCCGCCTGCTCCACTCGCGCACGCGTGTCTTCTGATCACGACTACACGCGCGCGCCAACATGACCCAGTACTCGTACGACGACACGGGCGTCTACTTTGCCTACTTTGTCGCGACAGTCCTCACGCTTGTACTAGTCCCGGCCACGCACCGCTGGGTCTTTGGGGGTCGCCGTACGTGATCATTTTTGCTCTGATGTCGTGTGCCGCGGTGCACGCCCCTGTTGCCGTGATCCCCGTCTAGCACGCACCTGACTCTGTTCTGCAACGCGCGGCCCTCGCTCCGCTTCGCGTCATTTCGCTACGTGCTCGCTAGAACGGTTTGACAAGGCGAGCAGCTGCCAGTGCTCCGACTGCCTTGCCAAGTTCCGCGCCAACAAGCGCAAGGATGCGCGCAAGCACCGCGTTTCGCGCCTGATCAAGTGCGTCCCATTTTTCTTGCTGATTGTGATGCTCTTGCGCGCTAGACTAAGCTCCTGACCATTCTGCCCCGCTCTCCTCCAGGTACGCAGTGCTCTCGGCCGGCTGGTCCGCCGTCGCCTTCCTCGTGCACATCATCGTGACCACAGAAATCGAGACCCCGACCGTCTGGGACCCGTGGGCGGTGCTCAACATTTCGCAGTCGTCGACGACGGCTGACGTGAAGCGCGCCTACCGCAAGCTCTCGCTGATCCACCACCCGGACAAGGTCGCCGACGACCTCAAGGAAAAGGCGAATGCCATCTTTGCCGACATCTCCAAGGCCTACAAGGTCCTGACCAATGCCGAGGCGCGCAAGGCCTACGACGAGTACGGCCACCCGGACGGGAAACAGGCGTTTTCCATGGGCATTGCTCTGCCGACCTGGATCGTCGCCGCGCATAACTCACCGTACGTCCTGCTCGGGTACGGCCTCGTCTTTGGCGTGCTCCTGCCGTGGCGGATCGGTCACTGGTGGTACTCGACGCGCAACTACACCAAGGACCGCGTGCTGTCGCGCACCATGGCCGCGTTCTTCAAACGGATTCCGGAAGATGCCGGGCTCAAGACGTTGCTCGCCGTCTTGTCGACAGCGCGCGAGTTTGAGGAGACCTACTTGCCCGATACTAACGACAAGGGCAAGGCCGACGCTTTGGTCAAGTCGACCAAAGACCCTGCAACTCGCCGTGTCTGTCGCGCTCAAGGACCTCGGCGAAGACTTCCCGTACCCGCCCGCCGTCACGTCTCGCCCGGCCGCTGCGCACGCGCTGACCGTTCTCCTCGCGCACATGACTCGCACCGGCCGCGTCCCGCGGTCGGCCGACGACGAGCAGACGATCGTGCGCGCTGTGCACCTCTTGCAGCGCGGGATCCTGCAAATCACGTTGGCGCGCGGATGGCTGATCCCGTCGCTCTACACGATGGACGTGACGCAGCTTTTGGTCCAGGGGACCTGGCACACGGTCTCGCCGATGCTGCAGGTGCCGCACGTCACGGAGGCCCACGTCAAGGCGCTCAAGTCGCTCGCGCCGCAACCGGTCAAGTCGTTGCAGGATTTGGCGGAAATGGAGGCTGGTGCGCGCCGTAAAGTGTTCCGCGACTTGTCCGACGCGCAGGTCGAGGATATGAACCGGTTCTTAACGGGGTTCCCGCGGATTGTTTTGGAGAAGTTGGATTTCCGTGTGCTCGGCGAACAGGCGATCACGCCCGGCGCCATGGTGACCTGCACGATTCGTATCCGGCTCGCGCCCATTTCCATTTCGCTCGCACAACTGAACGGCGAGTACGAGGCCAAGAAGGCGCGCCGTGCGGAACGTGTTGCCGAGGCCAAGAAACTCGGGCTCGCCAAGCCCCCGCGCGATCCGGAGGACGACGAAGAGCATGAGGACGACGAAGACTTTGACACGCTCGGTCTTGACGGTGAAGGCGATGGCGCGCGCGGGAAAGCCGTCAAGCTTGCGGAACTGCCGAAACTCGCGCACTCGCCGCGGTTCCCGGCAAACAAGCGACCGACGTGGTGGGTGTTTTTGGGGAATGTCGGTTCGAACCGGATCATCAACGCCGTCAAGGTCCCGGACTTGCGCGACAAGAAGACGATCAAGATCCAGTTCCAGGCGCCCAACCAGGCGGGCGTGTTCCCGTTCTCCGTGTTCATCAAGTCGGACCACTGGGTCGGGTCGGATATGCGGCTCGATATTCAGATGAAGGTCGAGGAGTTGTCGAACGAGGCACGTGCGCGGGCTGCGGCGGCCGTGGCGGAACTAGAGGACGATATTTCGGACCCGGATGAGGATACGCTTGCGGGTCAAATGGCCGTGCTGCGTGGACAGCGCACGCGGCAGTCGCAGACGGGCGATGCCGCAGGGCAAGACGGCGCGTCGTCGTCGTCGTCGTCGTCGTCAGATGACGACTCGAGCAGTGATGAAGAATAGGCTGGTTGTCGGGAAGGGAAGGAAGGGAGGGGCTGGAAGGTTGGAGTGGGCGTGCTGCGCACCGGGTCCATTCGGCGGCGCACGCGGTGCTGCCGCCTTGATTTTGATCCCTTTGTTTGCCTGGATATATACGGTACATTTTTACTCTCTGGAAATCGAAGGAGCCCATGCGAGTTGACGCGACGCGACACGTAGGGCATCAGGACCATCTCGAAAAGTCAGACTTGTCATCGACGGTTGCATCGCGTGAGAACAGTGCGAGACGTGTTGGCTGTTCGTTTTTCTGCAGGTGCTTGGAGTGCCCTTTCCTGACTTCCTCGACGTGGCTCTGTCGCCCTGCTCAGAATCAGCGAACAGGTCCGCAACGTCAAAAGATCAGCAAAAGGCGCGCAACAACTTGCATATTCTGCCCAACCCGCCGCAAGAATCGCGCACCGCGCCAGGACAAGTGTCGGATCCGTGCCCGCTCTCACCTTTATCCGTGGTCGGTCGTGCGATGACCGAGAGCCGCGCATCATGGGCTTCTCCGACATTGGCCCGGAACTTGCAACGTTTGTCCCCAGCACGGTGATCACGGTCGCTGCCTTGGTCCGGTCAGTCTATGTCGCCTATGGGCGCCGCTCGCTCATCAACCACCTCGTCATGGTGCAATGGCTCGCGTTCCTCGTTGGCGACGTGGCCATTTGGGTTGGTGCTGCAACAGTGCCGGCACTAGGCGACAGTGAAACGACTCCAAGACGCATCATGTTTCTTTCCAGCGAAGCGGGCACGGCATTATTCACTGTGAGCAACCTGCTCAAGATCCGAGTATGTCATGGTTTTTACGGAAGTAGCGCTACCTCGACGCTCATGTCCCGCTGCGGCATCTCCAGATATTTCGCGTCATTTACCCCCGCGTGCCGGCGCGACTGGCGCCCTGCCTGGCGGCCTTGACGTGCGCGGTCTTTGTCGTGAGTTTGATTGATTACGTTGTCGCGCTCGTCACGACCGGGCGCACGACACGGTCGCTGCTGTTGAAGATCATGCCGTTTGCATGGGGGTTCGTAATCTTGCCCCGATGTTTGACCACACTGCGCCAACGGCATGCTCAAGCGCTTGCTCTGGTCGGCAGGATCTTGCTCGACGTGACCATTTCGACGTGCCTCGTCTACATGGTTTTGCGAATCGACTGGGAGCTCGCCGCCGTGGGCGGGAGGCCGGTCACCGACGATTCCGACGTGTATGAGATCCACATCACGCTCCCAACCGCGTGTATGGACCCTTTCTCGACCCCTGGACAGACATTTGAGTATCACTCTGAACGGACGTTGATGTATTTTAGGTTCTCCACCGCATTTGGGCGCGCCCTTCGAGCCAGGTCTCTTGGCGCCGTCATCAACCGTGTCGCGTGGATCGACCTTGTCTCGACCCACAACCACGCTTTCGCCGCCGATAACACTGTCGCCGCCGACTACCCTCTCTCCACCTGCACATCGATCCAACCCCAACTCGCCTCCCGTTGCTTCTCAACCCGCCAATTCCACCCTCGACGACCCTCCACCATCGCGCCTCTCCCGCGCCACCGCCATCTGGCGCTCCCTACACCCATGGTCACGCCGAATTCTCGCGACGCAGCTCACCGCAGCGGCCATGGCCGTGACCATGCTCGCAGTCTTTGTCGCGACCGGCGGGGCCACGCCCGCATCCAACGCGGCGGCCACGGTCACACGCGCGTACGCTGCGCTCGGGATGCTGTTCCTACACTCGACTATTGCGATTGCGCGCGACTCGTCGATGCGGCGGTCGGGAACAGTGTCGCCCGGACGCCGCTTGAGTGCGGTCCCGTCGGCCGGATCGGGCGGGTTGCATACGATAGGGTCGAGGAAGGGGAGTGCCGTCGGGTTGAGGGCACAACTGAAGGCGGAGGCTGTGTGTGGTGGAGAGGTGCAGGTGGGGAGGAGAGGATCGTTGGCGGTCGCGGAGGTGGTGGATGGACGACGCGGCAGCGGGAGATCCCCGTGATTGCGCGAGAGGGACAGCGTTTGGTGGAGCCGTATATACCGGCCCTTGTAATATTTATGCGCACGATCGGAACGTCGAGGTCTGCAGAGCAAACCGCCATGCTCGACGCAATCATTCAGGCTGTGATGTGGACGATGGTTGCCCCCACATCATTCAACTCCGACCACGGTCACTCTGCCGACGATGCTGCCCGCCCATCATGAGCTCCTGTCGCCATCCACCAGTTATGTGACACGACTCTCTGCAATTCGGTCACAGCTCTTCCTCGGGACTCCTCTTCACTCCCCACCGCTGCAATCATGGTCACGACCGCTCCCGGCTCAGCAATCTATTGGCATCCTGAGCAGCAAGTACCCGTCATTCCCGGCACCCTGACCACGCTCGTCGCGCCCCCACGCAATACGCGTCTATTATCGCAAGCACTCGCTCATCAACCTTCTTGTCGTCCTTCAATGGCTCTTGTTCTTCACGGGCGACGCGGCCATGTGGGTCTGTATTTTCTGCGCGGACGTGACCGCACCAGACCCACTCAACCAGTTCCGCAAGGTACATTTCTTGGCGACCGAGTGCGGTACGGTGGTTATGACCGTTTGCGGTGTGTTCAAGATCAGGTGCGTTCCAGCGACGCTCAAGAGTGTTTGCAGTCAACATGCTGACCCAATCAACTTCCAGAAAGGTTTTCAAAGCACTTTACCCACGCGTTCCCGAACGCCTCCCGCTCGCCTTGGCCGCCGTGACCATCGCCATCTTTATCGTGAGCGTGTCGGACTACATTTACGGCATCGATCGCTGATGGCCACTTGACGCCGTTAAACTTCTTGCGCACGATGCCGTTTGTCTGGGCGTACATTGCACATCTGGGCGCTCACTGTCTGATTTGAGCCGTCAACTAACTCGCGTCGTACTCTCGTTCACGGTAGGCTCGCGCTTGACACAGCCGTCTCGGCCTCTCTCATCGCGACCATTGTCTCGATCGACTTCCAGTTCGCCGCCGCCGGCGCCGCCGCTGCAGCATCCCCCAGCACCGACCCGGCGATTCGCGAGACCGATACGGGCGCGATTCAACTCCACGTACCGGGTCCGTCTCGTTCTGCCTTGCCCCTTTCGATTTGTTTACTGATCCGACGCCGTGGATGCCTTTTCGTTAGCTCAGTCTCCGAACCCGTCCTGAACGACCACTCCGCCGACACCGCCGCGACCGACGCGCAGCTGCGACCCGGAAATTCGGGCAAGTCCGGCGTCCTCCCCACCGCCGAATCCGCCGCATCCCGGTCGACCCTCCCCTTTGCCACGAGCAGCACCACCACGTCGCGATCCGCCACCCTCCCGCTCGCGCGCAGCGGCACCTCCTCCGCCCTCCCACCCCCACCCCCATCGTCCCCACCCTGGTCACATCGCGCACTCACGTAATGGCACGCAATGCACGCCCGGTCGCGGCGCATCATCTGCACCCAATCTCTCGCGGCCACCATCGCGGTCATGGTGCAGATCGCGTTCTTGGCGCTCGCGGGCACGCCCGCCGTGGCAAACGCGTCGGTGTCGGTCGTGCGCGCGTACAGTGCCCTTGGCATGGTGTTTTTGCATTCGACGATTTTGTTGGCCACGAGGACGCGGAAGGGGCGAGGCAAGCGTAAGGGGCCGAAGCGAGCGGGAGGTGGAGGGGGAGGCGGAGGAGGGACGGTGGCATTGGGGTCGATGGGGTCGATGGGGTCGATGGGGACGGGAGCGCCAGAGAGTATGGGTGGAAGGAGAGGAGAGGAGAGGCTGTCGAGCGGTCACGGCGCGACGACCGCGTCGTTGCCGTCGATGGAGTCATTGCGGCATCCGGAGGCGCTGGCGGGTGGAGACGAAGACTGACAACGTGGACTGAGCGCGTGACGGTCGCGGAACACGAATCGGTTCGAAGTAGGCATGTAATTCGCGTACATGAACAGGGCGTACAACACGCAAATTCAGTGGGTAACAAACGCAAGCAAGCAGAAAAAATAACGTCGTACAGTTCCACATTTTTGTTTGGGAAATACCTCGTCGCGCAATTCACACGCGCGACGGTATGGCGACCGCGCATCAGCTCGCGACATTCGGCACGTCAGCGCCCTTACTCGGCGACTCGGGCGCCGAGGTCGGGACGGTCGATGCGGACGCGACCGCTACGTGCGGCTCGCTCGCCGCATGTGCGCCGTCGACCATGTCCTTGACGAATTGCGGCACGGGCACGAGACCGGGGCACATTTTGATGTCTTGGTCGTTCTTGGCGGCTGACCGCTGGCGCAGCTCCGAGTCCTTGGCGGAAACGGGAGCCGGCACGGGCGAGACGACGGTCGAGTTGGGCGCGGTCGTCGCCAAGTCGACGACTTTCGACTTGAACTCATCCTCGAGTTTCTGCAGGTCCGTCAGGTACCGTTTCGAGAAGACGTTGATGTAGAAGTTTGCTCCATTCCCTGGATTCCCCCCAAGTTAGCCTCCATCGACCTTGCCGCGACGGTAAGGAAAATGGCCACGTACAGATACTCGCCGACAAGATGAACGCGAGGAACAGCATATTCGCGATCTGCGACCGCGCAAACACGTAGCTCGGCAGGACCGTGACCATCGAGTAGACAAACTGCAGCAGCATGAACGTGACGAGCCGGTGCTGGTCGCCAAAGACGCCCATGGCCTTGCCAATCGCGCCCTGGTCCTGGAGCAGCCACGTGAATGACGTCGCGTAGCCCTGCTTGTAAACCTTGTCGCGGCGGCGGTGCAGGATCAGAACGTAGTAGGCCACTTGCCAGACCAGGTAGACGATCGTCGACCCGACCAGCGCCTCGGTCATGGACATGGCCGGCAGTGGTTCCGTGCGCTGCGGCGCGCCGGGGTACCCGCCGTAGTAGGGACTTGCGGCCGTGGATGCGGTCGTGTCGAGCCAGCGCAGCGCCATGAGAGTCACGGGCGGCGAGAGGTGGATGAAGACGGACGTCATCTTGTCAAGCGAGTGGAAGACCATCGAGTTACGCTGAACAGAGAGATGCACGCAAAGGATTAGCGTCGGATGTCGCGCAGTCCAAATCGCGTCCAAATCGCGAATGCAACACTCTCTCAACGTACCCACGTCACAATCGCCCACGCGAGCGGCCCGTGCGCACACGCAAACAGGACGTTGAACAGCGTCGTCGATGACGGCATGACGAGCAAGAACACGAGCAGCATCGAGTTGATCAGGTAGCAGAAGTCGGCCAAGAAGTAGTGCCAGCGCTTGCGGCGGTAGGAACCCCACCGGATACCGAGCAGGATCACGGCCTTGATCGTGTACCAGACGGGCACGGACCGCGGGTACAGGCCCAACAGCGCTGCCGTCAGCCACAGGTCGGTCGCGCCAAAGAAGAAGGCGATCTTGTCGCGCTTGCGCGTGACGTGCGGGTTGCGCAACTTGTCTTCGAGAATCACCCACGATTTGACGAGCTGCGACGCGACCTTGTCCCGGAGACGCTCGCGTTTCTGAGCAACGACCGACCAGGGAAATGATCAGATCATGCCGAACATCGCACATAATAATCAGCACGCCGATAGCACGTACCCGGCGCGACCGACTCGACCGGTCATTCGGCGACGCCTGGATATCCTCGTCGAGCCGTTCCACGGCGCCCGTTGCGTCGCGCAGGATGCGCTTGGCCTCGTCGAGCACCGGGACCCGAGCAAGTCGTAAATCGACGAGTCTTCCACATCGAGCCAGATATCAAACTCGAGGTCCGAGTACAGGTCCCTGGGCCTCGGGCAAAGGGCTCGTCGTCCCAAGAAAAAACCCGGCCGGACGTGGCCGGGACTCGTGGGGCCCGGCCGCCCACCTTGTTGCGCGGGACCTTTTTTTTAAAGGACAGCGCGGCCGCGTGTGCGCGGGCCGCAGCGTCGTTGGCGGCAGCGGACTTTGTCGTGGTCGTGGATGATGTCGACCCGTTGGCCGCCGGCGTCACGGAAGTGGCGGCGGCAGCAGGTGCGGTAGACGTGGCGTCGCTGCTCGCGGCGGGCGCGGTTACGCCGTGCGGCTTTCGGTGCAGCAGGTTGTCGACCAGCGTCATTGTCGTCGGTTGATTGGTTGGTTATTGGTTCGACGGCGTCGCGATTGGGAGAAGCAGCGAAGCGACTTGGCGACGGCCAGCTGGTATATTTGCGGTTTTCCTTGATGCTGCGAACAGACGGTTCGAGCAAAAGGGTTGATTTCTCGTTCACGTTTTCCACGTTGCAGGTTGGTTTGCTGTTTGGCCGTGCGGGCACGGATGACCGTCGATGCGTGCGGTCGTGTCGAGGGAAGCGGTGCTGGTGCAGATGTGTTGGTCGGACAAGTGGCCACCCCACGATCGGTGCGCTCAAGGCAGAGAGAAAAGACTCGACGACCGACGCGCGCTGCTCAACTCCTCCTGTCTCTTTCTCCCAGTTTCTGCTCATCGGCAATAATGATGCTGTCCTTCCTTGCCGAGGCGGCGCAAGAGGCGCGCCAGGGACGTGCTCGAGGCCCTGGGCGCCTGAAAGTGCTCCGTGATCCAGTCATCTTCTGCAATATTTCAATGCCAGGGGAACGCAACACAAATGCCGACGAAAAATCAAATTCAAAAACAACAAACACGCCCAGCGCGCCCGTTCTCGACCTGCTCACCTAGTAGTACCCCGACCCGGGCGCCTGCGGCGGCATCTGCGGCGTGCCGTGCCCGCTGCCACTGCCGTTACCCTTGCTCGGCGGCATCGGCTGCATCGGGCCCGTCGGGTACCCACCCGCGTTCCCACCCTCGGCGGGGGTCGTGGGCTTGGGCTGCATCGTCGAATGCTTCTTCTTGATCGGGTGCGTCATGGTCGGCGACCCACCACCGTTACTCTGGTCTGCCGGCGGCATCGGCTTGGTCGGGTACGACGAGCCACCACCGTTCGCGGGCACCGTGGGCTTGGGCATCGTCGGGTACCCGTTGCCGCTGTTCCCGCCCTCGGCAGGCACCGTCGTCGTCGGTTGCGGCGGCGCGCCTGCGGTGATCGTCGTCGTGCACGGCGTCGGCTCGGCCGACCGCGCGATTTCCGTAGCGGTCGGTGTGGGAGTGACCACGACCGTCGTGCACGGTTCCGTCTTGCGCGCGATTTCCGTGGCCGTCGGCGACGGCATCGACGGCGGGGCGGGGATCTCCTCCCACTCTTTCACACTCCATGTCGTCCCCCGGCGGCGTCTGGTGCGACCCGTCGCTCCCGTTCTTCGGGTCTTCCTGCGACGGTGGCTGCGGGACGGGGGTCGCCGTGCACGCTGCCGTGACCGTGACTGTGGCCGTCTTTTCCAATGTCGCAGTCGCCGTCTTCTCGACCGTCTGCACGTCCGTCTTGGTCACTTCCACCGTCTTTTCCACCGTCTGCATATTCGTCTTGGTCTTTTCGACAGTCGCCGTCATCGTCATCGTCATCGTCATGGTCGTCTCGACCGTCGAGACCTTGGTCTTGGTCAGCGTGCACGTCGTGCTCGACACCACCGTGGAGGTGGCCACAATCGTTTTGGTCACGGTCATTGGGGCGCCGCAGTTGCCCCCCGAGGAACCGCCGTCAGCCGGGTCCTGTGTGGAGCCAGGGCCGGGGTACTCGTTGCGCGTCGCGTAGACGTTGTCGGCGACCACGGTCGTGGCGGAGACGGGCCACGCCGAGTCGGCCGCCACTGTGGTCGTCGTTGGGATCAGGTCGGCCGCGAGCGTTGTGGTCGTGCTCGCATAGTCGACGGCCAGAGTCGTCGAATCGACCGGAACGGTGGAAGCTGGGAGTGAGCTGTCGGTCGCGGACTTGGTCGTTGTCTTCGTCGTCGCGGTCAGCGACGCGGGCGGCACGACCGGCGCACCGTAACTCACGTCGCCCGCGACGCCATGCGCATTGAAAACGACGGCGGCTGCAGCGAGAAGAGTCAGGACTTTCATGGTCGTCTAGGTTGCGATCGAGGGCCGGCGCGGTCGAGCGGCCGGGTGGAGAGCGTGGAGAACCTGCGCGAGGGTAGGGAGAGCTCTTGGAGGGGCGGAAAGAGGAAGTTGATGGGGGAGATTTGGTGGGGTAGGGTCGCGGGCCCGCCGTGCTTTATACAGCCATGGTCCACTTGTTCCTCGTGCTGGACGACAGCAGCCGCACGTTCATGATAAGAGCACTCTAGGCGTTGCGCGCGAGGCCGCCGCAAGTGATTCATGGTCAAATATCATGTCGTCGGTCCGCTGGCTGGCTGGGTGGGTGGCTGGCCGGGAGTGCGCAGGTCGCGACGGTGATGAGGGTCAAATACTAGCTGAATCGCTCGCCGTCCATGAGCGCGGCGCCATGGATCACGCTGCAGCAAGTTGGCATTGGTCAGGGAGCGTCTGGTCGGTCGGTCATGGTTGTCGTGGGATGCAGGCAGGTCGAAATCGTAGGCAAAGAAATCGCGAACAGTTCATGTGCCACCCCCGCAAAATCATGACCGCCATGATCATGGCTGGTGCCTATGAACTGTGCAACACTCCGATCTGGCCTCTGTCGACGAAGATGGGCACAGGGAAGAGGCAGAGAGGAAAAAATAATGGATTCGTATTTGGCTATCCTATCATCAGTTGGTAGCTGGTCGTCCCCGTCGACGCGCCCGGCGCGCGCCATCCGTCCGTAAGAGTCCGCAGGGGGCTCAGAACGACGGCGACAGCTGCACCGACTGGTGCGCCATGCACGCGTCATACGCCGTGGCCGCGTCGGTGCGGCTCACAGGCGCGATCGCGGCGTCGACCTTGGTCCCCTTGTGCTGCTTGATCTCCATCTCCGACGTCGTCTCGGTCGACGACCGTCCCGCGCCCAAATGCCGCGCGAGCATCGCCAACCGCAACTTGCCCGCCCTCGCCATTTCAGCAGCCCGTTCGGGGGCAACCCGCGCGCGCTTGTTCCGGCGCCAACTCACGTCCGCGCAATCGACCGGCGGCGACTTGTGCCAGGCCGCGTCCATGCCCGATGCGGACCGCGTTACAGTGTTTAGGACTGCGCCGTAGGCGTCGTCGAGCGAGGTGCCCGGTGGGGCGAATTGCAGTGGCGCGAGGTTATCGGCGCCGCCGCTTGTGCGGACTGGAATCGCAGGGTCCGACAGGTTGTCAAAGGACGCTTGGAAGTGCGTCCATTGCGCGAGCGCCGCATCGCGCGCGAGCAGCGCTGGAGGAGACTTGGAGGAGGATGAGGGGGTCGTGCCGGTGACAAAGGCGTCCCACTCGGCGGCGAGCGGCGGGTCGATTGCTTGTGGGAGCGGAGCGGCACGCCGGCGTGCGGAGACGTGGTCGGCGCCCGTGCGGCGCGCAACGGGCCGAATCCACGCGGGCAGGTGCAGGGACGACGAGGACGACGACGACGACGACGACGATGGGAACGGCAGCGGTGGGACCGCAAACGGCGTGAGCTCGCCGGCGGCGCTGGCCACGTCCGGGTCCGGGTTGCACAGGCGCAGGAACAGCGCGAGCGGGTCGGCCGTGGCGCCTTTGGTCATCGTGCGCGCAGCGTGCATCGTCGTGGGGCTGGACGGGGTCGACGGCGGCGGGCGGGGGTGGGCGTGGGCGGGGGCGAGCTTGAGCGAGCTTGACGACGGCGAGGGTGTTGGTGGGGGGTGAGAACTTGGCCAGAGAAAGGGGACGAGGGGAAGAGTCCGGGGACCATGCGAATGATGAGATCGATGGGAAATTTGGCAACGACAACGGGCGACAACGCCGAAGGGACCCGCGGGGTAAAGAAATCACAAGGGCGCGCTTGCTGTCCGCAGATTTCATCAACGCCCCGGCCTGGGCTGACTCGACTGACGTGGACGGCCCAAGATTCGCCTGGCGCGTTTCAGGATTCGCGCATCGACCGGGCGCTGGCCTGCGCGCCCATCACTTCACACATCAAGGCGCGCACACGGCGCCGGCAAAGACGCTTCAACATCGTCACGTACGCTACACATAGGTATGCATTCGCAAAACTGGACCAAGCTACCGAAACCCGCTCTCCGCTCTCCACCTCGTCTTCAATCCCGGCCGCATCTCCCCGCGACCGCTTCTAAAGCTGCACCTCGACACCGCGCGCACACCACGCATCCTTTTCATACACGCACTTGCCATCAATCCACGTCGCGAGCACGCGCCGCTTCCCGCTCTTGGGCAGCAATTCCTGCGCGTTTGTGATATGCGCGAGATCCACGTCGGTAAACACCAAATCCGCGCGTTTACCTGGCGCAATCGTGCCAATGATCGTGTCCATGAAACTGGCGTACGCCGCGTCGGAAGTGAACCCTTTGACCGCCTGGTAGGGCGTGAGAGCTTGGTCGGCGAACCAGGGAGTTTGGTCGCCGTGCGGCTAGAGAGAGAGGTCGTGAGTGCGAGTTTGGCGTGGGAGGAGCGGTGGAGGGTGCTGCGTACGCTCTTGGCATCGTGGTCCATGCGCGCAATCGCCGAGTACATGCCCTCGAGCGGGTCGGGCGACTCGACGGGGAAGTCGCTGCTGAGCGGCAAGTGCGTCACGCCGGCTTGCAGGAACCGCTGCCACGCGTAGGCGCCGCGCAGTCGGTCGAGGCCGAGACGAGACTGCGCGTAGCCCATGTCGCTCGTCGCTACACGTTCGTGAGACAAGGTAAGTGGGAGCGCGTGCTAAAATGAAGGGAGGAAGAGTACCAACCGTGGGTCGGCTGCATCGACGGCAGGATGCCGAGCTTGGCGACGCGGTCAATGTCCTCGAGTGTCTACAAACGCAACATGGGATCATTAGCAATGGTTGCCACGCGCGGCGGGCGGTGGAGAACACGGACCAGAATTTGCGCGTGCTCGATGCGCGGCCGCTTCTCGGCCTTGACCTGCTCGAGCGCATTGATGGCGAGCTGGTTGGCATGGTCGCCAATCGCGTGAATGTTGACTTGGAATCCCTGGAGAATCACGGACGCGTGAGCTAACTATCCTCTCCACCCACTTTGCTCGCCAACAACGCACCGCCGCGTCCCACTTGCGCACGACCTCATTCAACTCTGGGCACTCCCAGCTCGAACACCGCACGATTCCCTTTGTCTCCGACGCATCATCATACGGCCTGATCAGCGCGGCCCCGTGCGAACCCAACGCCCCATCCAAGAACAACTTAACCGACCGAATCGCGACCCGGTCCGACACGTTCCGCGCTGCCTCCACCAACCCCTGCACCGTCTCGGCACAGAAGGCCGGCGCCGGCGCCTGAATGTGCTGGTGTTGCACATCCTGCGGGCACGAAATCATGGCGTGCACGCGCACTTTCAGTTCCCCCGAATGCGCGCCGCGCACGAGCGCGGCCATGGCGGGAGGGAGCACCCCGGCGTCCCCGACAGCAGTGACACCGAACCGGACCAGGTCCGTTTGTGCGCGAGTGAGCGCCGCGTCCCAGTCAGCGTCCACGGGGGCCGGCATGACATTGTCGACGAGGAACATGGCGTTATCGACAAACACGCCCGCCGGTTCTTGAGTGATCGGGTCGCGCTTGATTGCGCCACCCGCCACGTCGAGCGGGAGTTGCCCGAGAAGGGAGATTGCGCGCTGGTTGAGCCAATACGCGTGCACGTCGATGCGTTGCAGGGCTATCGGGATCGATGTGAGCACCGGGTCCGAGTCAAGGTCAGCCGCAGTCGGGAAGGCTCCCGCGCCGTCGGTAGCGTCTGTCCATGTCGTGTGGTCCCACCCGTTGCCGACGAGCCAGCGCGTGTCCGAATAGGAATCGTCGGGGGATTGGGCGATGAAGTCGCGCAGGACGGTGCGGACGGCCGAGACGGAGGGGAGGCCGACGAGGTTCGGGCGGCTGAGGGCAAGGCCGTGGCCGAGGAAGTGCTATTCGAGTTGGATGATGAAAAGGACGGGGTGCGTGGAAATGTGAGCGCGTGATGGACGGGAGCGGGCCAGGAATCGGGCCTTGGGATGACCCGCAACGACCCCAACATCAACACCAACATCAACGCCGCCGCCATGAACTGCAACAAAGAACGTACGCCATGGCTATCCATGAGCCCCGGGTAGACGTAGGCGCCATGGCCGTTGACGACAGTCACGCCTGTCCCACGCAGCGACTGTAGCGTGTAAGCAGCGTCGTTGGCGCCAATAATCCGCGCAATCTCGTTGCCGCGCACGAGCAGCGCGGCACCGTCGGGCACCGCCGGGTCCATGGTGCGCACAGTCACATTATGGACCAAGGTCAGGCGCGTCACGTCTAGCAAGTTGGTCCCGTCGGCCGTATACCCGGCCGCGTCGGTCGGCGTGGAAATGGTCTCGTAGAAGACGACGAGGTAGAGTGTGAGCGAGACGGCAACCCCGACACAGAGACCGATCAGCATGCCGGGCCGTGGCGCGCGCGGTTCAGTGTAGGCCGCGTCCGGGTCGTTGGGGTCGCCAAGATTGGGCGCGACATAGTCGGGCGCGTTGGGCGGGCGCCGCGCAAAGGCCGGCGGGAGGTCGAGGCTGGCGGTGGTGTGCGGCGCGTCGGCGCGCTTGCGCAGGCCCGCATTCTTCGACATGGTGCTGGCGGCAGCGGCTCTTGATCGTTTGCAAGCGAGCCGAAGGAATGGAGAGAGCAGAGAAAGTGGTCGGGTGTGGTTGGTTGATGGGCCGGCTGAATGAACCGTGGGCGATCGGTGTGGCGAAGCTCGCGAGTGAACCAAGGGCCGGTCCCTGCCATCGCATGTGACCGTGCATGGCATGGGCAGGGACCACCGATGGGACTCACTCGACCAATCGTAAGCATCGCTCATGCCGTGGCCAGCATTCACGGCGCTGCCACTTCCCGCATCCGCACCGCCGTACCTGATCCGCGCGCCATGGCTGACCACGACGGCGACGCTGCCAGCGGCGGCCGTGGCGACCACCAGCACCAGCAAGATGAACTTGCTCCCGCTCGCCTTCCAGCGCGAAATTGTCACCGAGCTGCTCGCCGACGACTCGGCCCTCGTCGTGCTCGCGCGTGGGCTCGGGTCCCTGCCGCTGATCCAATTCCTCGCACGCGCCTTTGCCCGACCCATCTCGCTCGTCTTTCTTCTCGACGCTGGCAACTCGGGTGCACCCAACGCCACGCTTCTCGGGGACCTCGACACGGCCGATACCTCCCTCGGCGACCCAACGCGGCACGCGCACATTGTCACTGGCGAGACGTCGTCCGACCAGCGCCAACAAGCCTATTTACGCGGCGGCGTCTTTCTCATCACCGCGCGCGTGCTCGTCGTCGACATGTTATCCGACAAGGTCCCGCTGCACCTCGTCACGGGCATTCTCATCCACCGCGCCGACCGCGTCACTGAGTCGTCGACCGAAGCCTTCATCCTGCGCCTCTTCCGCGCGCAGAACACGAACGGGTTCATTCGCGCGTTTACCGAGACGCCCGAGTCGCTCGTCGGCGGGTTCAACAAACTCGAAAAGTGCCTGCGCGCACTGCACGTGCGCAAAGTCCTCGCATGGCCGCGATTCCACATGCTCGTTGCGCAAACCCTCGCGTCGCACCCAGCCGACACCCTCGAATTGCACGTCGGCTTGACCGAATCCATGCAGGTCGCGCAAATGTCCATCATGGAACTCATCACCATGTGCATTGCCGAACTGCGCCGCCTCCTGCATCTCGAATTTACCACGCTTGACGGCGCCGCGCCCGATATCGACCCGGACCCGCCCGCCGCCGGGGGCAGGACTGGGCCATGGAAGCCGCAGGCGCGGGGGCCAAAGTCCGCCGCCGCCGTGCACGCGCGACCGCGCGGCAGTCGTCGGCCAATTTGACGGAAGCCTATGTCGCGCACGGCGAGTTTGCGATCGGGGTCGCGCACCGCCCGCCGCCGGGATCGCGCGCGCGGTACTTGCTCGCCGATCTGGCCCTGTTCAAGTCGCTGCTGGGATACTTGACAGATTACGACGCGGTCGCGTTCTTGACGTTCTTGGAAACGGTCTACACGGCGTGCACACCTGGGTCGGTGTTTTCGACGCGTGAGAGTCCGTGGTTGTTGACGGATGCGGCGGCGACGTTGATGAGTGTCGCGCGCGCAAGGGTGTACGAGACGGTGCCGGCGGGGACCGGTGGGGGTGCGGATGGCGAAGGTGGTGGGGACCTGATGGCCCGGATCGAGAGCGCGCTCGGAATCAAGCCAACGCTCGAAGTCTTGCCGAAATGGCACGCGTTGCGCGAGGTGCTGGACGAGATTCGAGCACTCCACCAGGAACGGCATCCGGGTGGGGATGAACCACGGACGCGCGCACGCACGCTGGTTTTGTGCAAGGAGCCCAAGACGGCGCGGCAGCACGCGCAGTATTTGGTGCAGGGGGACCAGGTGCTCACGTTAGCGTATTTGAAGTATCTCGATGGGAAGGGCAAGCTGAGGAATATCAAGCTGGATGCAAGCAAGGAGGGGACGGCAAGTGGAGGGGCGGCGGTGCTACCAGCGCCCGGGATGGCGGGAGCCGCGGCGGCGGCATCAGCCAAGAAACGGCGCCGCGTGCGTGGGGGTGCGGTAGCCGCGGCGGCTGCGTTGAATGCGGTTAGCGCGGACGATCCGTTGGCGGAAGCGGTGGCATCGGCGGAGCGGTACGTTGCACTTTCTCACCGTTTCAGCTTGATCGTTTGAATGTAGCTGACTCGTCTTGGGTAGACTCATGTCGGCCAAGGACCCGACCATGACCGACACCGACCCGCCCGGCGATGGCGACGCGACCACCACCAAAGACACCGCCTCTGCGACACCTCACATGATCGAAACCGTCGACCTCGACATTTCCATCCGCGTCATGGGGTTCTGCGCTCGACGAATCGCTGATCCCCACCGCGCAACCCGACTACATTGTCATGTACGACCCGGATCCGGGCTTCATCCGGCGAATCGAAATGTACCACGCGCAGCATCCGCACCTCGACGTGCGCACGTATTTCCTCAGCTACAAGGACTCGGTCGAGGAGCAGACCTACCTCGCCCGTATCTGCCGCGAAAAGGAGGCCTTTGAGCGCGTCATCAAGCAAGCTGCGGCTGCTGTAGTTCCGCTCGATGTGCCCGCGCAACCACCCGCGACCTCGATCGCGACCTCGGCTGACGACCCGTACGCGGTGACTGCTGCCGCGGCCGCCGCTGCGCAGAGTTTGTTTTCCGCGGGACCCGCGTCGATGCGGCACGGTGGCGGCGCCGAAAGGAAGTTGCAGGAGAAGGTGGTCGTGGTCGATATGCGCGAGTTTCGCGCGGCGTTGCCCGCGGCACTGCACGCGCGGGATGCGAGTCGTCCCGACGACGTTGGAAGTCGGGGACTATGTCCTGGCGCGCGACGTGGTCGTGGAGCGCAAGAGTTTGACGGATCTCGTGCAGTCGCTGAATTCAGGAAGGCTGTATTACCAGGCCGAGGCCATGTGCCGGTATTACCCCGTGGCCGCGCTCTTGATCGAGTTTGATGGTGCCGCGCAAATGTCGTTGTTCCAGGTACGCGCGCCGGGGTTCATTGCTCACCGTTGAAGAGAGAGGTGGTGTGCTCATGCTGCATTTTCGTTCATCTAGCAATCGACCATGTCCGACGCGGCGCCCCTTGTCGCCGGCCAATCGCTCTTCACTTCCGGTCAAGAATCGCTCCCCGCGAAACTTACCCTGCTCACCCTCCACTTCCCGAAACTCAAACTCCTCTGGAGCACGTCCCCCACCGCGTCCGCCGAACTCCTCGACGACCTGAAGCGCGGGCGCGACGAACCTGATGCCCAAATTGCCGCGGCCGTAGGGCTCGACGGCGCGCCCGAAGGTGCGCAGTTCCATACGACGCCACATGATCTGGTCCGGTCGCTCCCTGGAGTCGCGCACGGGATCGATCGGCGCGTGATGCGCGCGTACAGTTCCCTGTATGAATTGGTGCAGAAGTGTAAAGCCGAGGGGCATGTGGAGGATGGGTTGGCGAGGGTGGTAGGTGGCACGGGAGAGGCGGCGCTGACGCAGTTTGTGAAGCATGACCCAAAGACGGGCGCGGTGGGGAAGAGGGGGAAGACGTGATTTGAATAGATTTGGGTGATTTTTATTCGATTTGCCGACACAGCCGCGTTCAGTGGGCGGTCGATACTGGTGGTCAAGATGAAAGTGCTGTGCCGTGAATTGGACCTTGGAGTGACAGTCTCGCCATTTTAGAGTGCCTATCTCGTCTGTAGGAATATCCCACCATTGGAGACGAAAAGTCAGCCGTCAGCGGGTCGACTCCACTTGGTGAGATCGTGGGTCCGGCTTCCTGCACCCAAGCCGAGAGATCACTGCAACGGTCCACATGTAGTCCAGGGTGGCCCTTCGAAACGGGCAGCGACAGCGGGACCCAGCAACGACGGTCCAGCCGGCACGGGCCGTGTGCGCGCGGCCGCAGTTCCCTCACTACAGGCCGTACGTGTGCAACCGTGGGATTCAATGGGGTCGAGGCAATGTGCATTTTGTTGCCAGCGAGCAGCCGGCATTCATGCCGGATTTGGCCGAGAGAAAAAGAACGGGGCAGAAATTGAGAGAAACTCAGTGATGTAATCGAGTCGTTGGTGGAGTCCCGTTGAGTTCCTGGATCCCGCGCTCGCGCACAGCGGCCATCGTGAACGTGCCGCGACGCGCCGCGGACTCCTGCGATTTCTGGCAGATGGTCGCGTGCTTGGCGATGCGGTCGGGCGCAAATGTGCGTGAGCAGTGCGGGCACGCGGCGAAGTTGGACGGTGGTGCTGCCGCGGCAGGCGCTGGGTCAGGATCGGAAGCGGCGCGCGGTGGCGGATTGCTCGTTGCGTGCTTGGGCTTGGTGGGTGGTAGTGCCGGCGCGGGTTCGGGTGGAGAAGAATCGGCTACTGCAGGGAGCGGTGCTGCGGCAGGCTCGGTACGCACGCCCGGTTTTCGACGGCCAGGTTGGGCAGCGGCGGGTGCAGGGGCAGGGGAGTTTGGCGAAGACGCTGCCCGACCGTTGCGCTGCTTCGGCGCCGGTCGCGCGGGTGGCGGTGACGGCGGATCCTTTGGCGCAGGTCGGGAGCGTGCGGCTGCAGGCGACGGCGTGTACTGGTTGACGGGCGGGTCTCGAGATCGAGCGGGCGGGGATCTTGTCGCGGGCGATGGCATGTCCTGGTTGGAATGCATGCCGCGCCGTTGAGCAGGCGGGGACCGCGTCGCGCTTGGCTCTTCCGGGCCATGCAACGGGTCCGGTGCAGCTCCCGATATGGACATAGCGAGATTCGCCATGCTCGCCGTCGGCGGCGACCGCGCCTGGATCTTGGCCAGGACCGACCGCGACAGCGGCATGGGCGGTGACGTCGCGGTGTAGTCTATGCGTGGAGCTATCGTGCCCGATCCACGAATTGCTGCGGCGGCAGCAGCAGGTGCCGTCACGCGGCGCCCGGACGTGCGAGCCGCAGCCGACTTGGTCGGTGGCGACATGGCAGCGGGCCACGGCTCCGGCGCGCTCGCCGCCATTGAGCGTGCGTTGACAGCTTCCACCAGACTCCCACGGCGACGTCCCGCGGTCGCCGGAGTCCGCGCCGTCGCAGGCGTGCGTTTTGTCGCCGGAGTCCGACCCGTTCTTGCCGTTCCTGTCGCTACGGGCGCTTCAGCAACGGCGGCGGCGGCGGCGGCGGCGGCGGCAGCAGCGCCCTCCCGTAACGTGCGCGGCGTACACGGCTTCTTGCCCGTGAGCTGCTCGTATTGCGCGTGGATCGACGGCAGAGCCGGGACGGCCGTTGCCACACTGGGACCAAATACATTGCTGTGTGCGGGCGGCGGTAGTGGCTTGCCGGTGTGCGCTTGGTGTGCTCGGACCGTGTTGAAAAACGTGCGCAACTTGCCGGCAGCGTGGACTTTGCGCGCGTGGTCGGCGGAGGCGGTGCTTGCGTCGAGCATGTCAGGCGAGGCCGGCATCGCCATCGCGACCAGGTGGAGAAGGTACGGCGCGCCGGCGCGAGTCCAGTGCGGCAAGTTGCGATGATGTTGAGTTTGGTGGTGGAGAGATATACTCAGGCACAGGTGCCGGCGAGGCAAGAACTGGGCACCTCGTGCCTCGCTTCGTCAACCTCACAGTGGGCATGGAGCTTCCTGTTTATAACGAAATTCCCATCATCATGAGCACCTTTGATGAGGGAGCACAGCTCATCATGGTGCAGTCGCTGACGCACAACATGTGAAGACCGCCCAGCTCATGTTGGCGCAGCGCCTTGGTCACTCCAGCAGCGAAGACGCCCGACGTGGGCCCACAAGTGCTGCCGGCAAGGGAGGATCCAGAAAGGCCCTCGTGTGATCAAGTACCGTCGATCAAACCGGGGGCGGGCCGCGGCGGTTGCATGGAAGTCGTGACGCGACACGAACAAGACCACTAACGCGGTCACGTTCTCCACGTCATCCACTTCCTGGTCAGGTCGGCCATTTCGGGCCGTGCTCTTGGCCAGCGGCAACAAGCATCCGGCAGCGTATGGCCAGCGCGCGCTGCCGAATGACCTGCTTCGCACAGTCGCGCACAGTCCCGCATGACCGAAAAAATAGTTCGGTCAACGGCGCTATGAGCACTCGTTGCGCTGGGGCCCGCCGCTTCAACGCCACGCTCCCAACTGTTCTCGCTCGTCCTGGCCAGCGTGTGGTGGGGATGAGAACAGGATGAGGCAACCTTGGTAGCCTGACTGCAGGGAGGCACAGTTGGGGCCATAATCGAAAACGGGCGGCGTGCATCGTGCGTGTGCGCCATTCGCAAAGTGGGCAAAGGAACAATCCTTCCCACGTTGAGTGCAACGTGCCACCGCAGTCCAACCACCACAGTGGCAGCGCGCGCACGGGCGCATGCTAAGGATTAACCGTCGCACACCAAAGCTCTTTGGCCCACGAGCCGCAGCGACGATGGAAATAGACGGGACGCCGCCAGAGTGACTTTGATCCTTTGCGCGCTTGGATTTGTCCTGGAGCGCACTCAAACGTCCCGCGCGCACGACAGCCTGGTGCACAGCCGTGCACGCAACAGGCTCGACGAGATGTCTAGTGTGACCGACCCCCTTCTCGCCCGCGCGCTGGCTGGACTGGCAATGAATAGTCATATGTTTGGGTGTCCACGCGCACGCGAGCGCGTGGAGGCGAAGGACTTTGACGCGCTGTTTGGTGGGGGCGCACGCGAGCGCGGATTAATCGATGCACAGACGGCGTTTCGCCACACCTAGCGCCGACAAGCGCCCATCCCAGCCTCGATGAACGCTATCCCCACGACTGATGGCCGAATCGCTGACCCCGAGTATAAAAGGGACGCCCGCCCGCGCCCTATCGATGCTGACATCGGCTCTCGATACTCCTCATCACGCTCTTCCAGCAACTCGCGCGCTGCTTCTCTGCCTCGTTTTACGCCTGGGTCCTCCATCTCCTCTTCGTCGTCGTTTGTCACCATGGTGCAGTGGTACTCGTGGTTTGTGAGGTGCGTTTCTCTCTCTCCTGCTCTCGCTCGGCCTCGAACTCGACCCGACCGCCCGCCTGCAAGATGCAAGCTGACGATGTGATGCTTGCTCTCCACCAGTTTCACGGCCGCGCTAGGCGGTTTCCTGTTCGGCTATGAGATTGGCATCATCAACTCGGTCCTGGAAATGGACCAGTTCCGCGTGTTCTTTGGCATGTCGAGCCTCGGCAGCGACATGACGACGCTCACCGACACGGACCACGCAAAGGACTACAAGGCGCAAATCACGTCCTTCTTTTTGCTCGGGTGCATTCCCGGCGCGCTGTTTATTGCCGTCGCTGCCGACTACCTCGGTCGCAAGAAGTCGATTTGGCTCGGCTCGCTGCTCTTCTCCGTCGGTGCTCTCATCCAGGCGCTCGTCGCGGCCGACTCGATTCCAGCGCGCGTGCACACCATCATGGCCGGTCGTTTCATTGGCGGCTCGGGCGTCGGCATTCTCTCCATGTCGGTCCCGCTCTACATTGCCGAAATGGCGCCGACGGACATGCGCGGTCGCTTGACGTCGGTGCAGCAGCTCATGATTACTATTGGTATCGCCGTCGCGTCCATCATCAACGCCATCATCATTGCCGCGTTCGACGGCGCACCCAAGGACGACAACAAGCCGTGGCGTCTCGCTCTTGGTATCCAGGCAGGCCCCGGCTTCCTGCTCTTCCTCATGCTCTTCTTCTTGCCCGAGTCGCCGCGCTGGCTCATGTTCCGCGACCGCGAGCCCGAGGCCCTCACGAACCTGGCCAAGCTGCGCCAGTCAGCTGAGTCGTCGCCCACCGTTCAGGAGGAGTACCAAGAGTACAAGGACTCGATTGAGGCCGAACGCCAGATTGGCACGGCCAGCTGGTCGGAGTTGCGTCGCCCGGGCATCTTCAACCGTCTCGTGCTCGGCGTCGTGCTGCAGTTCTTCCAGCAGTGGACGGGCATCAACGCCGTCATGTACTACTCGTCGTCGCTCTTCATCGGCATGGGTATCCCCAAGGCCACGGCCACCACAGTCAACGTTGTCGTGCAGGCACTCGTCAACGTTCTCTTCACGCTGCCCGGCATGTACCTGATTGAGCGCGCTGGCCGCAAGAAGCTGCTTGTGTGGGGTGGGCTCGGCATGGCCGCGTTCATGTGGGGGCTCGTCCTGTTTGTGAACCTGTTCGCGTCGAACCTGCCCGTTGCCGTCGCCGATATCAAGGAAGGCATGGAGATTCCTGGCAACGCCAAGACCTTCTCGATCCTCGCCGCCATCTGCATGTACTGCTACGTGGCCTGCTTTGCGTCGACGTGGGGCCCCGTCGTGTGGGTCTACCAGTCGGAGATCTTCCCGCTGCGCATCCGCGGCAAGGGCACCGGTATCGCGACCGCGTCTAACTGGATCAACAACTTCATTCTCTCGTACGTGTGGCCGTACGCTGAGGCGCTCGGCGCCAACCAGTACATTGTGTTTGGCACGACTGGTCTGGCCATGGCTGCGTTTGTGCAGTTCTTTGTGCCCGAGACCAAGGGCAAGTCGCTCGAGCATATGGACGAGGTGTTTGGGTTCACGGCCAACGAGGCTGCAGACCTCAAGGCCTAATTGCGGGTGATGAGCCCGTCCGCGTCGTCTTCGTCGAGCGCGGTGTGTTTGCGCGCTCCTGTCCTTTGATTGTGTTTTTTGATTGCTGGTGCTCCGCCGATTTGGGCCCGGAGCAGTTTTGGCTGTGTCGATATTTCCCGCAGGCCATTCGAGGCCTCTAGAGATTGTTGAACGAAATGGAATGAAATCATTTTTTGAACCATTGATTTTGAAATGTGCTCTTCAAGGCAGCTTGCTGCTCGCAAGGAGACGAGTCGGTTTGATTTCCTCCGATTCCGCTCTGATCTTGACATGGTTGCAACGGGAAGTGCTGCGCGTCGTCCCTGCCCTGCAAACAGAGCCCAAGGTGCTTGCGTTGCCCTCGACTTGACAGGACAGTCCGCACCCAAGCTCCCGTCCACGTCTCCCGCGGGCGCGCCAACAGAAAACGAGTCTTGGAACGACGCTGTGACGGCTGCAACTTACCGCGCTCGACTCTCCATCCGCAACGACGACCATACCAACAAGCGTTGTTGAAATGGCTGGCATCCGCGCGGAAAATTCCTCGCCTACTGCAAGCCGCGTACCGTCGAGCACTACACCAATGCTTGCAGCACCACTCACCCTGTTGCCGCGCCGACCGACCTACTCCACAATGGCAAGCTCCTATGACGAGGGTGAGGACGATGCCACAAGCAGCAGTTGGCGTGGAAGCGACACGTCGTCGTCGGCCGCAACCCCTCTGCTCCTGCCCGACGCTGCCGCCAAGCCTGCTCCACAACGAACCGATTACGTTCTCGGCACCACGCGCCCGCCGCCCCCAGTCCGCAGCCGATCAGCGAGCGCTCGCGGTCGCACCTCGCCGTCCTGCCCGACCATGCTCGCCCGCGACTACGACGCACGTCACTCGCCTCGTCATCGGCGTCGTCACGGCGACGAACTGCGCCTAAACTCGGCACGGCGAGCGGCGTGTTCATGCCCGTGTTCCTGTCAATCTGGGGCATTCTCTACTTTCTCCGATTCGGCGTGATCATTGGCGAGGCCGGGATCCTCGGCGCACTGGGCATGCTTGCGGGTGGGTACATGATCACGACCTTGACGACGCTGTCCGTGTCGGCCATTTCGACCAATGGCCGCGTACGCGCCGGTGGACCCTATTTTATCATTTCGCGATGTCTCGGTGCCGAATTTGGCGGGTCGATTGGGATCGTCTACTTTGTCGGGTCGATTCTGGGCAATACGATGAGCGCAGTCGGGTTTGTGGAGCCGCTCTTGGATAATTTCGATTTGCCGAGGGATCCGGTGCGGTCAACTTTCCGCTCCAGACTTGAGCTCACGGCGAAATGAAACTAACACATACCAGCTGTGTCGTTATTGTAGTGGTACCAAACCGGATACGCGGTTGCGCTCTTGGTCGTGTCCACGCTGCTCAGTTTTCTGGGCTCCAAGGTACGTCAGAAAAGCCTCGATCAGCACAGATTCGAGACGCCAAATTCACCTATTGGATGCTTCTCGCACGTCAGATGTTCTCCAAGCTCAACGTGATCGCATTCATCCTGCTCAATGTCTCAACGGCCTCTGCGCTCTTCTCGTTCCTGTGGTGCGGCCAGCCGTCGTGGCATTTCTTTTACCAGAATCTCTACCCGTCGTTTGACGGCGAGTACGGGTGGACCATGATGTTCTCGCTCATCTTCCCCGCGTGCGCGGGCATCCTCGCCGGCGCGTCCATGTCGGGCGAGCTCAAGAGCCCGAGCCAGTCGATTCCGCGCGGCACCATGCTTGGGATTCTCGTGACGGGCACGATGTACGTCGCGTCGGTGCTGGTCATTGGGTTCACAGTCCCGCGCGCACAGCTCAAGGCGGACCTGAGCATCATGCAGTCGTGGTCGGTCGTGCCGGTCCTCTACCTCGCCGGCGTGTTTTGCGCGGCGTTCTACGCCGTGTTTGGCGGGATCCAAGGCACTTCGCAGCTTCTGTTTGCGATTTTGCGCGACCAGCTCGTGCCCGCAGTCCCGGCCCTCAGCGCGCCAGCGTGCATTGCCATCACGTTCTTCCTGACGGGTCTGGCCCTGCTCGGTGTCAGCAACATGAACGCGATCGCGCCGTTTTTCACGACCACGACGCTCCTGTGCTACGCGATCGTGAATCTCGCGTGCCTGCTTTTGCGCGCGGCCGCGGCGCCCAACTTCCGCCCGAGCTTCCGGTACTTCAACAAGGCGACGGCGGCCGCGGGCGTGGGCGTGTCGGTAGCCGCAATGATGATTGTCGACATTGGCTATGCGGCCATGTGCCTGCTCGTCTCCACGTCGCTCTTCTACCTGATCCACTACGGCGGCGAGCCCAAGCACTGGGGCGACGTATCGGCAAGCCTGCTCTACCTGCAAGTGCGCAAGATGCTGCTCAAGCTCGACGCGCAGCCGATGAGCGTCAAGTCATGGCGCCCGCAACTGCTCTTGTTCTGCGAGCAACTTGAGCCGTCGCTCGGCATGATCCAGTTTGCCAACGACTTGAAAAAGGGTGCGTTATTTGTGATTGGGCATGTTTTGGTCGGGTCGCTCGACGAGCAGCTGTTGCCGTACAAGGCGACCGTGCGCAAGTGGACGAGTACCGTCAAGCAAATGGGGGTCAAGGCGTTTGTGCATGTGGATGTCGCACCGTCGGTGCGCGTCGGCGCCCAGAGTATTTTGCTTGGCGCGGGGCTAGGAGGTACGTTCGCGGCAGGAGTTCTACTTCGTAGACTGTCGTCAAATCCGCACCCGTTATGTTTGGCATCGATTTCTCACTCTTCTCCACCCGATTTTATAGCCATGAAACCCAACGTCGTCCTGCTCCCGCTCCCGCACGCTGATACCCCATCGCCTGACTTTCTTGGGATCCTCGAAGACGCGTGCGGGCTCGACAAGGCCATTGGCGTACTAAGCAGGTTCGACACCCCCACTCCACCAACCCACGACACGATCGACCTCTGGCCCATCTGCCTCGCGCTGACCCCAACCTCCACCACCGTCGGTCCACGGAGCTACCCCGGCACGCCCGCACGGCACGCAAGCCTGCTGGCTTTACCCATCACCTCGGCCGACGACGTGTCCACGTTCACACTGGTCCTGCAACTCGGTTACATTCTAGCCAGCACTGACCGATGGCGGTACGCGCGCGTCCGGCTATTCCTGGTCGTGGAGCGGCACGCGGATATGGCTCCGGAACGGTGCAAACTCGAGCAAGTCCTGGCGGATCTGCGCATGGATGGGCGGTGCGAAGTGCATGGCGTGTGTCTCGCCGACGAGATTCTGAGCTTGGGTCAGGACGGGGCCGACGCGGTTGTCGCGGCAGCAGCCGCGCAGTTGGTCGACGATGCGGCCTGGACGACCGACCCACCGAATGACGACGACGGCGACAGCGTGATCCGCCCGGCATCGTCGACGATCATCACTCGCGCGAGTCCCGCGGCGCTCGTCCCCTCTTCTACCGTCGACGAGCCCGCTATGGACGACGACGACGATTTGCCGATCGAGGGCACCCCGCTGGAACGTACGCGGTTCCCCGCGCCGCGTGCGCTGTTCGGCGACGCGTCCCCCGTCCTTCACCCTGTCTCGTTTGCGGCGGACCCAGCGACGGTCGTGAACCGCGTTTTGCGCAAGTACTCGTCGCAGTCCGGCGCGGTCCTGTCAACCTTACCGCCATTTGCGCTGGGCACGTCCCGCGACCCGGCGGCGTCACGGGCGTACGTTGCGAGCGTGCGCCGGTTGGCAGCGGGGGTCCCGCGGATGGTGATGGTGCAGGCGAGTTCGGTCACGGTGACGACGGCCTTGTAAATTGATGATCGAGTGAAAGCCATGTTTCAATTATCTTTCTGCATTTCCGCGACCAACCTGTTATTTTCCCTTCCCCATCCGTGCGTATCGCGTCACGTCAACAACAACCGACTTTGTTGTCTACGTAGCAACGCCACAGAAAAACTTGAAAAGACAAACTCGAAAACCAAACAATCAGGAAACAAAATGGGCCCCCGGACCCGGCACGTACAAGGCAGAAAACCCGCGCACGCCGAGGAGGTCCACAACGCGCGCGGTTCCAAGCCGGATCTGGCCAAAGAGAGAGGGGAAAATGCGAAAAAAACGAGGGGATACTTAGAAGAAAGCATCTCGGCCTGCCCGCTCCGAAGGGGAGCAAGCACACGGAGCGAGTGAATCAAATGTACATCGAGGAGCGAGAGGAAGCGGTGGGAGCGTGAGCGCGTTTAGCAAGCGCAGTTCTGCGGCGGCGTCGGCTGCGCCTCGTGCAGGTTGACCCCCTGGCGCGGCGCGTTGGCCTTGGCGAGAATCTGCTCGAACGGGATCTTCTTGGCTAAACATCGCGTCGGGGAGATTGGTCAGTCACGGATGCGAGTGCGGGGCAGCCGCAATCGTGCGTCACAACCGCAGCACAAGCATGAGGGAAGAACACCATACCAATGTCGTTGAAGATGGCCTCGACACCGGTCCCGTCCTTGGCCGACGTCTCAAAGAACAGCAGGCCGGCTTCGTTCGCGTACGCCTGCGCCTCGTCAGCCGGCACTTCGCGCGCGCCCTCGCCCTCGGACTTGATGATATCGATCTTGTTGCCGGCCAGGGCAATGACGACGTTGGGCGACCCCTTGCAGCCTGCAGTTCCTTGACCCACGACTTGGCTTTGTCAAACGACTGCGCCGAAGTCACGTCGTAGACGACAATGGCCGCGAGTGCGTTGCGATAGTACATGGGCGCGAGCGAGTGGAACCGCTCCTGGCCCGCCGTGTCCCAAATCTCAAACTTGACAATCTTGTCGTCCACTTTGCACTTTTGCGTCAGGAACGCGGCTACACATGACGGCTGCGGGTGAGCGGCGCGTGCGTGCGGCGAGTGGGACGGCGTCGCGGGGCGTGAGGGCGTGAGGGAGGCGTACCGCCAATGGTCGGCTCGCGGTTCTCTTGGAACTCGTTGCGGACAAAGCGCAACACGAGCGAAGACTTCCCGACGGCGGCTAGAAATCGAAAACCAAGCGTGAGCAGGGTCGAATGGCTTTCAGAGAAGCGTCCAGCGCACAGTCAGCTACACACCTTGGCCTGCATTCGTCGAATGAGCCATTCATTTCAGAGACCAGCAGAGACAGTGTCATCATGATACGGGGACGGGGACAAGACAGGGAGCAAGACACAACACGCGCAGACGCAAACGTAGCGTGGGGGTGGGTGAGGGGGTGGCGCCAGGCAAACTGCGTGTCAGCTTGGTGCGATCCACGTCAACGGCGTGACGACGCGTGGCGGGCGAAGAGACGCACGCACCGAGCAGGACCAGCTTGACCTGGACGGGCGTGCCGGCGGCGGGCGGTTGCGGGGCGGACATGGTCGATCAACGAAGCGAACGCGTTGTCCGGGCGGGTGTTGGAAGCGTTGCGTCGCGCGAACGGCCCGATGTGGTTGGCGGTGGAAAAAAAAAAAGCGGCGGCGCAGGGGGCCGGCGGCGGTTGTTGCAGAGCGGCGCGCGGCAGACGAGCGGGTCGCGTGCAGTGCGGGGAGTTGCGCGTTGGATGGCCGGCGTTGAGCTGGCAGTCGGTGTTGCCGGAGGTGGTGCAGCACGGTGTCGAGGACGTGGTGGTGGTGCCGAGGCGCCAGGCGTGTCGCCGACGCCAAGCTGGGGATTTGTTGAGCAACAAAGAGCGGAGACGGCTAGCGGCCAGCCCGCTTTCTAGAGCACGTGCCCGCGTCGTTCGTTGCGAACATGACTTGTTTTCAGCCGCGTCGCTCTCCATCCAACATGCTCATCGAACCACGCGCGATATCTCGTCGACGGCGCTATATTATTATGTATTCAATGGGTGGACGGCCGATGTCCGACAAAGAGAGGGCAATGTGTCCAGCAATAGTGGATGAAAGTAACCAGCAAGAAAGGAGAAAATCACAGCGACAAAAAACGAACACAAAATGGCTTTGTGGCGGCGCCAACACGACATTGGCCTAGACACCTGCCGGGAGCAGCACGTCCCCGACGACCCCGCGGGTGGACCGCGCCGCCGCGAGCGCGGCCAGGTGCTCAAACTCGCCCGACTCGCGACACATGTGGAAAAACACGCCCTCCGGGTTCCGCAACAAGTCGGCCGGCGCGCCAAACTCGACCACGCGCCCATGATCCATGACGAGCAGCTTGTCAAAGTCGGCGATCGTGCGCAACCGGTGGGCAATACACAATACCGTCGAATCGGCAAATTCCTCGCGGATCGTGTGCTGGATCTTGGCGTCCAAGTCGTTGGACACGTTGGCCGTCGATTCGTCAAAGATGATGACCTTGGAACGCCGGACCAGGGCGCGCGCAAGAGCGAGGAGTTGCCGTTGCCCGACGCTCAGGTTCTTGCCGCCCGCGTCGATCTTCGAGTCGAGCGTCCACGTGGTCGTTTGGGTGGTCGCGAGACTGCCGTGATCGTCGACCGCGGCCGCCGCGTCAACGACATCCGGTGTCTGCACGGTGGATTCGAAAAAGTGCACGCGCGCGAGCGCGCTCCAGCAGGCCGCGTCGTCAAACTCGCCGAGCACGTCGAGGTTGGACCGCACAGTGCCCTCAAACAGAACCACGTCTTGCGGGACCATAGTGACGCGCGACCGCAGCGTCTCCAGGTCCAGATCACTTGCGCGCACGCCGTCAATCTCAACAGTTCCGGACAGCGGCTCAATCATGCGCAACAGCGCAAGCGCCAGACTTGATTTGCCTGCGCCTGTCCGGCCGACCACGCCGCATTTTTCGCGTGGGTTGAGCGCAAACGAGACGCCGTGCAGGACGGGCGTCGTCGACGACGGGTACTGCAAGACCAGGTCCCGCACGGTCACGGCGCCCTGCGTCGGCCATTGCGCGGTGGCCGGAGCGGCACCGCCTTGCGGTTCCTGGTCGATTTGTGTGTACTCGAGCACGCGCTCGACCGAGTTCTAGAGCGCCAATTGTCGATGGTGAGAGAGCGCTCCGCAATGAGCACGACAGGGTGGAGAAGATTGTACACACCATGCCCATTTCCGCGAGCGCATAGAGCCGCACGTACAGGCTACACTCGCCCGCGATCGGCATCGCCCAGGACAGGGCGAGCCCGGCGGTCCCCGCCGACATGCTGTTCCCCGCCATCAGAATACCGACACCGCACGCGAGGACCGACACGTTGGCACAGAAATCAATCCTTGTCCCGAGCCACCGGTTACTCGTCCACAAGTAAAAGAATGCGCGGTGGTAGGTATCCACCGTCTTGTGCACGCGCGTCATGAACTGCGCGTGCTTGTGAAACGCGCGAATCACCGACGTGCCCGCGGCCGTTTCCTCGAAACACGAGTAGATGGGCGAGCGTGTCGTCGACTCGATGCGTTTCAGTTCGCGGCTCGTGGCGAGGTAGTGCTGCGAAATCGACCGGTACATGAAGACGACGGGCAGGACAAAGATGATGAACGCTGGCAAGATGACGGTCACGATACCAATCACGATTAGGACCGAGAAGCCCGCCCAGGACGTGCCCGTCAGGTAGAAAATGACCTCGCGGTCGACGGTCTGGATGTCCTTGGACATGCGGTTCAAGACTCGGCCGATCGGCGTGCTGTCGAACCACGAGACGGGCGCGCCGAGAATGCGTTGAAGCAAATCGGCGTGTAGGATGCGGCCGGCAGCGAGCGACCGCGACATTTCAATCATGTTGGCGGCAAACGCGAAGGCAATGTTGATCAGGCCCAGACCGAGGTAGACGAGCAAATAGTAGTTGACGTCCACGTCGGAAGTGCTGTCGCTGGCGGCGGCGGTCTTGAACGAGGTCGTTGGGAAAAGCGCAAACTGCACGTAGACGGTGGTCTTCGTGTACGCTTCGGCCCACGTCTTGAGCCACCAGTCCTGAACGACCAAGAGCAGTTGCGGGACAAACAGACTGCCGAGCAGCGCCGTCCACCAGAGCACACCGCCCGACGCCGTGATGTACGTCTTGTAGACGGCCCATTCCACGGTGCCCTTGGCCTGCTCCTCGGTCGAGACGAGCTGGTGCGCCTTGGCCGGCGGCTTGCCCTCCTCGTCGACATCTTCACCATCAGCATCGGCATCAACGGCAGCCGCCGGCACCTTGGCCTTGGCCTTGCCCTTCCCCTTCGCCGGCGCACCGTGTGAATCCGGCGTCGCCGTCCTCCGCCAACATCCTTGCCTCGGCCTCCAATCCGGCGCCGCCAACTGCATGCACGCGTCCTCGACCGAATCCGCCTCGGCGACGACCCTCCCCTCCTTGA
>GG745348.1:780526-791821 GCA_000151295.1 Allomyces macrogynus ATCC 38327 | reverse complement strand
CCCGACGTTTCCTGGTTTGCCGCTTCCTTCACACAACCGTGACCTACACCGTGACCTACCCTCACGCATTTTCGCGTCGATCCGTCTCTTCTCTAGCGTGCTCGACGATCTCGACACCGTCTACCCGCACCGCTGCCGTCGCACTTACCGCACCCGCACCTGCTGCACCGCGACGCTCGCCGCCTGCTCTCCACTCGGTCGCTGGCCCACACCCTCTCTCTTACCCACCACCACCACCTCTACCGACCGCCAAGATGGTGCGATCGCGCCCGTCCGATCGAGCCCTCCGGCGCCCTTCGAGCGCAGCCACTGACGGCGCGCGCACGTGCACCAATCTAGTCGTCCCGAAAGAAGAAGCGCGCGCAGCGGCAAAACTCGAACGTGTTTGCTATGTTCGACCAGCGGCAGATTGCCGAGTTCAAGGAGGCCTTTTCCATGATCGACCACGACCAGGACGGGTTTATTGACAAGGACGACCTCAAGGACATGCTCGCGAGTCTCGGTACGCCCTTTGGCCGCCCGATCGCCGCTTCACGGTCCTCCCAAACTCACCCGCTTCTCCACGTCGAAGGCCAAAACCCGACCGAAGAGTACATTGACGACATGATTGGCGACGCGCCCGGGTCCGGCACGATCAACTTCACCATCTTCCTGACGCTCTTCGGCGAGCGCATGTCGGGCACCGACCCGGAGCACGAGATTTTGCTGGCGTTTGAGGCGTTTGACGAGAAGAAGACGGGCTACATTGACGCGGACGTGCTGCGTGAGGCGCTCACGGCCATGGGCGACCGGTTCACCGACGAGGAAGTGGATATCATGTTCAAGGGCGCGCCGGTCGATGCCGAGAACCGGTTCAATTACCGCGAGTGGGTGCGCGTGCTCAAGCATGGCGAGTAAGTGATGGGACTGGATGGGAGGGGACTCGTCGTCGTGGGGATTTGGATTGGAATGAAACTGTGGTTTGATCTTCAGATCGTTGGTTGTGAGTGGGTTGAGTTGAGCGCTGGCTCTGATCAGGGACAGTCAACAGGCAGCAAGACGGTCTGAGACACGACGGTCCCTCCCGTATGTTGTCGTTAAGCCCAGCGGAACCAGAAAGACAACAAAAATTCGCGCTCCCGCGCGAATTGCTTGGCGGTTGGCTATCATTGAGAATACACTGCCAAAAGCGCTGCTTCCTTGCGCGCACCCGGCGTGCCGACCCACGACCAATAAAGCAAGCAAATCGCCAAACCAAAAAAGTCGACCGCGTTGTCCCCCATCTACTCGAAACGACAGGTCTCGCCTCGTCTCGCCAAACGCGCCCCGCCGACGTTGGTAAACTAGGCTTCGACTTGAAGAACCGCGGCCGCGCGCTCGACCTCGACGTCGTCGATGAAGCTCTCGGTTCCGACGCCCGAATCGTCGCCGCTCTCATACGCATCGCTCTCCTCGTCCCCCGCTTTCATCTCCTCGCCCAGGGTCACCTCCTCCTTCACCACCACCACCACCACCACCACCACCACCACCACCACCTCGTCCTCCACGGTCACGACCGGCGTCAACCGCTTCTCCATGAGCGCGAGCGTCGACGGCCTTGTCATATCGCGCTCCCAATCATAGACCCCATATTTCTCCCACCCGCGATCGCCCACCCGCACGAACCCGAGCTTCTCGTAAATCGTGAGCAGGTAGGTCTGCAGCGACACGACCTCAATCAACAGACGGTGCCCGTTCAACACATGCGTGACGAGTCGCTCGACCGCATCGGTCGTCCACTTGGCGAGCCCACGGCGGTGCAAGAGCGGGTGCACCGACAACATGCCCATCATCGGCGCGCCGGCGCTATCGTAATCTTTGTGCACTTGCACGCACACGGCGAGCGGGACCCCCGAAGCGCCGAGGACGGCGGTCGCGCCGTCGGGTTGCGGAAGCGGCGTGCCGTCGGGTAAAGACGCGGGCCAGTCGAGGACGAGAAAGCACGAGTGGTCGTTGAGCGGCGCGTCGAGGTCGATTGTAAGGTCGAGAATGCCGGCGAGGACCTCATCGATGTTGGTGCGGTCGTAGAAGTGCGGCCGCTTGAACCAGTGCGAGTCGGTGAAGGCCAGGTTCGAGAGCGCCGTGATGGCCGCCGCGTCAGAGCCACGCGCGAGCCGGATCCGGGTGCCGAGTGCCGAGACCGGGTGGTCTTGGGTGAGGTGCTTGGCGACGAGCTGTGCGGGCGCGTAGGCGGGCATCGTGCAGTCTGTGCGGGCGGGCGGGCAGTGCGTGCGTGTGTGCGAGCGGGGGTGGCAACGGAGGTGTAGCGGCAGCGCGTGCGGACAGATTCGAAGAAGAGCGCACAGGCGAGGCGGGACAAGGGAGGAACAGTGTCACCGCAGTGGCGACGCAGATTATATATGGTGCGCAACAGCGTCGGAGCGAGTCGATGGCGGCGGTGCGGTCGACGAGCTCGTATCGCGATCGGCTTTGCGCAAGAGCTCGGCGAGGACAGGGACCGGTGCGCGTCGGCGTCGGCGTCGGCGCGGCCAGGAACCAGTGCGTGTCGCACGGCGGCGGGCGCGCGTTAGCTCCCAGTTCGTTGTGGAGCGCGGCGTAATCGTCGAGAAGCCCGCAGGTCGATCTACGATGGGCGCGGGCGCAGCAATCAGGCTCGGCGTCGTCGCGGGGGGTGCGCGAAGTCGACGTCGTGTTCCGATGTCGAGATCGATATTGGTGTCGGCCGCAGGGCAGCAGCCGGGCCGGCCACAGCCTGAAACGGTCTCACATCCTTGGAGCGGGTGTTGGGGGGACGGCGGGCGGGCCGTGGTCGTCGTGGTGGTGCTTGACAGCGATGACGGGCATTTCGCTGGTAGTGCCGAACACGAGCGGGTCACTTCCTGGCGCTGGTGCCGTGAGGGGGGCCGGCCTGGTGCAGCTTTGCCGGTGGAGTGTACAGGTCGTGAAGTTGCCTGTAGTTGCGCGGGGTCTTGGGCTCGCAAGTCGGTGTGCGTCGTGGTGCCGACCACAGATGCGACTGGGAGGTGGAGAGGGCAGCGCGCGGCCCGGTGCCTCGCGCAAGGTGGGAGACAAATGGCGTGACTATCACGCTGGCTGCCAAACGAGTGGCAGCGGCAGCGGCGAAAGTCGTGGCGAAACGCGCGAAAGCTGGCGAGAGTGTGATGCGAGGCGTCATTGCGCGCAAGCGTCACGCTGGTCCACTTCGGAGAGCGGTCTCGCGCGGTCTTTGCACGCCCGCAAGGCGCGCGCCGCCAACGGCTCCCTGTGTACCTCCAGCGTGAACCTCCAGCGTGAACGGCCTCGGCAAGGCTTGCTGGGTCGCTTCGCTTTCCTTCCCCGACCCGATTGATTTTCCCGCACCCCCACACTAGCCGCAACCCCCCTCGCGGCGCCATTGATCCGGTCGCCGTCGCCCCCCCCTGCACCCACGCGACTGCCGGTACGTCCGCCATGCACCGGCTTGCCCGCCCACCGAGTGGATCATGGCCCGGTCGCCGGATCCGCCGTGCCCCTGCTTGCGGATCGTTGCGCCCAATTTCATCTCGGCTGACTGCGTCGCCCCCGCTCGTCGTCCCTGCCCTGCTCCTGCTCCTGCACGACCCTCCACTCCATTGCGGCGTCTCGGCGCGACTCTTGCCCTCATTCCTCGTCACCCCCAGCCCATTCGACTATTCCCTTCCTCGTCTACGCCCCGGTCCCCCCCTGGCCGATCCTCACTGCCTCGCCTGACACAGCGCCGCCACTCGAGTACCAACGCGCCGACCGCGCCGCCGTCCTCCCATTACCTCCTCTACCTTCATCCCGCCGCCATCGCGTGGCCCGATCCGCACACGCACTATCGAATTCCCGCCTCTGCCGGCCGTTCCCTCACCGCTCGATCACGCATTAATCCGTGCCCGCACCGGCCGCGCGCACGCGTTCACGCCCGCTTCCTTGATCTGATCCTCGACCGACCGACCTGCCGACCGGTGCTGCCACTATGGGCGACATTGCCGAACGCATCAATGCCGCGCGCAAGGAGGCCGAGGCGCTCAAGGACAAGATCAAGCAAAAGAAGGAGGCCCTAGCCGACACAACGCGTACGTTTTTTCTTTTTTTCGGCTCGTTCTCCACACGGCGACACGCGTCGCGTCGTTATTGCGAGCGTTTGGGCGCGTCGTAAAAGGGATAGAGAATGTGTGGTCAAGACCGTTCGCTCACCAGAGTTGCGCTCTTTCTTCACCTTCTTTCCCGACGTCTTATCGCGCCGCGCCCGGTCCGCGTACGGCACCGTGTCTGTCCTCGTGTCTCCCACCCCACAATTCACCGCCACGTCGCGCTCGACCCTCGCCACTCAACAGTCAAGGCCGTGGCAGGCGAGCTCGAGCCGTTGCCGCGCATCATGATGCGCGTGCGGCGTACGCTCAAGGGCCACTTGGCCAAGATCTACGCGATGCACTGGGCCGTCGACAAGCGGCACTTGGTCTCGGCGTCGCAGGATGGCAAGTTGATTGTCTGGGACGCGTATACAACCAACAAGGTGCACGCGATCCCGCTGCGGTCGTCGTGGGTCATGACGTGCGCCTACGCGCCGTCCGGCAACCTCGTCGCGTGCGGTGGCCTCGACAATATCTGCTCCATCTACAACCTCAAGACCAAGGAGGGCGCCGTCAAGGTCGCGCGCGAATTGTCGGCTCATACGGGGTACCTGTCGTGCTGCCGGTTCCTGTCGGACCGGCAAATCATTACGAGTTCCGGCGACATGTCGTGCATGCTCTGGGACATTGATGCAGGCATGAAGACTCTCGAGTTTACCGACCATACGGGCGACGTCATGTCGCTGTCGCTCTCGCCCGACAAGAACATATTCGTGTCCGGCGCATGCGACGCGTCAGCCAAGGTCTGGGACATTCGGACCGGTCGCTGCGTGCAAACATTCACGGGCCACGAGTCGGATATCAATGCCGTGCAATTTTTCCCGAACGGCGACGCGTTTGGGACGGGTTCCGACGACGCGTCTTGCCGACTGTTTGATTTACGCGCCGACCGCGAACTAAACCAGTACACGCACGACAACATTCTGTGCGGGATCACGTCGGTCGCGTTCTCGATTTCCGGGCGGCTCTTGTTTGCCGGTTACGACGACTTCAACTGCAACGTCTGGGACACACTCAAGGGCGAGCGCGTCGGCGTCTTGGCAGCGCACGATAACCGCGTCTCGTGCCTCGGCGTCTCGTCGGACGGGATGGCGCTGTGCACGGGCTCGTGGGACTCGTTGCTCAAGGTGTGGGCATGAGCCGATTGTCGCTGGCGGTTTGTGGGACCTTGACGGCGGGTTGGGCGGTTTGGGTTTGGGCTCGACGACGGTGTCGGTTGGTCGGATTGGTTGGAGGACGGTTGGGTGGACCCCATTTGCTAGAGCTCCATTTTCTTTGTTTTTCTTTTGTTCGTCTTTACCCTCGCCTCCTCCTTTTCGCATTTGCCCGCCCCTGCCTGGTATTATTTGTGACTTTGAAATGAAGCCGTATTTGCATCCGTCTGCTCCCCTGCCTCGTTGGAGGATCACGTCGACCGGAACTTGGGCAGGAAAAGGCAGCGCGGCAGAAAGTATCACGGCCGTCCTGGCACTGCCAACTGTGGAGAGCTGGATGGCTGGCGAACTAAACATGGACAGGGAGGGCAAAACAGCAATCGCGCGTCGTGAAGTCAGATCCCGACAGCTTTATCAAATCGTTCGAGGTTCTCGCAGAATGCGCGGAAGCGCTAGACGCATTTGGCCGCGGCGCGGTCGAGCAAAGAATTAGCCGAGCCGCACAGGTTCACACTTAATAGTTAGTCATGCAATTTGTGGAGCACCCTTCAGAAATAAATCCAGCAAAAGTGCAAAAGACTGGTGTCAGAATGGACCAGGCTCCACGCCGCACCCCTGGAATAGCGGGGCGGGCAAGATCATCGATTGCTGGCTTCGATCCGGGAGGATCAGAAACGCAGCACGCCTCCCTTTTCAGAGCCGGTCCTGCACGTCGTCGTCCACCATATGTATTGGTGCCAAATGTTGTTGGGAAACAACAGATGGATATTGACTGAACTATCAGATCCTGAAGAGTAAAGTCGATGGGGGAGCAACAACGGCGCGGGGACGGCGCGCTTTTATACTGATCCGGTTCGCAGACGAGGCTGGTGGGGGAAGAGTGTGGCTTGAGTCGGTGAGGAGTGCGCGCTCGTCACCTGAGAACGAGTAGGCTCGTTGCTGCGTTGCCCTCGTTGTCGTTTGGAGCCCACCGCTGCATCCATCCACCTCGCGAGTCATCCCATCTTGACCTTCGTCGTCAACAGTGATCCTCTCACACGACGAAATCGCAACCACAACCACCAAACCTCGCGCCATTGGCCAAGTTCGACTCGCTGCACCCGCACCTGTCTTCTCCACCGACCGCAACCCAGCAAGCTCGACCTGAATCGACCAAATCCCGTTCTCATCAACCATGCTCGGCCACTGGACACGCACCAGTCTCCGGCACCTCGGCGCGTTAACGCCGACGACAACCATCCCTACCGGATCCCTCGCCGCTGCATCCATTGCAGCACGGCCGCTCGTGCGCGGCCTGGCTGTACGCCCTCATTTTTGGCTGCTTGCGCAATCCATTCATTGCACGAACTGATCGCCGTGTGCTGCCACTAGACGACGCATGCCCAGCGCTCGAGCACCTCGGAAAAGCCCGGCGACAAGAAACCGGCCATGCCCTCGCTCATGGCCGAGGCGGTCCGCGCGATGCCGACATCCGAGGCGTCCATCACCTACCTCGACGACCAGTCATACCACGGCATGTCGCAAAAGCCGTTCCCGGATGCGGTCGCCGACGTGTTAATGGCGCCTCTCGACCCCGCCGACGTGGAGATCAAGCCCGGTACGCGGTGGGAGGACGCGTCGCGTGCGGGCAAGTCGACTGACGAAGGGTAATGGATGCATAGATGGGCTCATTTACCTGCCGGAAATCAAGTACCGCCGCATTCTCAACCGCGCGTTCAAGCCGGGTGGTGCGCCACCTCATCCCCCCTCTCTCTCCACCCGTTGGTCAACGGCGCTGACCTCCGCTCGTCGCACGCAACAGGCTGGGCGCTCGCCCCCCGCGGCCCGCACTCTATTTCCGGCCGCACCATTTCGCGCGAATACGCGCTGTTCGCATTGGGCCAGTACGTGTCGCAGGCGCGCGGCGAAATGGAGGTCTTTGACGAAAAGAACATGCCAACGGCCATGGAAGGGTGCAGATCCAATGCGTTGATGCGGTGCTGCAAGGATTTGGGGATTGCTTCGGAATTGTGGGACCCGGTGTTTATTCGCGACTTCAAGGCCAAGCACTGCGAGGCCGTCTGGGCCAAGCATGTCGGCCGCGGGACCAAGACTAAGTTGTGGCGGAAAAAGGGGAACAAGTTGGAGTACCCGTCCGAGGCCCTTTAGAGGGTGGAGTGGGATCCGAGGTGGGGAGGGGGGGGGGGGGGGTGGACGTGCCCAAGAGGATGGAGGATTGGTTTTGGTTTTCAATGGATTGTTGGGATGTGCATGGACCGGTTTCGTCGTTCATTATCCCGCGCGACATGCATTCGCTCATCCTCTGGCGCGGCATACACCAGCATCTGACACAAGTGATGCGCGACATCATCGACTGCACAATACCGATCAATGTATCTAACCCGTCAGCACTCTCTACAATAGCGGCGTCTCCTCTTCATCCAGCACGTCTGGCACGGGCTCCCTCTCCTGCTCTTGGAAACAGCACCCGCAACATGATCGCACAACCGCGTCCCGTGCCGCACACAACCCTCGTGCGATTCTCGCGCCGATATCGTGCATGGCCTGCATGCCCGCGGCCGGGTCCATGTTGATCTGGTCGGTCCGAATGCGCAGGTGGCCGTCAATCACGACAAACGTCGTGAACTACAGCAAGAGTTGCGCAGCGTGAGCGAGTGAGGGTGGAGAAGGTGGAGAACGCCGGAGGGAGAGCGTACCAGGACCGCGAGCAGCGTCGCGATTGCCGTCGATGTGACAATCATGAACATGAGCACTTGCTGGAAATGCACGGCCGCGTCGATTGGCGCTCCCGCCAGAATCTGGCCCGTCATTTGACCTACATCCACCACGAAGTTTGTCAGTTCAGCTCGTACGTGCAGACCTCGAAGAGTTTGGGAGCGCGCAACGAACCGGGAATCGAAATCAGCCCCATGACCGCCATATTGTTCAACTGCGGCAAAAGTGCCGTCTTGAGCGCGTCTCGGACGACGGGCCGCGCCGCCTCCCAACGGCTGGCCCCGTACGCGAGCAGGACCTCGGTGAAGTCGCGATGGTCCTTGAACGCCGTCAGGCAACTGCGGATGCCGAGCGCGACGCCCGAAATCCCGTTGCCGAGAATCATGCCAACCGACGGAATGAATGTTTGCCCGTGGTACCAGGGCTTGTTGCCGAGAGCGAGCGGCATGCCTGAGCGAATAACATGGACGTCAAGGTGAGCCGGGATTTGCGATGAGATGGGGTGGAGAAGAACGCACCAATTGCACACGAGACAATCCCGCCCGTGAGCATGCTCAGGACAATGATTGGGAACAGGCCCGGGTACCCGTACTTGGACTTGTTGAAGGTTTCGCCGGCGCCGAGGAGCAGCAGGACAGCTATTATCATCGATGTGAGTGAGCCATGGTCCTGGTGCAGCCATTCCAACCCGACAATGCATTTGGTGCGCGCGGGGATACGTACACGTCAATCCCAGCACAATGAACGGGTTCTCGCTGTTGGCAAACACGGGCTGCAGCACGAGCCCCATCACCTGCAGCTGCGCAACGCATCGAATGCCCGAAATCAGAATGCTCCATCCGAGATCGAGCTCAAAGAGCCACGAGAGCACGACTATGGGCGCCCGTCGAAAATAAGATGCGTGCCGAGGTACGTTGCAGACTACCGAAACAGTATGTACTCTGCATTCCGAGCAAAATCGACGCGTAGCCGACATTGCCCCATCCGAGATGCAGGTTCAAGTCGCCACCGACGTTTCCTCCTCCACCGGGTCCCGTCGCGGGCAGCGTTGTATTGTTTAACATGATCACGAATTCTGGTGTTGCCGATGAAACCACGGCACGCCGAGCAGCGTTATCACCGGTCGGAGTACAGGTTCCGGTCAGGTCCGATGATGTTTGCAGCGGGTCGCTGGTCCAAGGAACGTCGTCCTCACAGATGCGCGCGGGCGCCGACGAGGAACATTGGCGCGTCAGCAAATGCAGCGAGTGCAAGCATGCTCCGCAACGTATGCTCTAGGTGTGCGTGGTTCGGTGCAAGAGATCGCTAGGCCGCAGCGAAAACGAAAATGCGCAGGCTAGAGTCGGTTGTTGTCGCTGCATTTCATTTTTGGCTGGCATCGATAAGCCACGGTCGCCACGGTTCGTGCTTGTTTGTGTGTGTTGGTGTGAACGACTGTGAACAGCCTGGACGCCAGAAAACAAATGAAGGACGGATGTGATGGAGACTCGGAGAGGACACGCTGCGCTTTGCCAGATGAAATGGAGGCACACGCCATCAAATCCAATCGTATTTACAGAGTCTTTTGGTCGTCATCCACTCATCGAGCGAACGCGCGCTCGTTGGCGCCTGCATGGGCCCGCGCCCTCCCCTGTACCGCCATCTGTTCTAGCGTGCGGGACCCTCTGAGCGTGCACAACGCCGCATCGCGGAGCAGCCGACCATAATCACGGGCACGCACCGCGCACGAATGGTGACGTGCGGCCGTGAAAGGTTATCGGCCAATCGAGAATCACTTGAGGGCCGCTCGCGGTCCTGGCGGGCTTGCACCGCCTTCATCCTACCAACACTCGGCGACGCCGCATCGCGCCAGGCTAAACTGGCTAGACGGGCAGGTCGTCGCTGGCAGCGAGCGGGCGGCCCTTGGCCAGATCGGCAACGTCGTGGCGCGTCACGGCAAAGACGAGTTCGTCGTCGTGACTCGTCGACCGGTTCATGGCGCGGAAATGCGAGACGAGCGCAAGCATGTACTGCAGGCCGAGAATCACGATGTCGAGGAAGACGAGGTACCCGCGCGAGGGGAGTTCTGTCGAATAGAAGGAAGGAATAGATGAGCATTCCATACGAACGCGATGGAGCGGAGCAGGTGTGAAGTGTACCGGCCGCCAAGAAGTTGATGACGAGCGACTTGCGCATGAGCGGGTCGGCCGAATCGCTCGGTCCACGGCCGGAAAAGAAGTGCAGCAGCATCACGGCGAGGTTGATGAACGTGATGCTGGCCAGCACGCCCTTCATGTCGCGGCTCGGCACGACAATGCAAAAGACGTGGCAGAGCGTCCATCGCACGACGAGCAATAAGAGCGTTGCGTCTTGCAGGTAGGACTCGACAAAGAGGACGCGCAGCACGTAGAGCAGCGACTGGTGCAGCGCCAGCAGGCTCGTGTAGGTGTCGTCGGGCGTCATCGTGGCGGGCGCGGTGGGGTTGGCTCCTGCGTCGGCGTGATGGTGCGCGGACCGCAGACCATGAGCCGCCGGTCGTCACGGTTGCAGCGAGTTGCGCGAGCGGCACGGGGCCGTGGATGGCGAGGAGTAAAGTCTGCAACGACGACGACGACGACGACGTCGACAACGACAACGGCCGAACCTAGAAAAATGAGCTTGAAGTGATCTGACGCGAGTGTGTGGGCGCAGCGGTTGAGGCACGTGTGGGCGAGACTGGTGACAGGACTGGGCGCCCCATGCCTGCCCACGCCAGAACGGCCCTGCCCATTCCTTTCTTCAGGAGCCAACGCAAATCACAGCCGCCATCACACAGTGTGTCCCCTGCTCACGCTCGAAGCTGCAGCGCGGCTCACGACGATGGTGTGGGAACGCGCGCCGATCCCCAAATTGCCCGTGTTTGCGCTGGCGTGGCCACCGTGATGAGCGGCGAGCTGGACCGCGGACGTTGCACACGAGCGCTGACCAAGAAAGAGAGGCCGAAAATCGAGGAAAGAGAGGGCCGTTCAAAACGCGCGCGCTCCCCGCGCTCCGCGTTCGGCGACCCTCCCGCAGCCGCGTGCCCGTCTGTCCCGACGACGCGCTCACCCCACCAACCGCCCGCGACGGTGACGCGATCCCGCACAAGCAACCGCGTCCTGCTCCGTGCTCCGCGTTCGCCCGCCGTCGTCCACATCGTCGTCGCGCCCGCCAACCATGGGCACCTCGGACCCGCCCCCCTCGGTGACGGCCTCGGCCACGGCTACGTCTGCGCCCTTTGTCTCGCCGGCGCAACCGCTCCTCGCCGCTGCTGCTGCCGCTGCCGCTGCTACGGCGGGCCGAAGCAAGCGCAG
>GG745348.1:759001-772605 GCA_000151295.1 Allomyces macrogynus ATCC 38327 | reverse complement strand
TGATGGGGAGAGGTCTCGGAGCTGTTTTTGTCTCATTATGGATCAATCCAAGCCCGGTCCAACCGCGACCTGCGTCAGTTTTGCTTTGGTTTGTCTCGTGCTTTGGAACGTGACTACATCACAGGCATATCAGCACTCGCGCTCAAACGCGGTCGGACCCAAGGACTCATGTCGCTCGTCAGCTGCGGCAAGGGATCATCGAGGATGATCTGCGAAGAATTGTTGTTGGGAGAGCTCCTGCTGGCCGCCAAACGCAACCCTCTGCCACCTGCAAAGGATTTCTGATCCACGTGTTGCTTCTCGTCAGCGCGGCTGGCACCTCTCGGCTCGCGGCAAATGCTTTATCGAACTCATTCGCCGAGAATGTTTCCCCTGACACGATGCAGAACTTGGGCACAACAACATGAGAAATCGTTTATTTTTTTCGCATGAGCCTGTCTGGTGACCTGCGGGTTAATTGATGCTGGCCGGATCACAAACTCTGGCCGCGCAATTAGACAACGTTGTTGCTAATCACTCATCGTAATTATTCAGGTTTCTATCCATCGTTCTTCTTGATGCTGCCACGCGGATGGGAATGCAAGCACATAGCGGCAAAAAGTGAAGGAAACGCGACCCGCCCATGTGCATGTCCTGTCCAAAGTAGACCAGCTTTGCTGGTCACGGACGATTTCTGGTCATGCACCACTTTCTGCTGAGAGATTACGCTGGTCAGGCAGGCCAAAAGTATCAGCGGATAGTTTATCAACGATTTCAACGCGAAATGAGGAAACTGGCTGTAAAACCATCAGCCAGCCAGGCTGTGCTTGCTCGTATGAGTGTTGCCTGCTGGTGGGTGGACTGATGGAGGTTCGAGTCCGCCAACTTCAGCCTGCTGCAGTCTACTCGACCTCCGCGTCTCGACCCCAGCGCCCTGACTGACAGCAACAACGGCCGCCAACTTCTCGCAATATTTTTCCACAAGTACTTGCTGCACGGCCCTTGTCCCTCCACCGCTCTTGTCAACTTGTCGGCTTCCGCCATGTCCTCAACTGCCAGCGGCGGCTTCGCTCAAATGCAGTCTCTCACACCAACACGAGTGCCATCGGACATCGAGCGGCTCCCGCTTGATGTTATCGAAATCATTTGCCGATTCGTTTGCGACACTTGGTCCCGCGACTCGTTGCTAAATTTCGCCCTGGCTTCGCCAGTGTTGTACGCTCCAGCGATGCAGGCGGCGATTCACGCATCAGTCTGGGATGTCGAGTGGCACCTGGTTGATATCTGTAACGACGAGTCCGCGGAGTGGCATCGCTGGATGGAAACCTTGCCGGCCGGGACCTTTGTTGCATTTGCCCCGCAGGTGCCCATGCATTCGCACCTTGTCTCCAATGTTGCCCATTCGCCACCGCTGTGGTATTTGGTGCTCCCACTGCGGACTTGGGAGCGCGTGCCCGTTTCGCACGCCTCCTCTACCGCTGACGCTCACTACATCGCCATTGGCGTGTGCTCAACGTGGTCTCTACTCACGGTTCCGTGCAATCAAATTCGCGGCTACAAAGTTGTCACCGACTCTGTTGCCCGTCTCAGCCTCCCCGGTCCACGCTTACAGACGCTGGTGTGGGGGAGCGAGGCCACGATCCCAGACGCGCGATTTCGCGAGCTTCCAAGTAATCTGTGTTTGCTCTCCATCAACATTTCCGATCGCGTCGACATTAATTGTGCGCTTCTCGCATCCCACATGCCGCTGTTCTTGCGCTCGCTGCGACTCTCGATCAACGCCAGAGGCCTTGCCAGCAACGACATTGCGCTTGCTCGCGTTATGTCGCAACTACCTGCAACGCTCGAGCAGCTTCAGATCAATTTCGACGACAAGTTCTTCGACGACAAGTCAGACTTTGGACTCGAATGCGCCCGTGCTCTCATTGAGCGCATGCCGGACCTTCCACGATTGATTGATTTGTCCCATTTTGGATGGCCTGTTCTTTTCTGGGCCGATTTGCACGCTGCGCTTGTTGAAAAGCAGAAATGCGGTGACGCTGTACCACTCAAGGAGTTGACGCTCTGCTTTGTCCGACCTCTCACGCCGCTCAATGCACCATTGCCTGTTCAGTCAGTGCGTGAGCCGCTGGAAATCGAGCACTTGAACCTGCAGTTGCACGACACGGGCCCGTTTGAGCGCAGTGACAATGAAGAATTGGTTGCCATTGTTGACACTGTGCTCGCCAACTTCCCGCTGGCAATGCGATCGCTCGAGTTGAACTTGTTGGCGCTGCCACCTCGGTGGGGTGAAATCATCAACTCGTTGCTGTCGCCGACCATGCAAAAGCTCAGAATTGATGGATCATTGTCATTTTCGATGGATGGACTCACGGCCATTCGCCTGCCGCCCACTGTCCGCGAGTTGAAAGTGGGAACGTGTCCTCAGTTGGGACAACTCGGATCCGATCTGTTTGCGGCATGGTCCGCAGCGTGGAATTCGTTCGAAACGCTGTCCCTGCGTGCGTGCAGGGTGTCGTCGTCGGACCTGATGGCCTTGGTTCCATTCGGGTGGCCACCACAGCTGCGCGAGCTCGATCTATCTTTCGATGCTCTGACCGAACTGCCGCGCGTACTTCCATCCTCGCTCGCCGTGCTTCGTCTAAGTTACAACGGTCACATTGCTGATGACGACCCGGACCCGCACGGCTGGGCGGTTGAATTGCCCATGTCGCTGCGCTACTTGGATTTGGAACATTGTCATGTCGATGACCGGCTTGCCAGCGGGTTGGTGGTTTGGGCTCATCGTCTCCCAGAAAGGCATGCGCAGCGCGTCCAGATTGGCATCAGCTTTGGTGAATATTCAAGGCAAGGTTGGGGGAGCTCGATTTCAGACAATGCGATCGAGGAGCTGCGAGGACCGATTGGGCACCTGGATCGACAGGGGACATGGTTTTGTGAACAATGCCAGGGTCAATAAGAATTATATTTGCTGTTCCTCAAACGCCCAGCTTTGTCTGTCCGACTCGCCACGGTGAAATTACAAGCTTGGTGCACGAAGCTTGATATCAAGTTGGCCGACCAAGTTGTCACCTTGCTCGAAAATGAATCCGACCACCGCAAAAACTGGCGCTCGCAGACGAATCACCAAGCACTAGACCTTGTCGACCCGTCGCTCTATCCGCTGGCGTACGGGTCATCTTGCCCGAGAGCGCCGCCAAAGTTACGCTTGACAACTGGCAATCGATGTTGGGCGGGGCAGGCCCATCGCACGCCTTTACCACATCGATTTCGAAGGCATTTCCTTTGACTGTGTGTCGAAGCGGCTTCAGCGTTTGCCGACCGAATTTGCAGTCGACAAAGACGGCAAGGCCGAGATTTTATCGTACATTGTTGGTTTGCACCCAGAATGGCACCGTGCGCTCTACCCGCTGTTCAAGCGCGTGTTTGAATATGCGCTGCCGCTCTTTGAGCGCGTGCTGGGTTGCTTGCTGTATCCGATCCCGCTGCGTATCGAACCGTCGCCTCGTTCTTGGTATGATCACTGACTTGCTCAACCCCCGCGATAACGACGAGGGTGCGCCCAGCAATATTCGGTCCATGCAAGATGTGCCCTCAATGAGCGACCCCTTTCTTCCATACTCGAATACTTGGTTTGAGCCAAGCAAGCCGTTCTCGCTGCGTGGGCGCACGCTCAGGGTCACGACGCAGCTCACCAACGCTTATTAGACGCACGACCATCCAACGTACCCTGGCGACTCGGATTGGCATGTTAAGGCACGCCCAATGAAGCGATTGTGGCCGTGGCACTGCTGGTTTACGAACTTGAGAACGTGTCCAATTTGTGCTGTGCCTTCGCTTCCGCAGCACAATGAAGAAGCCCCAGTTCATCAAGGAAGACCGTCGCGGCGCAGAGATCGTCTACGGGCTCAAGGACGGGCGTATGGATGGCAGTGCACCGACCGCTCTGCTGCAGGACCAAGACATGGTGACGGCGCTGGCAGGTCGACTCGTCGTGTTCCCAAACACGTACCAGCGGCAGCTCATGCCATGCGAACTGGTGGAGAAGTCGTGGCCAGGCCATGTCAAGCTTCTCTGGTTCTGCCTCGTGGATCTGCGGCACTCGGTGATGTATTTCGACCCCGTCAAGTCGCAAGTCGACGAGCCGTGTCGCTCTGCAGCAGGCCGAGTGGGTCGCTGACGCGTGGGCGTGTGAGCGGCGCGCGTTTTCGCCCAAACTGCCGCGCGAAGTGGTCGACATGATCGTGTGTTAGACCAACGTGGTCGTGATGCGCGACAAGGCCCAGCGGGTCCAGCGTGAGCCCATGGACGAGCAGGTCGAGAGGGATCAGTGGGTGGAGAGGATTGCGTTTGGTGGAGCGGATTTCAAGTTTGATTTTGATTCAACGTAGTTATAGCGCGCCGGGAAATCTAGTTTTATCAGCATGCCTTGTTGATGCGCTCTTGCTCTTGGCATGGAGATGGCCGTGTACAGTGGCGGCGTGATGCCCAATGTATTGCAGTCCTGGCCACCTCGAGCTTCGAGTCACGCGTGTCTCCCAGAAGCTGAGCGGCACTTGTGATCCGATGGAAGTAGGTACTCGAACAAAGTCAGGTCACATCTCTCTTGCTCCCTCAACGTGATCGTTCAATCATGTATACACATCACTTTCGGATGCATGATGATGAACGCTTTACTCGCAACGAAAGAGTCGCAGATGTGAGGCCAATATCCTGTGCACTTGTGCTGGCCAACACGCGTCAGCCTTGGTTATCTCGCGCGGTTTGCTCCACTTCTGCACACTTTGATCTTGACCACGTCACTTCGCTGAACGGAATTGACGGAACTGGCCCCACGTGGGATGGGGAGGGTGGGGAGGGTGCGGAGAGTGGAGACTGGTAAGATGATTTGCTTAATTGCTCGATGCCCTCTTCGTTGCCAATCTTTTTGGTTGCCCAAACCTTCGACTGAACGAGCCGAGCTAGCAACTGGCGCTCTGACGCTCTGACGGTCTTTCGCCCTCCAAGGTTCGACGCCGAAAACAAAAGAGATGATACGGATACAAGCGGGTCGACATATGCTTTCTTAACTTTTTCTCGAACAGTGCTCCCTAATACTTTCTCGCAAAACATTCGAATTCGAGCCAGAGGCCGGCACCTTCATATCAGGCCACGGTCTCATCAAACAAGGGGCTGTTGTGTCGTTGCGCTGTCGTGTTTCTTTGTCCGTGGATCGTGGCCAACACATGGTGGTGATTCAAATCTCAATCAATTCGATTTCAGCAGCCTCGTCAACGATCTGCGACAGAAATCCAGAACCAGACAAGTAAAATCAACTTCATTTTTGGCACCGATCCTTAGCACCCATCATTGGCACCCATCCTCGTCAGCACCTCTACTCATCGTCCCACCAAGGACCTGCTCACGACTCGGCCGGTGCAGGCGACGGCGACGGCGACGGCGGCGCGCGCGCAGTCAGCGGCGGCGACCCTTTACTCCTCGTTCTCCTCCTCCTCCCTTGTCCCGGCTCGCCACCGCCACCACCCAAGGGCGGACTCTTGCTCGTCCTCCTCGTCCTCCTTCCCGGACTCAACCCCGCAGGGGACATGGGCGGCGACGGCGCCGGCTCCGCACCCTCGTCCTCACTCCCAACCCTTAGCACGGTCCCGACACACTTCATCTTTCCCGCACGCCCTTCACGTGCAAGCAGGGTCATCCCCGGCCGCACCCACTCCGGGTGATTGACAAACCGGAACCGCACCGTCGACCGGTCGCCCGTCCGCAATCCGTCGCCATCAATCCAGTCCACCTTCGCCGCGGCACGGACAGACCCGCAGTAAATCACGGTCGTCTGGTCGCGCGTGAGCTCGGACGCGTGGTAGAGCAAATGCAACTCGACATCAATCGTCCATGCGCCCGTCGCCTGCGCGCGCGAACCGACGAGAACCATTCCGCGGCGCAGGTCCGTGGGCGGGACGGGCTGGAGCGTCTGGGTCGACGGCACCGCCGCGGTGCCCTCATCCTCGGTCTCGGTCTCGGGCCAGTACGCGAGCGCGACGGTCGCCGCCTGGTTGGCGCGAACATAGTGCACGGCGCGACAGAACCGGTGAATCGACCGCGCAACGACACGGCGGAACGTGCCGTCAGCAAACGGGCCGAGGAAGAGCGGCTGCGGGCGGCGTGGCGCGCGAGACGTCGCAATGGAGCCGGCAAGGACGTGCCCGCCAACGACAGTACCGACGGAGGGCACGTCGTAGACATCCTGCACTTGGAACTCGGTCTCGGCCACGGCGAGTTCGGCCAAGTCGGCCGCGGGCGGCTGCGGGAGCAGGTTCAAGAACTTGGTGAGCAGCGGGATGTTGTCGCCGGTCACGCTCGACACGAGGAAAATGGGCACGACGCCGCCGGTCCCGCGGGTCGAGCTGCCGAGACTCGGCGAGTAGGAGGTGGCCGGCGGAGCGGCCAAGTGCGGGAGGACGGCAACAATGTCGTCCTCGTTCTTGCAAATGTAGGGCAGCGCGCGCCCGCCGGGGCCCTTGAGCACGGCGATCAGCGACGCGAGCGTGTTGCGGATCGCGTCGGGCGGCGTGCAGTCAACCTTGGTCACGACGACAAAGAACGGGATCTTAAGCACGAGCAGCATGCCGAGATGTTCGCGCGTCATTTCCGTCCAGTGCGCGGCATTCACCATGAGCATGGCAAAGTGCGGCTGCCGCGCCGTGATGGCCGCAATCGTCGTCGGCAAAAACTTGGCCAGGCCACAGGTATCGGTGAGCGTGACAATCTTGGACGACTGCTCGACAATGTCCTGTGCCGTGTGGACCGACGTCGTTGCGTAATTCACGACGCGGCCGTCCGACGCGAACCCAACCAGGTCCGAGGCCAGTGACGACGTGCGGCCCGACTCAAGCTCGTGCTTGTGGTTGAAGGCGCGACTGCGCGCACGGCCGAGGCCGTTATCGAGTTCCGAGTGCGTCAGGACGCCGAGCAACGTCGATTTGCCCGCGTCAGACCCGCCGAGAATCGCGACGCGGATCTCGAGAAAGTGGTCTTCGGAGTCGACGCGCTTGCGCACGAGGATCTCGGCCACGTGCCGCAGCTCGGCGTTGAGGTCGTCGCCATGACGCGGCGGGACTTGCCGCTGCCGCACGATCGAGCAGTCGGCGTCGAGGTGCGCGGCCATAGCCTCGAGCGTGCGCAGCGACTCGGCCAGGTCGGCGGACGACAGGCCGACGAGCTGGCCGTTGTCGGCGATGCCAATCTCGTACTATAAGGCGAGACGCGTTGGCGAGCGTGTGAGACACCCTTGCATGCGCAGCACTGGAGAGTCAAGACCAAAACGCACCAGAGCTTCGCCGCACCCTTCAGCGAGCCGCCACTTCATTTGCGTGACGAGGTGCACGAACCGCTCGTCCGAGATGTTGACGAGCTTGAGCTACACCATGATCATGACCTGTCAGTTGCCAAACCGCATGCATCGCAGTACATCACTAAGTGATACCTTGTACTCGACATTGCCCTCCTCGACTTCGGGCGGCAGCGCTCGTCGGCGCAAAACTGGGCGAGAAACCCGGCCCGACTTATCCTCTGCGGCGAGCTTGTTTGCTGGAACATTTTGGGCGAGCGGGGCGGGCAATGGGCGTTCTGGAACAGATCAATAGTCTTGGTTCAAGTTGCAGCTGCAGGTTTTCAATCGCAATGGGTTCAGGACAGCTGCAGCCGGGCGTCGCTTGGTATTTATAGCGCGCCAGCCAGGCGTGACAATGGGTCCCGGAGCGAGGCGCGTGCTGCGGGCGCCGTCCGTGCCAGGGAAACGTGCTCCACACCAGTCGCGCGGGCAGGCACTTGGCTCTCCGTCGGTTCGACGTGAGCGAGACGGGTGCAGACAGGCAGGGCCCGGTCGCGGTTCGCAGCGCACTGAGTAGCTGCTTGATTGACTCGAATCAAATCGAGTGCGGCCCAACTCCGACCAACTCATGAATGAATGGGGGCGACGTAGGCCGTGGAGCAAGACTGACGCAAAACGAAGCAAAAAACAAAACAGGAGAAGACACCGCCAGTCACAGTCCACGTGCAAGCACGGTGCGAACAGCCTGGCCGCGAGACACCCGCGAGACGCGACCCGCAGTCAGGACGACCCCGTCAAGATACGATCCGGCGACGATCGTCGTGCCGCGTCCACCCAACGTCTGCAAGTCGAGACTCCAAGTCAAGAAGGTATGTCATATCAAGCACTGCGCACAACGAAAGCAAATCCAGCTGGAATCCACGCCAAACCAACGCAAACAAGAACACTGCAACAAACGCCAGCAATAGCAACTGCAAACCCAACGTCGACCACGGACCACGGCCCGTTCTACGCGTCGCGCATCTCCACCTCGGCCACCTCCACCTCCTCGTCCTCGACGCCACGGCTCACTTCGCCCAACACCGCATCGTACCACTCGGCATGCACGCGCGCATTGTGCTGTGCGAGCTGCACGACCGCGGACGCCAGCGCGCGCACGCCCGGTTCCACAGCCTCCAGCCCCTTGCGCACGCTCCATACGGGTTCCGGACGCGCCGTTGCGACCTCTTCGCGCGCATCGCCATCGGCCACGAGCGGTGCCGCAAGCCGTGCGTCCGCTTCCGCCGCCGCATGCGCGGCCAACGCGTCGCGCAGCGTCGCCTCGAGCCGGCGCCACAAGACCTTGTACACGGCGTCCGATTTCGCCAAACACGCATCAACAATCGCGCGCCCGCCCGGCACTTCCGCCGCCAACGCCGCACGCAGCGCGTCGACCGACGCCGCGGCATCCACGACCGCGCGCAATCGCGCACAGACGCCCTCCAAATCCCCGGCACGCATCCGCTCGACGGCCACTGAGGGGGACGCATTTACGTCGTGGTCGGCCCCTCTCGGCGCGGCCTTGACCCGGTTGCGCAAATGGGTCGCGAGTGCCGCAACCAACAACACGCGGTGCGCCTGCTCACACAACGCGTCGAGCCGCGCCTCGTCCATCGCAAACGTTTCCGGGTACGCCGGCCCACCGCCATCGACATCGTCCAACCCGCCGTCCATGATCAGCGCGACCAGCGCCTCGTGGTAGACTTGCTGGAAACTCGCGTCCCCGGTGCCCACCTCCGACACGTCCCGCGCGCTACCGGACGGGTCCTGGAACCGCGCGTACGCGGCGCCCAACCACGCACGCACGCCCGGGAGTCGCGGGTCAACGAGTCCGTGGTCGACACGGACGCGGAAATACGCGCGTTCCAGCGGCACCACTGTGCGCGCGACCAGCGGACGCATCGCGTCCAGTGCGCGCTGTGCGCCATCCACGCGCATCTGTTCCGAGATGTCGAGCAACGCAAAAAGCGCGGGCACGACCGTATGCACGGAAATCAAAACCGCGGCGAGGTCCGCTTGCCGGTCGTGGGTTGCGAGCGTGGCCATGGCCGCGTGCACCGCGTGTAAGACACGCACTTGGTCGGCGACCGGCCAGTTGTCCCCCGCTGCCCGCGCAGCATTGACTTGCGCAACAGCGACGAGTCGCGCGCGCCACGCTTGCGCGTCGTGCGTGCCCGCGGCCACGTTCTCGCAAAGTACTTCGAGACAGTCCGCGAGCCACGGGGCCAGTTTCCCCGCGTGGTACTGCACCTCGGCCTGGTCACGGAACGCGCGTTTCAGCGCCCCGTGCACGGCCGCCGCGGCCGCGGGTGACGTGGCGACGGTTTCCGGTAACCGCGTGGCAGCGCGCGCGTCACCGAAATGAATCTCGTGCGCGAGCTGCAAGTCGCGCTGGACCTGGTCCCACTCGTCGACTTCGACGGACACAGACAGGGCGATCGCGTGGTCGGCCTCGAGGTCGAGTGGGTCCAGATCCGGGCAGACCGAGTCGGGCATCGGCGGGCCGAGCAGGGTCGCGCCGAGGAGGGTCGGCAGGTCGTCGCGCATCAAGTCGAAGGCGTACCCGCGGTCGCGCCGCAACTGGTCGAGGAGAAGCGGGGCCGCGTCGCCGCCGCCGAAGCGCACGAGCCGGTGGTACAGCCAGTGCTGCCGCGCGCGCAGTTGCGCGACGGTCGTCACGGCCGCGTGGCGGACGGCGGCGATCGCCGCACGGGTTTGCAGAGCTGGGTCGAGGTCCATGTCGTCCGTGTCGGGCGACGAGGCAGACGGCGTCGGCGCAGCCAGTGCGGCCGACCGCACCTGTGCCTCGTACTGCGCCTTGGCGTCGACCCACATGCGGTCCATCTGCAAAAACTGGTCGAGCAACTCCTGAATCAGCACATTCTGGCTCGCGCGTTTCCAGTCATTGAACACGACCAAAAACTTGGTCCACCGGCGCCCCACGCGCGCAAGCTTGGTCTTGGACCCGGGTTTCCGCATCACGTCCGCGACCGCCTTGACGAGGGCCTTGGTCACGTCATGCAATAAATCGTCGTGGTTCGGGCGCAGGACTTGGTTTGGGAACAGCGCCGTGATCAGCGCGACCAGGAACAGTCGAGGGTCCATGCCCGGCGTCGTTGTCGTTGGCCCATCGTCGCTGGTCCGCGGCGATGGCGGGACCGGCGAAGCCGCTGCTGCTGCGGCTGCTGCGGCCGCCGCCGCCGACGCGCCACTGCTCCCGCTGCTCGTACTGGGTTTCCGCCGCCCGCGTGTGATTGACGGAGACAACCCGTTCTTCCCGGACCGCGGGATCCGTTTCGCGAGTTCGTCGAGGAACGCCGTCGCAATCCGCACGTTGGTCGGGTGCTCGACGCGCTGCATCAAGTCGGCATGCTGCCACCCGGCGGCGGCCGCCGCGTCAATCCTCACCAAATCAATTTCACGGAACGCCTGGATCGCGGCAAGGAACACCGCATCGCGGTCGCCATCCAACGACTCGGCCGACGACGCGGCACGCGCGGACAACGGTGTCGTGCGAGACCCTTCGTCGTCCGACGACAAGCTCTCGGCGCTCGGATCGTCCCCGCCGAGCGAAACAAGCGACCCGTGGGAGGACGACCGCGAGACGGGCGTGTCGGGGACCGTCAACATCAGGTCCGCTGGGTCCGTGGCGATATCCAGCCCTACTGCACTCGCGCTCCCCGCGCGCCGGCGCGGCAGGGACAAAGATTTCCGCACGAGCATATTCAATGCCCCGGACGACGACGCCGACCGCGGCAGCGTGCCCCCACCGGACCCGGACCCTGACCGTTCCGCTTTCGAGACCGTCGTCAACTGCGCGCGCAGTTTCGCTGCCGCTTCACTCCGCTCGCGCTGTGCGCGCACCAGCGTCGCCGACTGCCGTTCCGCATCCATCGCTGCCGCACTTGCTGCCGCCGCGCTGGTCGCAGCGGGTGCCGAGAAGAGTCGCGCGCGGGCCGCGTGCATGGCGCGATCGAGCGCGGACTTGCGCGCTTCTGCGGCCCGGTGCAGCCGAGCAGCGAGTTCGGCCACATCGGCGGGCGCGTCGGCCGCGGTCGGGGTGCCCGGCACGGGCGAGTCGGGCACATCGTCGGTGACCGTCGTCGAGAGGAACCCGAGCATCGACCGCCGGCGCAGCGAGCCATTGCGGGAAGAGGAGGAGGGCGACGAGGACGAGAGGCGTGGCGAGGTGGAAGCCGTCGAGGGCGTCGGCGACGACCATGGCGCGGGCGTGCTACTATTGCTCAGCGGCGACGCGGCGGGTGGGGTGGCCGGGGACGAGAAGGGCTTGGTGAACCAGGAGCGCCGGCGCGATGCGCCGAGCCCACCGGAGTTGGGCATGTCTGGGCGGCGGGTCTAGCAAGGAGGAGACGGCAGGGACCGCGAACGCGAGCGAGCAAAGTGCCAACGGAAATGAACGGCAGCGAGCAGGCGGGCTATGCAATGGCGTGGACACGACAGCTGGGTGAGCACACGCGCGAGAATGGATGCGATCCGGCACGGAACGCACGGCCGGCGCGCTGCTGCAAGGACCCCGCGCCGCGTCGCGCTGCGTGAGGACCGCCGGCACGCGTCTCCGCGCGCGCGCTGATGGCGACTCTGTGCGATCAGGAGCACGGCCGTGGCAGCGGACGTGATCAGAACGACACCAGCACGCCACGCTGCCAACGCACCACGTTGTGCACGAGCACGCCATGATAGTGTCGCACCACCCACGCAAGCACGAGGCAAACTGCGGGCAGCGCCGTGGTCGAGCACGTTTGCGTCCGGTTGCGCGTTTCATTTGGCGTTCATCCACGTACACTTGGGTCGCGCGAGCTAAGTGACGTTGCGCAAGTGCGACAGGCAGGACGTGCGCGCACGGGCGTGCAAGACAGGCAAGGCCCACGCAAGACCGGGCGCGGGCGCGTCGGCCGAGACCGAAGTTGTTGGTGGAGTGCGCGGCCCGGCCGGGGAGCGGGTGGAAGGAGCCGTTCTCGTGCGGGGGAGCGGGCGCAGCTGGCGGCACAGGTTGGCCCGGCTCTCGGTGCAAAGTCGGTGCAGCGATGGTGCGGGCAGGGCCGCAGGAGCAAGGCAGCGTGTGTTGTCGGGAGAGTTGGCCGCGGCGCGCGCGGCGTCGGGCGTCTTGGAGTCGCGGAGCTGACTGTGCTGGCTCGGTTGATGTTGTGAAGGGGCGATGGGACCCGGGCTGTGCAGAAGAACGCGCCCACGAGAGAAGAGAAAGGTGCGTGGACGTGATCGGTGCTCAAGGGCGCCGCTGCGCCGCGCCACCTTCCCTTCCGCATTCCGATCGCGCAACCGCCGCCGGCCATCCCCTGCCTGAATTGCACGCAATCTACCTTTAATCAAAAGCAGACCGTGATCCTCTCCCACGCGGGCGTCCATCGCCCTTGCCTACGCGCCATCGTGCCGCTCCGGGACCGCACCCGCGCCCGCTGCTCCCTCTCCACCCGTCGTTGCCGCCGCATCGGCCGCCGCGACCACAGCCGCGCGCTTGGCCACCATTGCATCGCGCGCATCGGCTTTCCGCTTGCGCTTGAGCAAGGCCCGATGCGCGCGCGACTGCCGATGCGCGTCCCACTCGGCATCGCCGCGAAAATCGCGGTCACATACATCGCACCGAAACAGTTGCCACGTCTGGCTCGGCGGGGCCGTCGCGCGCAGAGCCGCGGCCTGGTCTGGGAAGACTGTCGCCGGGTCCGGTAACGTCATATCGGCCAGGAACGCGCGCGCAATGTCGGTTGCCGGATCAAGTGCGCGGATCGCGAATTGGTCTGGGTCCGACGCGTCGAGGAGGTAGACGGGCGCGCCGTCGCGACGCAGGCGCGGGACGAGTTTGTTGCGCAGCCATTGCAGTTGCCGGCGCGCGTATTGCCGGGTCGCGGTTTTCATGGTTGCGAGATTCGATTGCCATAGGCGATCTGTAAAATGGGAGCGGGTGAGACATGCGTGTGGATCATGGGGAGAAACAAGTGAGACGGACCGAGTTCAGCACTCTTCTCGGGCCATGTCGCGCCCGTCTCGGCGCTCGCGCGGTACCGGCGCCCCAGATCGCGCACGGCCGCGTCGATCTGCTCGACGATGCCGGCGCTCCCCACCGTCTCACCGCTCTGCAATTCGTCCGCCGCCTCTGGTACGCCCGGTTCCACATCCGAACCCAACTTTTCCACCTTCTCCATCCCCTCCTCGACCACTACCGGTGCCTCGGCCGCAACCCGGTCGACCGCATCCAGGTACGGCGCGAGTTCCTTGTACCGAA
>GG745348.1:735285-751852 GCA_000151295.1 Allomyces macrogynus ATCC 38327 | reverse complement strand
GATCGCGCAACGGATCCAGCCCCGGCGTCGCGGGCCGCGTCCTCGTCGTCGTCGTCCACGCTCCCACCACCTCCCGTCCCGCTGCACCGTACCGACACGGCAGGGTCTGAGTACTACTCGGCACCCAAACGGTCGACGTCGATCCGGCGCCGCGCCGACTCGATGCCGACGTCCGGCGCAGCGGCCGCCGCGGCGGCGGGACCTTCGCCGCACCATGGCGGCGCAACGACGACGGGGGTCACCCCAACGACCGTGACCGTCCGCGGGCACGCGTACCCGGCCCCGCCCACACCCGCCGTGGTCCCGCCGCCCGTCCCGCCGCTCGACGTTCTGCCGACGCACGCGAAACGTAAAGGCCGGTCACGCACGCTCGACAAGTTTACCGCGCTCCGACAAAGTATTTTCTCGAGCGGGACCAGTTCGCCGCCGCCGTCGGCGATCGCGCACAGCGGATCGAATGGGAGTTTGCCGACGACGGGGGCTACGGCTGCGCCGGGCGTGCGCGCCGCGGTCGGCGTCGTCGCGCAACTGACGCGAGGTGGCGGTCGCGGCGGTGGAGGTGGCTGTGCGGGTCGTTGGGACGGCGGGTGTTGGGGGTGGACGCCGTGCCGATGGCACCGCCGCCGCCGTTGCCGCCGAGGTCGCCGTTGTCGCCGGCGTTTCCGCTGTCGCCAGTGCTGCCGCCGAGGTCGCCGCTGTCGCCGGCGCTGCCGCCGAGATCGCCGTTGGGGATGATGGCCGGCGAAGGTTGATGTACATAGGATATATACACGCAGACAGCCGCTATTTTACGTTGACGTTCCCGAGCAAGTGCAGCGGCGGCGGGATGGAGCGGAAGGGGAGCCGCGCCGACCAGACGGTAGGGACTGGCGCACCCACTTGCGCCCACCAGCACTGGAGCTTCGAACTGTCGCGCGCAATCAGGATGTGGCACGGCGTTGCGGGGGGGGCGTGAAGACGCGTGCGTGCGTGTGTGCGTGCGTGGGCGTGAATGGGCGTGAGTGGCGTAAACAAATGAACCATGATGTTTGTGATGTGGTGTGATTTGTCGGGAGCCGCAGTACGGAACAAGCCGGGAAGGCACTGACGGCACGTCACGTTACCGCGTCGTCGATGTGAATCATGCGAGCCGCAAGCACCCTTCTTCTCAAATCGCCAAATTTGAACCAAAATGAGCAGGGCAACGCCTTTGGTTGGTGCGGAGCGCGCCGGTTTCGCGCCTTGGTTTGGTCTGCAGGCCCTGTCTGCAGGCCAGGTCTGCAGGCCTGCGAGACGCGCGACGCCGCGGTCGGGTTGCCAAACCGAGCCGGGTTGGCGGTTGGGTCTGCAGACCTGTCCAGCATGGCCCCCCATCCACCCGCCGCCGCCTTTGAATTTGGCGGCACGCTGCCCGTATAAAAGCTGCGGGACCCGACGCGTGCTCGCTCTTCTCTCCCCGGGGACTCGCTTCGCTACCGAACCGACTTCCACGAGACCAACCCAACCTACCCACCACCATGTCGCTGTCGCAGGCCTACATCAACGAGGAGGGTCCGTGGTTTGCAACCGCTCGCCCGCTTGCTCGCGCTCAACCGTCCATGTCCGACCATTCGCCCGAACCCGACCGACCGACCGACTGCACCGCGCTGAGTGTGCCACTGCGAGCTCGCGAGCACGCGCACGACGCCATTGGCTGCGCTCGCTGCCAATCCAGTGGGCAGGTTTTGCTCGGTCGGTCGGTCGGACTCGGACTGGAACCGGAACCCGCGAACGCCGCCGCATTGTCCATCTCGTTCGCCCATCTGACGCCCCCCTCGCTCTCCTCTCCCCTCGCAAATGATCACTAGAGCGCCGCTTCCAGGAGGAGGTTGCTGCCGTCAAGAAGTGGTGGTCGTCGCCGCGTTTGCGCGCACGACGCGCCCCTACACGGCCGAGGACGTGGTTGCCAAGCGCGGCACGATCCATATCGAGTACCCGTCGAACCAGCAGGCCAAGAAGCTGTGGGCGCTCCTGCAGAACCACAAGCGCAATGGCACGGCCTCGCACACGTTTGGCGCGCTCGACCCGATCCAGGTTGCGCAAATGGCCAAGTACCTCGAGACCGTTTACGTCTCGGGCTGGCAGTGTTCGTCGACGGCGTCGACGTCGAACGAGCCCGGTCCGGATCTTGCCGACTACCCGATGGACACGGTGCCCAACAAGGTCGACCACCTGTTCCGCGCGCAGCTCTTCCATGACCGCAAGCAGCGTTCGCAGCGCCTGAACGCGCCCAAGGCGCAGCGCGCCAACGAGCCGGCCATTGACTTCCTGCGCCCGATCATCGCTGACGGCGACACGGGCCACGGCGGTATCACGGCCAACATGAAGCTCGCCAAGATGTTTGTCGAGCGTGGCGCGGCCGGTGTCCACGTCGAGGACCAGTCGCCCGGCACCAAGAAGTGCGGCCACATGGCCGGCAAGGTGCTGGTTCCGATCTCGGAGCACATCAACCGCCTGATTGCCATGCGCCTGCAGTTCGACATTATGGGCACCGACACGCTGCTCGTCGCGCGTACCGACGCCGAGGCCGCCACGCTGCTCTCGAACAACATTGACCCGCGCGACCACCAGTTCATTCTCGGGTGCTCAAACCCAGCGCTCAAGGGCAAGTCGCTTGTCGAGCTCATGGACGAGGCGCAGCGTGCCGGCAAGCAGGGTGCGGCACTCGCGCAGGTCGAGTCCGACTGGGTGGAGCGCGCGCAGCTCAAGACCTACACCGAGGCCGTCATTGACGCGATCAAGGCCTCGTCGCGCACCGACAAGGCGCAGCTGATTGCGGCCTTCACCAAGAAGACTCAGGGGGTCTCGAACTCGGAGGCGCGCGCGGCCGCCAAGGCCATTGGTTTCGGCGATGTGTTCTGGTGCTGGGACCTGCCGCGCGTGCGCGAGGGTTTCTGGCGGTACCGCGGCGGCACGGCGGCGTGCGTCGTTCGCGCCATCGCCTACGCGCCCTACACGGACCTGATTTGGATGGAGACGGCCAAGCCGATTCTCGCGCAGGCGCGCGAGTTCTCGCAGGGCGTGCTCTCGGCCGACCCGACGGTCATGCTCGCCTACAACCTGTCGCCGTCGTTCAACTGGGACGCGGCCGGTATGTCGGACGAGGACATGCGCACGTTCATTGTCAACCTCGGCAAGCTCGGGTTCACGTGGCAGTTCATCACGCTCGCCGGGTTCCACTGCGACGCCCTGGGCATTGACACGTTTGCGCGCGACTACGCCAAGCGCGGGATGCTCGCGTACGTCGAGGGCATTCAGCGCCAGGAGCGCGAGCGCGGCGTCGAGACGCTTGCGCACCAGAAGTGGTCGGGCGCGGGTTACGTCGACTCGATGATGATGACCGTGCAGGGCGGTGTCTCGGCCACGGCCGCCATGGGCAAGGGTGTCACCGAGGACCAGTTCGGCAAGAAGCACTAAGCAAAAGGTGGAAGAAGAGGCGGCGCGTGGGTGCACGGCGCGTCAGACGCCGTTGGAAGCGCGCATGTGTGCCGGTCGGGAGTCGGTGTGGGTCGCGTTGGAGATGTGGTTTGGTTGCCGCATCGTCAGCGGATTTATATACATACATCCTTAGCTGTTTTGTGCTGAACAGTTTCTGGCGGGACAAAATGGGTGGAAGATGGATGTCGTGGAGGATGCAAAACGCAAAAGGTTCCCGAGCGGGGTGATCCAAGTTGCCATAACGAAGCGTCCAGACGCCGACCGCGACAGCCATGGTCAAACCATAGGGAGAACCAAAGAGAGCCCAAACACAATCGAACATGACCGTATCGTGCCAGAGATCGTGAAGAGAAATGTCAGTTGTTGCGGCCGCAACGCAGTTTCGCGCGAGAACGACATGTAGCATCGCAAGTGCCACTCGCGAAAGAGCTAGCAACACAGGCGCGCGTCGACTGCACTGCTTCGCTTCACCATGCGAGGGTGACCAGGGCGATAAACGTCAAGAAGAACCCAAGGACCGACGAAGTAGGGTGTGCACGGGTCAAAAAGAACGCGAGGACCCACAAATCAGGGTGGAGAGCGCCGTCATTACTGGTGCGCGCCAAGATGATGTGCAGTGACAACGGTGTTTAGTAGGGAACCAGGTGCTGGAGTACGTCAGTAGCCAAACAAAGTTGGGAACGCGACGACCAGCATTCAGGCTCGAAACAGAACAGGAGAGTGGGTTTGCGCAGCGAACGCGAAACGGAACAAGTCGTCTCGTCATGGAGGAGCATCAAAAACCAAAATTGGCACAGAGCTGACGTGATTCAAGTCAAAGTGCATTCACTGTCGCCCCATAGATTCTCACAGCCGGAACGGCACGCGACCATACGCCCACTCTTCGACCTGGTCGCTACATCTGCTGTACCCGTTCATCATGAAGCGCGCATGCGTCTTGGCCTCGTCCCGCGTCATGGCCGCTTCGACCTGGTTGACGATCATATCCACCACTTTGTGCGGGATCTGGGGCGGGAAAGCGCGCTCTTGCTCGCCCGCCCACACGTCAGCCACCCAATCGGCCTGCTGCAGCAGGACACGACTCGTCGACACGATTTGGTCGCCCAGCGGCGAGCTCAGATCAACCAGGAAGAACGCAACGTACTTGAGATGGCCCAGTCGTGACTTGTCCACCAACTGAAACGTCTCCAGGTCGTGCTGGTACATGTTGGGAAACGCAATGAGGCGTCTCACGCACGCCGTCACATACCCACAGTCCTAGACCAGCAGAGACCCGGGTTGGCCCATACACGGTCCAGACCCCATGGGCGTCATCGCTCTCACAATCGACATCTTGGATGTTACTGCAGAAGGGCAACTTGACATCAGTACACATTGGCCACATCGTAGAAATACATGGCCATGGCCACAATCGCGTCATTGGCCAACGTTGTGATGCGAATGCAGAGCCGAACGAGAGCGTGTTGACGCGGTGCTACCATGCGGATCCCGTTTGGATTGATTTGGATTGTTGCAGCGCTCAATGAGAAGTCAGTGACCTGTCAGGAGCGTGTATCAACAGGCGAAACAAATCAGAGAACAAAAAGAATTCAGCAAGCAAAACATATCAATCTGATCGCCAAAAGTCTCAAAACCGAAAGAGCACTCCGCCATACGCCTTGTGGTCGAGCAGCATCGCAAGCCGTTCATGCTCACGAAGCAGCTGGTGCTTGAGCTGCAGGGCTTCATCGCGCGTCATGACTGCGTCGACTTTGTCCACAATCATGTCGACCACCTCGCGGGGGACCTGCGGCGGGAACGCGCGCTGTGGGCCCGCCCACACGTCAGCGACCCAATCGGCCTGTTGCGGCGGGACGCGGCTCGTCGACACGACCAGATCGCCATAGGCCGAGCTTGTGTCCACGAGATAAAATGCGACATACTTGAGGTGGCCTGCACGAGCCTTGTCCACCAACGTAAAATCGTCCCACACGTGCTGGAGCGTGTTGGGATACACGACAAGCCGCCCTGGGCGTGCCGTCACTGCACCACACTCCTGAACCAATGACTGCCACTCTTTGAACCCGTACACGACGTCGAGTCCCTGGCGGTCATCGCCGTCGCACTCGATTCGTTGAACGCCACAGCGGAAGGCCAGCTTCGAGTCGGAAATGTTGTCGAGGTCGAAAAAGTAGAGCGAAGTGGCCACAATCGCATCGCTCGCCACACCGTCGACACGCCACTGCATGTTACCACAAAACGTTGGTGTTTCGAGCGTGAGGTGAACGCCACCGATCTTGGTCACGACCTTGAGAGTGCGCCCACGAAGCGACAAAGGCGTGCACAGCTTGAACTCAGTCTCGGGCGGCGGGATGAGAGGCTCGCGATTGTCGATCCAGCCATTCATGACCTGGAAAGCGCTGGGTGCATCTCGTTCGTCATCACCCAAATGCGAATACCAGGAATAGGGGGACGGCACAATGCGCAGTGGGACTGGATCGCGCAATCGAGCCAGCACGCGCTCAAATAACGGGAGCGCACACTCAAACACGCGCGCGAGCAGCGGGTACAAACTGCGGTGCCGTTCCGGGTGCAAGTTGTTGATGTAAGAGCAAATCTCGACCTTGCCATCGTCGTCAACTGAAAACTCGGTCGGTAGCCACTGGAGCCGGTCCAATATGAGGTCGTTCGGTAGACCAAACTTGCCGAATAAGGGGTCCATGATTGGCGAGTCAATGGCGGTTCCGCTGCCCAAGAGCGTCGTCCAGTTGTCGAGCGTAACTTTGGCTGCGCCCTCAGGTAAGACGAGCGTGCGCCTCTGCACAAACGGGTGCAAGAATGGGTCGACGAGTTTGGAAATCTGGCGCTGGTCCAGGTGCTGGCCCTTGTGCAGGTCAGAAACACGTTCGAGGACGGCGACATGTTCCAAGAGCGCCGCGTGCAAAGTGCTGGGCATGCTGTTGTCCGACACAAACACGTTATCGACTGCCGATGCGGTCGGCTCGTGCACGGCTTGGTAGTCGAGTTCAGCGAGCACATATTGCCATTCACATTCGCGCATTTCCCAATCTTCGGCAGTGGAATGGACCTCAGCAGCAAGTTTGGTTCGAGTGTTGGGGTCTTGCCACGCCCGAGCCCACTGGTGCTGGTCGCGCACAGTCGCAAGCAGATTGCACATGTCGAGCTCGGCCAACGTCCGTGCCGGGTAGATCGACAGCTTCTTGTCCATCCACCGGGGGATGGGTGGATTCTTGCTCGCTGATGAAAGTCGGTCAATGAAGGGCAGTGGCAGCAGGCCGCGCTTGCGCAAACCCTCATCAAAGTCGGCCATGGTGGAGAGTTGTGCTGCAAGTGGAAAGTCGACGAATGCAGTTGGTCTCGGTTTCGGTGTAACAAATGGAGGACTCAGCAAGTCTCTCGCGTTGTTGAGCTGCGAGTGAAGAGAGGAATGTGAGGCATGAGGACTATGGAGAGGCTGTCATGTCAACAGCCAGTCCCTCAAAACAGTTGAGTGAAGGCTCGTGCTGCTTGTGTGCACCGGCACCCTTTGAGAAGGCAATCACACTCGTTCTGGAACCACTCGGAGTGTGGTTCCGCTTCATCCGTCCAGCCATACCAAGCCAGGCGATCATTTGCGACGTGAGGAAATGTTCACCAGTTAGGTGCGTGGTAGTGATCCTGTTCTTTGCTTCTTTATGATTATTGTACGCGCAAGAGCGGCCAAGTCGCAAGCATGGGAACGGAAATGATCATTGCCACGATATGGTTGGATATCAGCCAACACGCGGTTCAGTCTCGAAGTCCTCATCACTTTCGGCATGCAAATTTGGTGCCGTCGCATAAACCGGACTCTCCAGTAACTTGCCCGCACCCCCACGCGTCGCAAATGCGTGAGGGTACTCAAACTCGCCCGACTCGCGGCACATGTGGTGGAAAACGCCATCTTGGTCCTTCATGAGCTCGGATGGCGCGCCAAACTCGACGACGCGGCCGCGGTCCAGTACCTTCACCTTGTCAAAGTCGGCAATTGTGCGCAACCAATGGGCAATGCACAGAATCATCGCGCTGGCCAGGGCGGCGCCGCGAATCGTGCACTGGACCGCGAATCGTGCACTGGATCTTGGCGTCGGGATCATTGTACACGTGGGCCGTCGACATCCAGGATCACCACTTTCGACGCGCGAGCGACAAGAGTTGGCGCTGCCCGACACTCAGGTTCTTGCCGCCAGCGTCAATCTTGGATTCGAGCTTCCATGTTGGTGCCACAGCGGCAGCCGAGGGCAGGTCAGGGTTTGGCGTGCCGTCATCAGACTCAGCGGTCGAGTCCGAGACTGGCAGGGTGGACTCGAAAAAATGCACGCGCTCAAGCGCGGACCAGCAATTTGCGTCGTCATACTCGCCGAGCACGTCGAGGTTGGACCGCAATGTGCCCACAAACAGGACCGGGTCTTGCGGGACCATCGTGACGCGCGAATGCAGAGTTGCAATGTCCAGGTCACGCGTGTGCACACCGTCAATATCGACAAACCCGCCTCGCGGCTCAATCATGCGCAGGAGCGCGAGCGCCAGACTCGACTTGCTCGCTCCGGTTCGGCCAACGACGCCACACTTTTCGCGCGGCCGCAGCGTAAACGACACGTCCTGCAAGACAGGCGTCGCCGCCGACGGGTGCTGGACAACGAGGTCGACGATTTGATCGCGCCGTCCGTGGGCCACTCGTCGGTAGTTGGCGTTGTCCCACCGCTTGTCTCGCCCTCGAGATCCGAGTACTCGAGAATGCGCTCGATCGAGATCATATTCATTTCCATGAGTGCGAGCCAGTTGACGAAATGGCTACAGGGGTCGATATTCGTCATGGACCAGGCCATGGCCAAGCCTGCAAATCCGGCGGAACTGACACCGCAGAGCAGGATCAAGATTCCGCACGCCATGACTGTCACGTTGGACAAGAAATCGAGCCGGATCGCCAGCCACGCTTCCAGTGCAACGGCCGACGTGTCCTCGGTAACAAGATCCCCCAGGTCCCCGAGCTGCAGCGCATGCTGCGAGCCTCGGTGCATGAGCAGTGTGAGCCAAGAGAAAGTGGCCCGCTGCCAGAGCGAAACAAACGGTTCGAGAGATGGCGTGAGCATGTCGTCCGAGGACGCAGCGAGAATAGCATCCTGTGCAAGTGTTATTGCACGGTGGTACACGAGTGCGCTGGAAATAAACAACACCATGGCCAGCGATGAATAGACAATTGGGAGAGCGTGGCCCATCGAAATGCCCATAACTCCCACGAGCGAGTACCGCAGGTAAATCAGAAAGCACAACGCGTCGACAGCGGCGACCACAACAAACTGGAATGAGCGCGACAGCAGGACATGAGCCATGGTCAAGGCAAGAGCCTTCGAAAAGAGCGCATGCACAATTTGCCAAGTCATGGTCATGAGCGGTGCAACGGGAATCGCTGCGCCGTAGGCCAGCGAAGTAGTAAACTCAACCGCAATGACCAATTAGACGTGGCGATGGTGCGACGAGGTGAGACTGGCCACCGACCAGGAGCGTGACCGGAGCGCATGGGTCGCGCTCTCTCAGTGTATTTATTTTTCGCAGCCAAGACATTTTGCTGTGCGCGCTGAGACGGTCGCCGTGCAACATCATGAGGCGCACGTCTGGAAAGAAGGAGGAGACCAGGCAGGAGTGAGGTGTGGAGTGCGGTCATGGTTACGGACGAGATTGCGAGCGCCTTGGGACTGCAACGGGTCAGCTCGATCCACCTGACTGTGTCGACATGATCACTGTCTGCCGGCGCTCCCCATCACCACGACCAGTGTGAACAGCTGCCAAAACAACCAAGAGCGCCGCGATAGAGCGCGCTGCTCAGCACCATCATGGATCAACCACCAGCAGAAATGTTCAAGATGTGGCAGGATGTGGGCAACGCGTTGGAATCCGACAACATGGAGGTGTTGACGATGGGTGGGTATGCGTCGCTGCCCCGTTGCGGCCCGCACGCGTCAAGGACTCCTCCAGCGATCATTGCCTGACCAAGGACTCGCCATGATCGTCAATAAACAGGCTGCCGCGCGGTCAAGGCCCACCTACGGTTGCTCTTCCACGCCGACGAGAGCGTTCGCGAGGCCGCGCAACGCGTGATCGTCGACTATATTGAAAATGTGCCTGATCAACGGCATATTTGGTCTGCTCTGCAGTGGAGTCTGGTGCGCTTGCAGATCCGACTCTTCCCCTCGCTCGAACCAATGTCATGATGCCAATCCATTTTTTCCATGTGTTAGTCGCATCGCGCCCTGCTCGCCACGGTTCTCGACATCATTGGCCTCTTCCTCGCGGCCCCGATCCCGCTGCCGACGCACCGCTTGCCCATGTTTCGACGTCTGCTGCGCGACCACCAGCAGGTGCTGCTCAGCACGCTCCTCGCCAACAAGTATGCGGGCACCGTCATCAGCACGGTGCGCACGCTGACGCAGGCAGTGCGATGCGGGCTCGTGCAAGACCTCGTTGACACCGAGCTGTTCCGCGCCTACCCGAACCTCGCGTTCCAACCGCGGCAGGAAAAACCGGTCGAGGACGGCGTTGAAAGCGACAAGAAGCGCACGACCGTGCGGTCTACCTACTTGCAGTTTGTCTCGGCGCTGCTCCGCTCTGATTCGGCCACGAGGAAACGCGTCTTGGACTCGCGTGATTTCATTGGGCCAGTCGTTAAGGGCTTCGAAAAGGACCCGCCCGAGGTGCGACTTGAGTTTCGACTTTGGACTGGGCAGCGAGCTCACTCGAGAACTGTCTTCCTCATCCACATAGAGCGTCACCGACGTCTTGAGCGCACTCAAGGTGCTGCTCGACGACCACAAGGTCCCGCGCACGCCCAAAGTGGCCATGTTCAACTCGTTTGTGCTCGACAGCATTCGGCGACTGTACAACGTACCGACGCACCGCGAAATTGCGCACGAATTTCTCATTGAGCTGTGCACTGTCGCCGGTCGCGGTCTTTGCTTCAAGGAGTTTGGCCTCTACGCGCCACCAAGCCACAAGATGGCCAACCGCATCTTGAGCTTCCTCGTCCTAAAGCTCGAGCTGACCGACGAGCTGCAATTTGACCTCTTGGTCCGCATTCTCGCCAGCTGCCCGGAACTCGTACCGCATTTCATGACAAAAGCGACCATGACGCTCGATCCGCGCCCGTCGTCGCGGTGGATGACCAACATGCGGCTCACGAGCACCTTGATTGCGCATTCGCTCCCGTCGCTCTTGGATCCAGCGCACCCGGACGTCGAAATCTACCCGCAGGACCCGCCGACGATCGCATCATTGCTCGCTCATGTCGCACCGTCGCCACCCGTCACGCGCGCCAACCTGACGCGCGGTCTCAACTTGACGTCGCCAATTGTGCTCTTCTTCACGATGCAACTGCTCGTGGCTATGCTCGAAAAGCTCGAGGGGACGCTGCTCGCCCTGGAAAAGGCGGCGGCGTGGTGGATTGGGCGCGACACCGACGTGCACGAACGATGGGTGCAAATGCGTGCGACGGTCGTGACGCAGTTTGCCAAGATTTTGCCCGATTTCGTCACGATCCAGAAATGCCTCATCAACGCCCTGACCCACCTCGAGGCCGGCAAGTACGATTTATCGACGATTGCTGACCCGGCGCTCAAGGACCTCGAGGCGTGTGAGGACGTGCAGCCGTCGATGGTCTACCTGTGCGCGTTGCGCGTCATCAAGCTGCATAGCGCGCTCCTGCCGGACCTGACGCCGCCATTCGACTCGAGCAAGTTGCTCGCGCCACTGCCGCCGCTCGACCTCGTTCCAGAGCTCTTGTCGCTGCTCATTGTCATTCCGCCGAGTTTGACGCCCAAGAGCCTTTCGACGTTGCTTAAGGTCCATGCGACGGGCGAGTTTGCCGACTTGTCGACGGCGCTGCTGACCAAGTTGCTCCAGTCGTCTACGATCTTTGCGGCCTGTCCCGACGAAGTGCGCTGGTGGCTCATAGCGTTCCCGGCGAGCGTCGACGTGATCGTGTTTGTGACCAACCTGTTTGGTATGGCGTCGCAGCGCGTCTACGCATTACTTGATGTCGTGGCCAAGTGCACCGAAGCCGATGCGGAGCTGGCAGTCGAGACGCCGTTCAGCCCGATGCTCGTGGCGCTCGTTTCGCAACTGTCGGCATCGGCCAAGGACGGCGGCAAGGCCATGTCCGACGAGATCAGAAGCTATGTTCTGCGGGTCCTCGGTCGCGTGCGCGACGTTCAAATGAGCCCGGCGCCCCTGGCACGACTCCTTGAAACGTACCCGATTGGCACCACCGACTTGCCCGACGAGTCGACCGAGCATCCACTTCTTGCCCTTGGTCGTGCGCTCCAGTCGCTTCCGCAAGTAGCAGCCGATTCCGTGGACAAGGTCATTGATCAAGTCGACGCAATTCTTGCCACACACGCCGGCTCGCCGCACCTCCGCGCCTGCGTCCTGACCGTGATTCAGCACCCGGCGATCCGCCGGTTAGTCGATCAGCGCCCCGAGCAGATTGTCCAGCTGCTGTCGCGCTACTCGCTGCCATTGACTCGCAACGGCGACCACGGCGACGCTGCGCTCGCCAACGCGCAGCGCGGCCTGCTCTCCGTGTTCCGCACAACCCTGCACGATGCGCCCAGCGACCAACTCTGTCGTGCAATCACTGTGGCTTACCAGCAGCTCAACGAAAATCTCGAACTCAACGTCCCGCTCGACCACTTGACGCCGGCACAGTGGCTGCTCTTGATGCCCGTCCTCGCGCGCGTGCCAGATCCGGTCTACGGTCACCTGTTTGCGACGACTGCCGTCGACGAAGCCATCCTCGACCTGATGCTTGGCGCACTCGCGCCGCAGTTCCCGATTCCGGGCGTCGGCTCGCTGGCATTGCGTCCGAGCGCTGCAGCCGTGACCATGGAACACATTTTGGTCTCTTGCATCCCGACGATTCTCGCCGCGGATCTCGACGCGAGCGCATCCAGCCGTGTCGAAACCGTCCTCGCCATTCTCGCCGCGTACTCATCCCGCCACCACGCGCAACTGCTTGAGCAGGTCCGCACTCGCGTCACGAACGGCGACCTGGCCGATATGCCATTCCGCGCGCTCGTGCGTGCGTCGGTCACGCTCCACGTCGGACCCGCATGATCGAGTGGGCCGCGCACGTCCCCGCGCGACGCGATCCTGCGTCTTGCTCGGTCGTTCCCCATACCCACCTGCACTCGGACGATCTCAAGGTCGCGCTGGTCGTGCGCGAGGCCCAGCTGGTGGGCGACGCTGTGTTCCCCGACTCGGGCGTTCCGCTGTCGAGCGTGGTCGTGGGCTGGCGGTCGTGCCAGTCAGCCGAGGATCAGGTCGAGTTTTTGGCGCTTGCTGTCGAGCACTTGGCGCAGGCCGAGCCCGAGAACATTTCGGCCGACGCGCTGCAGTTCCTGGCGTCGGTGGTACCGGCGGCCGACGAGTCGCAAATCACGATCGCAGACGGCGAAAAGCTTGTCGCCACGTTGCTCGCGGTCGGATCCGAGCCAGCGTACCGGCTTCTCAAGGCACTCGTCCTGCATGTGCTGCCGCAGCAGACGCCCGCCAAGACGGCAAAGCTGTTGCAGGCTCTGTTTGATCACCTTGCCGAAAGTGACGAGGACGGGAACGACGACAAGCCGGCCCGGGCGGCCGTCGACCAGGTGCACGTGCTGTGTCTGATTCTCTCTGTCATGGCGTCGTCACCAGCCAAGCTGTGCAAGCAAGACTACCTGCTGGTCCTGATCAAGCTCTACAAGGCGACGCTGCACCCTCGTGACCTGGCCATATTCGCCATTTTCCACCTCTACGAGACGCAGGCGCAGACGCACCTTGGGCGCTACCTGCTGTTTTGGGGCCAGTCGACCAAGCTCACGGCGCACCAGTCAATTCAGGACTCGATCCTGCTCGTCAACCCGGAGCACATGGCATGGTCGATGCGGCACGTTCCGCTCGAAATGGACCTCGAGACGGTCGTGCATTGTGACGAGCAGCTTGACCCGATGATTACCGCGCTGACCGAGGGCCAGTCGTTCCCGTACGACCCGCGGTTCTTTGTGCCGCTCACGCTCAAGTACCTAGAGCAGGGTAACACAATCGATATCCGGCTCCTGCTCGAACGCAACTTGATTGGCCTCGCCGTGAGCTCCCTCGCGTCCGTCGTGCCGGACGTGCGCCGCGCGGCGCTGCTCGTTCTGGATGAGTTCTACGCGCTGATCGAGACGGCCAAGATCCCGGGCAAGATGTCAGTGACGCTCGTCATGGACCTGCTCAAGAACCACATTACGAACCGCAGCGCGACCAACCCGACGCGGTTGCCTGCCGTGATTGCCGTGTTCCTGGCTATGGCGCTTGACGTGCTCGACCAGCCCGAGAGCGAGATTTTTGAACCCATGCACCAGTACCTGCTCGCGCGGCCGCTGCTCAACGCCGAGTCGATCCCGCTCTTCCGCGACTTGATGTTCCGCACGACCAAGGAGCGGCAGTGGCTGCTGCAGTTGCTGGCCGCGGGTTTGCGCGCGGGCGACGACGTGGCCATGTACCGGCATCGGCACGCATGGGATACGCTCATGACGCTTGCGGATGCTGCGAGCACGCCGAGCTACCACCAGCGGCTCATGACGCAGGTGCTGTTTGTGACGTGTGCGCAGGCGGCGTGCGCGCTCAAGGACGCGGAGAAGCTCGAGCGCGCACCGGTTCCCGAAAAGAAGGACGATGTCATGGAAGTGGACGGGCCCGCCGATGAGGCCAACGAGAAAGCCGACGAGCCGGTTGCCGCCGCTGACAAGGATGATGAGGGAGACGACAAGCCCGTCGATCTCCTGTCCGGCGCTGCGCTCGGCATGCACACGCTCGAGCCAATCGTCTTTGCGAGTGGTCTTCTGCCGTACTTGCACCACTCGATCCATCAGACGACCAAGTCGCCGGCGCACCTGACGCACCTGCTCGCGCTCGCACGGGTCCTTGGCCTCGTCGCACAGGCCGCGCGGACTGACATGCAGCGCGACCACGTCGCGCTCATTGCCGAGGCAATTCTGCACCACCTCGTCGCTCTCGACGTGTCGCGCCGCGACCCGGACAGTGTGCGGTACTGGCTGCACGTGCTCGTTGCGATCACGCGCGTCAGTCACCGCGCGGCGACTTGTGCTCTGGTCGACCGTGTCGTGCGCGATATCGAGGCCGAGCACGGTGCCAAGTTGGCCGAGACTGTGGTGGGTGGCGACGGGAAGGCTGATTTCGCGGCGCGTCTCGAAGTCGCGACACGTTGGTCGCTGGCCGGGTTCAGTATGGTGGAGCAGATTGACCAGGACGTACCGCTCGCCGCGCTGTACCGGCAGATCGTTCGCGAGCTGGCGCCACACGCGCCGGCCATGTGGACGCGCGCCGTGGCCGTGTGCGGCGACGAGGCCGCATTTGCGGGTCGGACCGTTGTGCTCGTGTAAGCTGTCGAGTTGCGACTACTTTTTGATGTTGTTTTGATTTGCTGTTGCGTTGATGTTGTTGGTGTTTATGCTGTTTCGGGTGTCTCGTCAAAAATTGGTCTTCATGCTCATCCCACTTCACTAGTCCTTTCCGCTCGCCCCGCGCTTCGCAGCCTCGGCCGTGGCCTCGGCCCTGATCTTGGCCACCTCCTGCTCCGACAACGTCTTTGGCCACCACGGGACGAGCCGCGACGTTTTCGCGCGATACAGCCGGTACTCGGCATCCGCGCCATACCTTTCCCACGCTGATTTCTCCAGCATCGGCACGCCCGAGAGCCCCAAAATCAGCGCCGCGCCCACACACGGCGCATGCAGAGCGACCGCATGCATCCATCGCGCCGACAAAGCCGGTGTGGCCAGCAAGTACGCGCCCCACCAGAGCGAGCACTCGCCAAAGTAAATCGGGTGGACCGAGTACTTGAACAGCCCTTCGGTCATGGGTTTCGCCGGATTCGCCGTTTTGAACGCGTCCTTTTGCCGGTCGGCCGTCCACTCGATCGCGAGACCCCCCGCAAACACGGCCGCACCGAGAATGTCCGTTACGCGCAGTGCCCCTGCGGCTGCGACTCCCGCGGGGCCCGCCGCGAGCGCGGCCGCGGTCACGACGAGCGGCGCCTGCAGGCAAAAGCACCAGAGCGCCTGGAACATCCACGGCGCGGCCCATGACAAGGGCGATTTCTTGAGGTCGTCGAATCGCGCGTCTTTCCCGACGCGCTGGCACCGCGAGTACAGGAACGAGCCCAGTCGCACGGCCCAGACAGCGGAGAGCGCCGACAAGAGGGCGACACGGGCCGGGACGACCCCGCCGTGTGCGGCGGCGGACGCGGTGACCGTGTGCCCGACAATCGCCAAGTGGGTCATGGATCCGGAGAGGTCATAGTGATGTTCGGTCGGGACGTGCCGCCCATGCTGCGGTTTGCGCGGTCAGTGAGACGAGCCCGGCGGCGGCGAGGCCGGGCTTGGCGAGGAGCGAGAGGATGGCGGGCATGGTTGGCGGGTTGGTGGTACTCGTTGATCGTGGTCGTGGTCGTGATTGAACAGAGTCGCGTCGCGTCGCGTCGCGTCGTGTTGTTGGTCGAGTTCAGTTCTGTCGGCTTGCTGCTGCTGCTGCTTGCAGCGGGGCCAGAATCGTCAAGACGAGGGAAGATTAATGTCGAGCGACGGGAGCGGCAACATGATATATTTATACGTTGCGCACGGTCGCGGGTGCATCGTGGTTGGGAACGGCCAGACGCGCTGGTGATCGCGATCGACGACGACCGCTGAGTGATTTGCTGATCAAAAATGAAGCACACCGTCCGCGCGGGACCTGGTCGGACCTCGGCCGCAACCACCGTGCCTGTCAGCGGCAACCCTTCCCAACACGCTGCGTCCATGCCAGCAAAGAACAAATCATATCAGAATTAGAATCAGACTGGACATTGATTCACATTTCTTTCGCTTTGGCCAGCACCAACATGGTCCAAAACTGGCGCCAACAAATCACATCTGGAGCGACCGCACATCGAGTTAGGAGAGAGCGGGTGGAGTGGACAGGAAATAGATGGGAAAAAAGGCAGCACGGATGGAGCGAAATGAACACGAGTGAAAAAAAAACACTTGCCGGAAATTCCCCCCCCCCCCCCCCCCCCACC
>GG745348.1:712908-735154 GCA_000151295.1 Allomyces macrogynus ATCC 38327 | reverse complement strand
CTTGACGACGCGCGTTTCGGCCGTATCGATGTACCCGTCCATGCAGCTGAACTTGGAACCCAATCGACCTGGTGGAGAAACAATAATCAAGATGAGCGGGGAATGCGTTTGGCGCGGTTTCAGGGGATTTGCGTACCAGCATCGTGTAGTCCTTGCCCTTGGCCTGCGTCGTCGCATTCTCGCCGCACCACTTCGGACGGCCCGCCGGCCCACGCCTGCGTGCCGGGCGCGCTGAGACAACTGTCCCAAATTGACGCAACTACAGCAGCGCGGGAAAATCAGTCTCGTGGCCAAAAAAATGGACAGGGTCGAGCGCAAAAGAACATACACAGCATGCCCTCGCTCGACGGGAAGGTGGCATTGGTGCCCGCCTTTTGCACCGTGCGGATCGGAATGTCGTCCACGACCCACACGATTCGCTCCGGCTCATACACGATCGTGTAGACGTGGTAGTCGGTCGTCGTCGCGTTGTCCTGGTAAGCGGAGTGGGCGATGTAGTGAGATCAAGCGAGCGGCGAGCTGCGAGCGGCTGTTCGTAAAGCGCAAATTTGGATACGAACCGGGAACAACCACGAAGTTCCCTTGGTATAATCTACGACCCCACCCGCGAACCAGTTCTACGAGGGGAAGGAGGAAGGCGGGTGAGCAAACGAGAGCTTCAACTCAGAAGGACGTGGGCGGGAAAGTGCGTACGGTTTGGACCTCGTGCCTGTTCTTGTACGGCTATTTCCAGGCAGCAAAAGAAAATGGGTCAGCGATCGTCAAGGGCCGCCTGCGCCATCAAGCGCAGCGGCAGCTTGCCGGGCTCGGCGCAACGCTAGCGGAGCAAGCGTACGCACAATCTACGATTGGGAGCAGGCAGGTGAGCATTTGTACAGTCGAAGCAAGAGACCAGCCCGGTAGAAGTGAGAGGGAAGAAAGGTTGGCAACGAAGAATTCAAAGTCGATCTGTTGGATGCACGAGTCGTCATCGGGCCTGGTCAGTATCACGCCAGACGGTCAAAAAACGAACCGAACGCACGAAAAGCACGCACCTCGTCGCCGACATCGTCGCGGTCCACACTCGTCTTCCAAATGAAACTGTACGCAAAGCCCTGCAGGACGGGATCAGTCAATGATCACGACCGCACCCGCACCCGCGACGTGCAAAAAAAAAAAAAAGGCCGAGCTGTACCTTGCCCGGGTTCGGAATGCGGATGCGTGCACTAAAGTTGCCGTACCTACAAAACGACGCATTGGTGAGTTCCTCCACCGTCGATCTCCACGCTGCGACCCACGAGCACCACGTACTTGAAGTACCGCGCCGACGCGATCTTGGAGATCATGCCCGACTTGAGCTGGTTGTTGTACTTCATGTGCAGCACGACGTTCGAGTCCTTGACCTCGACATTGGCAAACTGGTCATAGAACGGCTGCGCGTCCGGGTTACCGCCAAACGAGCTGCGCGGTGGGCACTGGCTCGGACTGTCAAAGTCGACCTTGAAGTTTTTGCACCCGTTGCGGTCGGCGCAGACACCTGGGTAACTGCCGCCGGCGTTGCACCCTTCCTGCGGCATGCCGTCGGCCAAGGTCGTGGAGCAGTACCTGAATAGCCGACCCGGATCGCCGCGGTCAATGAAAAAGACCGGGGGCGTGCGCGGAACCGCGCACCAATATGGGAGGGGTTGGTCGCGCACCCGTATTTGTTGCAGAAGGGCACGTTGGCGGGGCACTGCTTGTTCATTTTTGGGCATTTGCCGGCCAGAACGGGCGACGGCACCGTCACAGCCAGCAGCAATGCGAGCGCGAGCACCACGGTCATGAGTGACGCGATGCGCGCCGTCGTTCGTGGTGGGGCCGGGGCAATGAGCGACATGGCGGCGGCAGCGTCGAGACGAGAGGATCCGAGAGCGGCACGAGGATGGCAGCGCGCGCGGGTGGAGAAGGAGAGCCGCCGTTGACAGGTCTGTTCGAGCAGGTAAAAGGCCGCGCGAGAGCCGGAGAGAGTCTGCGGAGCGTGATAACGGCAGTACGTGGTAAACGAGAGAGCGCTCCGGGTCGCGTCGTGCCGCGACGTGTACGCCGTGAGCACTGCACAACCGAGCAGACAGACGTCTAGCGCAGCGATGGGCACCGGCAGCGAACGACGCGCAGCGGAGGTGGGCCGAATAGGTTGGTCCTTGGTCCTTGCCGGGTAACACGGAGGCTCAGAGCCGAGCGCTGAGGGTTGGAGCGGCCTTGCTGCGGTCGGGTGATGCTGAGTGATCTGGCGCGGGGGCAGTGGGCCGCGGAGCAGTGCTGTGAGTGCAGCGATGAGTGTTGCGAGCGGCCCAGCGCTTCGTGTAGGAGAAAGTCGATGGTGAAGTCGAAGGCCGGTGGTGCCGAACGTGAGGTTGGCCAACGGTGCAGGCGGGCTGGTTGGGCCAACAGGCACAGGGCGGCATTTGCGGTTGTGGCGCACGCAACGCAACGGCCATCGCACGTGCACCTCAATGAGCTGCATCGGGCCATTGAAAAAGTCAAATTACTGCAATATTTTTCTTCATTTTGACCGGTGAAGCCCGCCGTTGCTCTCATCAACCAATCCCGCTGCGCGTTCGACGCGCGCGTCCGCCGAACATGCGCGCGCCGTTTGGTCGCGCATGGGCGGCGATGGCGCTCGCCGAAATGGTTTGAAGGATGAGGTCAAGACCAAGGTGGTGTGTGCCCGCCCAGCTGCGCCTGTGGTCCAAAGAAGCCAATGTTGGCCAAGTGGGGTGTGCAGCAGCAGGAGCTTAACCAGCACTCCCCCTCCCCACTCTCCTCCTCCTCACATTTCTGCGCCCGCTCCTCCCGCGACACGCCCTTGTCCTCCCGCGACACGCTCTTGGCGGGCGCGATATTGAGAGAACCTTGGCCATGCGCGCGAGTATTGTATCTGTGAAATTCGCACAGTGCAAAAGAGGCTGGGCGGGTGTGTCAACGTGTTTGTGAGTTTGATCGCAATGGTGATCCACTGGCCAATTGCACAACTCTGCCGCTTGTTCATCAGAGGTGTCGGGTCTCGCACGCGTCGATATACACTGCTCTGAGCGAGGCGCGGATGAGGAGAGCTGCGGGTGGCAACGGCAGCGACACGACCAACGCCGCGTCAACATAGTGCGGGGTGAGCAAAGCGTAGGAGGGGAGACTGGCGGGGTGGAGAGGCACGACTGATGCGATCACAATCGCGTATACAACTTTTCGGGTCGAGCACCGCCCTTGAGGCTTGGTTGATGTCGTCGGCTTGGGGCAGAAGAAGGCCGACTCAGATTCGGGCTCAATATACCAGCAACGACTCGTGCAAGTCGCGACCCTGGGCAGACCGCTCGACTCACACCCGCCAGTCCCACCACGACCAGCGGCCTCCGGTTCGAATCTTGACCAAAGTCGACGAAAGCGCGACCCCGCACGACTGGCGCGCTGCCACACGGCCTAAAGAACGTTTGAAGACATATCGACTGGTGAACTGGCTGTCTCAGATCGACAGTCGACTCTTGGTGGGCGGCCGTCGCGGCCTGTGAGATGTGATATTTGACAGATTAAATACGGGTCAAGCCAGCCTGAGCCACAGTGTATCATGGCGTTGCCGTCATCAAATGAACACACGTGCGTCCTGCTGCGCCCCCACCGATGCCAGGCGAGGCAGGCGGAACAACGCGCGTGTGCTGGTGCTTGTGGCGCTTGCTCAGGGCAATAGGGGGCACTGCTCCACGCTTCTCCACCACCCACCAACCGACCGACCGAACCGACCGACCCCATCCGCCATCTCCACCACCAGCACCAGCAGCGACCAGCCCGGCCCAGGCACCAGCACTCGTCCACGCACTCGCGCGCAAGTTGCAACGTGCTCTGCCCACGAGCGCCGCCACTCGGCACTCGCTGCACTGCCGGCTCCGGCCCGCCGCGTGGACTCGGCCTCGCTCCTCACCAAGCACCAGCAACCACCGCGAGCCAGTAACAGCTTGCATCGCACCCCCTTGCCGCTCGCACCGGCACCGGCGCCGTCTCCGCGGAACGCGCTCTGCTGTGCCCCTGTGCTACGCGAGTCGGCACCAAATTCTCCACGACTCCGCCGCGCCGACGCCATCCCGCGCGCGCCATCGCTCACGGCACCCATTTTGCACGGCCGTGAAGGGATCCATTCCGACTCTCCATCACTCCTACTACGACCATGCCCAAGCCGAAACTGCGTCGCGGCGCGGCGCCGCCCGTGGCCAACCTGCTCACCATCGACCGTTTACCGGCGCTCGCCACGGCCTACTTTGACGCGGTCCAGAACGCGCGCCCGACGGGCTACGCCTCGGCGTGGACGACGCGCAACCCGCGCGAGCTCGACACGTCCACGGAAAACGCGCTCGACGAAGGCACCGGCGCGGTCGCGGCCACCGTCTATGGCGGATTCAACAATGCCCAGCTCTACACTTGGCTCGGGTCCAATGCCATGGTCGCCGTGGGGCCGCCAGGCCTGTCGACGCTCTACGCCGAACTCACGTCCGAGGAGACCAAGGACCGATGGTACAAGCAGTACAAGAACTTGAAGCCGGAGCCGCTGCCGTCGGCGATTGCCGCCGCACAGGCCGCGGGCAAGTCCATGCCCGAGTCGTCCTCGACCAAGGCCGGGCTCACGCCGCACGCGTTTGCGCTCGCCAATTCGGCCTATTTCTTTATGCGCCGGTCAGGCGTCGACCAGAGCATTGTGCTTCGGTATGTTCAGCTTGTTCATGCCCGATTGATTGGTGTGCGATGTTGCAGGGTTATTTTTCTGACCAACAATGCCAATTCTTCTCGAACACCCCACACAGAGGCGAGTCCGGCAGCAGCAAGACGCTCCAGACTAGTCTCATTCTGCAACAACTGTGCGCCGTCTCGGGCGCGTCGAAGCGCGACGAGCGCATGCACCGGCGCGTGCAGGCCGCACACTCAGTGCTCACGGGCTTCGGCTCGGCCAAGCTCACGACGACGCAGGACGCGTCGCGCGTCGGGTCCTACTGGGAAATCCAGTTTAGCGAGCGCGGCAAAATGGTCGGCGCCAAAGTCTTGACTTACGCTCTCGACACGTCGCGCATCCTGACGCAGCGGCTCTCGGAACGCAACTTCCACGTCTTCTACTACCTGCTGGCCGGCGCGTCGCCTGAACTGCGCACGGAACTGAGCCTGGACCCGAACGGTGTCTACGCGTACCTCAACTACGGCTCGTTGCCGACGCGCGGGCTCGACGATGCCGGCCGGTTCAACGACTTGCAGGAACAGCTGCGGCAAGTCGGACTGTCGAAGCGCGTGCAGGTGGCCATGTGGCGCGTGATTGCCGCGATTTTGCACATTGGCAACCTCAAGTTTGATGTCGACCGGCACAACGAGGAGGGCACGTGCATGGTGACCAACCGCGACGTGCTCTTGACGATTGCCAACTTGCTCGAAGTCGACATTCAGTTCCTTGAGTCGGCGCTCACGACGAGCACGACCGTTGTGGGGCGCGACCTGACGACGGCGTTGCTCACGCCCGATGGCGCGGCCAAGCGCCGTGACGGGCTCGCCAAAGTGCTCTACTCGGTGCTCTTCACGTGGATCGTCGAGTCGATCAACAAGAAGCTGTGCTGCGACGAGGACATGGCCAACTTCATTGCCCTGATTGATTTCCCCGGCACGACCGGTGCGGGCGATACCAAGGACGACGCAACGGCGGCCGCGCACAAGTACGCGAATGAGCGCATCGACACGTTCCTCGCCAAGCGGCTGTTCGAGTACGGCAACCAGGAATTGCGTGCCGAAGGCATGAACATCAAGGACACCAAGCTGCCCGTGTCGACGTCTGCCACCGATGCGTTTTCCGCGCGCAAGGACGGCCAGGACGACCTGTTGCCGGGCGATTTCGTGCACCTGTTCCGCGGCGGGAACGGCCACGCCGGGTCGCGCATGGCGCTCTTCCAGGACCTGTTTTCCGAGTCGGTAATCAACCTCGAGGCCTACGAAAAGAACGCGGCGACTGTCGTGCGCGCGCAGTCGGTCATGAAGCGGCAGCCGTCAATGAAGCGCCGGTCCACGACCACGTCGCGCACGGGCGGCAACTCGGGGAACACGGATTTGGGCAAGCCCGAGTTCTCGACGGTGACCTACCTGAAAAAGCAAATGGACGGGCTCGTCGAGGCGCTGGAAAACACGAACGTCAAGGTGCTCTTTGCCCTGCGGCACAACAAGGATCCGGCGACGACCACGTTTGACCTGACGCTCGTCCGTGACCAGGCGCGCGCGCTGCACGTCATGGAACTGCTCGCGCACGTGCACCGCCGTGGGGGCGACTACTCGGTGCGGTACTCGTTTGAGGCGTTTGCCGCGAAATACGCCGATATGTTTGATGTGCCCGACGGGTTTTCGGCGCGCGACCGGTGCCTGCACGTCAAGGATATCAAGGCCATGACCGACGAGGAAATGTTTGTCGGCAAGTCACTTGTGATTTTGCGCGACGACGCCTGGGTGCACCTCGAGACGCTGCTGCGCAAGCACGAGCAGGACGCCAAGAAACGGTCCAAGCGTGGCACCGCCGCGGGCAAGAAGTTTGGCGCGCTCGGCGATGGGCGCACCGAGTACTCGTTTGACGGCGACTCGGTCTACTCGGACGGCGACATGACCGAGGACGGCGGCGCGACCGAATTTGACGCAGACTCTGTCTTCAATGGCCGGTCTGGTGGGTCGCACGGGTCGGGCGGGTCGGACCGCGCGTCGGTGGCGTTGACCAACATGGAGCGCAACAAGCGCATCAACGACGAGATTTCACGCGCGAACCCGTTGCTTGATGAGCCCGTCCCGCAGGACGCGCAGATCGAAGAGTACTCGATGACGCCCGCGCGGCGGCGGTGGATTTTCGCGACGTGGTTCCTGACGTGGTGGGTTCCGACCCCCTTCCTGCGCTGGTGCGGCGGGATGAAGCGCGATGACGTGCGCATGGCCTGGCGCGAGAAGGTGGCCATTTTCATCCTGATCATGCTCATGTGCGCGATCCAGCTTTTCTTCATTATCGGGTTTGGTCGCCTGATTTGCCCGCGGCAAAACATTCTCAACCTCGAGGAACTGTCGTACCGCAAGTCGCTTGACGAGCCGCTCGTTGCGATTTACGGCGGTGTCTACAACTTGAACAAGTTCAACTCGACGACCATGGCGCACTCGTCCGACACGCTCAACGACTTTGCCGGGCTCGACATCACTGCCGGGTTCCCGCGCACGCCGGCCTACTACTGCAAGTACGCGAAAGATAATTACCCGAACGCCAAACCGCTGTTCACGCAGTCGACGCACGCCAATGGCACGATCTTGCAACTGTTCCACCGCCCCATGTACCAGAGGAACATGTACGGCGCGCAGCGTGTGATTGATGCCGCGTTACGGTCGCGGCTGTCTGCGACGGTCGGGTGGGACCCGAACGACGTGGCGGCCGTGTCGGCGTCATCCGCAAACGCACGGTTCATGGTCATTATCAAGAATCGCGTCTACGACGTGCAGCCCTACGTCGACTCGCCGAGCGACCAGCAGTTTTTGCCGGGGCTCGTCCTCGGATGGCTCAAGGAGTTCCGCGGCGCGCGCGCCCCCGCCGACTCGGAGTTTATGGCGCAGTGGGAAAAGGACGAGTTTCTGCGCAACTGCTTCAACAACTTGTTTGTGGTCGGCGTCGTCGACTATCGCAAGTCCGGCCGGTGCATGTTCACCAACTACATCTTGCTCGCATTCTCGGTACTGCTCGCGGCCGTGATCGGCGCCAAGTTCTTGGCGGCGCTGCAGCTCGGGTCGGTGGGCGCGCCCGAGGAGCACGACAAGTTTGTGATTCTGCAGGTGCCGTGCTACACGGAGGGCGAAGAGTCGCTGCGCAAGACCATCGACTCGCTCGCCGTCATGTCCTACGATGACAAGCGTAAGCTACTTGTCGTACTGTGTGACGGCAACATCATGGGGTCCGGCAACGACCGGCCCACGCCGCGGATCGCGCTCGATATTCTCGGTGTCGACCCGTCGATTGACCCGGAGCCGCTCTCGTTCCAGTCGCTCGGCGAAGGCATGAAGCAGCACAACATGGCCAAGGTATACTCGGGCCTCTACGAGTGCGCGGGCCACTTGGTGCCGTTTGTTGTCATTGTCAAGGTCGGCAAGCCCTCGGAACGGTCGCGCCCGGGTAACCGTGGTAAGCGCGACTCGCAAATGATTCTGATGCGGTTCCTGAACAAGGTCTACTTTGACGCGCCCATGTCGCCGCTCGAGCTCGAAATCTACCACAACATCCAGAACGTGATTGGCGTGAACCCGAGTTTCTACGAGTTGCTCTTGACCGTTGATTCGGATACGACCGTCTCGCAAGACTCGCTCAACCGGCTCGTCTCGGTCATGACACACGACACCAAGGTGATTGGCTGCTGTGGCGAGACGCGGCTGGCCAACGAGAAGGACACGTGGGCGACCATGATCCAGGTCTACGAGTACTTCATCTCGCACCACATGGCCAAGGCGTTCGAGTCGCTGTTCGGGTCCGTGACGTGTTTGCCGGGCTGTTTCTCGATGTACCGTCTGCGGTCACCAAGCAAGGGCACGCCGCTGCTCGCATCGAACAACATTATCGAAGAGTACGGCGACTGCAACGTCGACACGCTGCACAAGAAGAACTTGCTGCATCTCGGCGAGGATCGGTACCTCACAACGTTGCTGCTCAAGCACTTCCCGAGCCACCGCACGGTCTTCACGGCCGACGCCAAGTGCCAGACGATTGCGCCCGACCGGTGGGACGTGTTGCTCTCGCAGCGCCGTCGCTGGATCAACTCGACGATCCACAACCTGTTTGAGCTGCTCAACATTTCGCAGTTGTGTGGGTTCTGCTGCTTTTCGATGCGGTTTGTCGTCTTCATCGACTTGATTGCCACGTTCACGCAGCCTGCCGTCGTCGCGTATCTCGGTTACCTGATCTACATGATTGTCGACTCGACGATGCGCCACGACATGAACAACTTCCCGATGATCTCGCTGGTGTTGCTCGGCACGATCTATGGGTTGCAGGCGCTGATCTTCTTGATCAAGCGCGAGTGGCAGCATGTCGGGTGGATGATCATTTACATTCTCGCGATCCCGGTCTTCTCGTTCTTTATCCCGGTCTACTCGTTCTGGAAGATGGTACGTTCTCTTGACGCTCGCACACTCGTAGTTTGGTTCTCGCGCTTCAGCGACTGACTCTCTTCCCGCCCACTTTCAGGACGATTTCTCGTGGGGCAACACGCGTGTCGTGATTGGCGAAAAGGGCAAGAAGCAAGTCATGGTCACGGGCGAGGAAGCGCAAAAGTTTGACCTCAAGCTGATCCCGCACAAGCGGTGGTCCGACTACGAGGCCGAGCTGCTCGAGGCCGAGGGCAACTTGTCGCCGACGCCCGCGACCCCGACGTCCCCCTCCAAGGGCTGGGCCGCGCGCGACTCGGTGCTCGGCATGGCCGCTCCCCGCCTACGGCGACGACGGCATGTCGGACGTGCACTCGGAACGGTCAGGTTACTCAGCGCGCCGGTCAATGGCGCCCACCGTTGACCTCAAGCGGTCGACGTCGCGCGGCACTGATTTCAGTGTCGGCCAGTACTACGGTGCGGCAGGCGCGAGCGGGATGGCCCCGCCGGTGCCGCAATTGCCGGCGAACTTGAACCCGAGCCCTCGCGCGAGTATGGGCGGGCCGTCGGCTGCGGGCTTGCCGACCGACGAGGAGATTTACTACGAGACGCGCCGGATCCTGTCGACGGCCAACTTGATGACGATTACCAAGAAGCAGGTGCGCGACGAGCTCTCGGCGCTGTTCAACGTCGACATGACGCCGCGCCGCGAGTTTATCAACCAGTGCATCAACGAGTTTTTGGCGTCGGCCGCCATGTAAGCGGAGAGCTCGTGTGCTAGAGAGAGGAGTGGGTGATGCTCGTTTTGGTCTGTGTGTTTTTGCTGGTGGTGGTTTTTATTTGGCCTTTGTACGTACCGCACCGTTGTTTCTTTTTTTTTTTTGCGTTTTCCTCATACACCCGTGCTCTCTTTTTGACCACCACCACATTTCAGATGTTCTTGCGGTTTGTGGTTGTGTTGCTTGTCCCATCATACACGATACATCTTTTGCTTGTGGCTCCTCTTTTTTCCTCACGGCTCGCTGTCAGCAGCGGCAGCGCCCACCGATTGCACTTTCGATCCCTCTCCACCCTCTCGTCATAACGATGTCGCTAGGCTGCGAATTTCGATCAAAATGCCTAGGTGAGGGCATCTCTGCTCCTCGCCCGATCCATGCCCATCTTTCAACGAGCGAGTCCGCCATGCAAATTTCCACCACGGTCCAAACGCGCCCAATTCTCCACACTTCGCACATCTTGATCTAGTGGCTCCTCTCGCTGGCAACCGCAACGCTGCGTCGCGATTGCATTTCATCTTGCTCTTTTGACTGCGACCGACAGCTGCTCGTCACCAGCACGTCAATTTCACTCCACCTTGATGTCGATAACCACACGCGTCATGAGCGATTCTACGGATTTCCATTCAAATATCAGGGCGAGGGGTATCTCCACTTAACCTGCCCCACTATTCACCCCCTGCGCAACGAGCCAGTCCACGATTCAACTCTCCACCCCATTCGAACCGCGTCCAAGTCCCCGCACGTCACCATCTAAACCACGGCCAGCAACGCCATCCCTGCAACTGCCCAGACCGCGGCCATCGCAGCGACCACCACCCCACCCGGCGCGCGCACCGCGGCCACGCCGTCCCCGTGCTGACTACGCCCGCTCCACGTCGACCCCGTCAGACCGCCGCCGTCACCACCACTCACACCCCCACCGTTCGACGACCCGCCACTGGTCCCGCCGCCCGTCGACGAACTCCCACCGCCGGTCGTCCCGGACCCGGCCGGTTTCGCGACAATCTTGGTCGGCGTCGTGTCTTCGTACCCCGGGTAGCAAGAGGCTTCGACCCAATCGACTTCCATGGTCCAGTCCTGCGCCTTGGCGGTCGCGTTGGTCCCGCCGCACCACTCGGACGGGCCGTGCGCCCACGTCACAGTGCCGTTGGCGAGTCCGCACGTGTCCCAAATCCCAAGGAAGCTAGGATTAGGGGGTCAGTTCTCCGTTGCGAGCTGGGTGAGTGGGTCGATGGTGGATAGAGACGTACAGCTGGCCTTTCTGGTTCGGGAAGGGTTCGGTGCCGTTCTTGACAACGGTGCGCACGAGGTGGCCGTCGATCCACCATTCGAGCTTGGCGGGCTCGTAGTTGATCTCGTAGGTGTGGAAGTCGGACGTGGTCTTGGACCCGTCGTTGAAGTAGACGGGAACACCTAGGGAGTGCAGATCATGGAGCGCGATCAGCATGTGCATCGACGAAATCAGTGAGATGTCGGGTGGAGTCGACGCGCGTACCTTTCGAGTAATCAATCTATGAAGTGCGATGGATGGGTGAGATGTATCGTCAACATGAGCAAACTACGACCCCACCAGCAAACTAGTTCTACGAGGAAAGAAAAAAGCATGTCACCGACCTTGCCACTGTTCTTCGACGGGTCGCAGTAATAGTCGGTTTGGGACTCGGTCGGGTCGTAGCCGGCCTACAACTGGTGTGAGTCGGGGACGGGAGCTGCGATCAGAGTATCCCGCTGCGTGGAATACGGACAATCTACGCGGGCAGAAGGGACGGTCGTGAGTGGATGCCGGGACGGTGCTCTGTTCGATCATTTCAAGGACGAACCCATTCGTAGTCGAGCTCGTCACCAATGTCGTCGCGGGTCGCCGACGTCTTCCAGATGAAGCTATAGACCAAGCCCTTCCCCGCCGAGAGCTTGATGCGCGCACCGAACCGCCCGTAGCTATCACAGAGGACAGGTGTGAGCGCGGCGAACGGGAGTGCTGCCACTCTTGGATCACGGCAAACGCGTACTGGAAGTAGCGCAGCGACGTGACGCGCGAGACGAGACCGGCTTTTTGCGCCTCAGAGTACTTCATGTGCAGGACGAGCTACGACCAAAAAAAATGCGCGTCAGCACCGAAGCCAGCAAACTTTGAACACAACGCTTCTCCACGCCGCACCTTGCCGTCCTTTGACCTCGGCGTTATTTGAACTCGTCCATGAACGGCTGCAAGTCCATGTCGCCGAGGAAATTATCGTGGTTGGCGAGGACGGCCGACACGTTGAAATCTTCGCGGAACGCGCGGCAGCCCGATTGGCCGACGCACGAGCCCGGGTAACTCGCGTCCGGATCGCACCCGCGGTCGAGGAACCCGTCGAGGGGCTTGTTCGAGCACCTAGACAACACGGATCAGTTGTCCTGCGCGTGCGGAGAGGTCGAACAGCGGCGGCAGGATCCACTTACCACGCGGCCGAGTTGCACCACGGGGCCGCGGCCGTGCACTGCTTGCCCGAATTCTTGCACACGGCGGCTTCGGCCAGGCCCGAGTACGGGCTGGTCCATGTCGCGCCGCCGAGGAGGAGGCACAGGAAGAGAAGAAACACTGTGTTTCGGCGATGGCTGATCATGGTCGTGTCGCGTCGGTTCAGGCGTTGGTAGGCTCGGTCGAGGAAACGTAGGCGGAGTCGGTAGCTGATCAAGGAGGGAGAGAGAAGGGGGCACGCGGTAGGATCCGATGCAGGAAGCTGCAATGACCGTCTAGATTATGTGGAGCGCGAGCAGTTGCGGAGCCGGGAGCGAGAATGAGGACAGAAGCGGTCGGTGGAGAAATGGTGGTGGTCGTTTATCATCGTTTACGCGATCACCTGATCGGCTACCGCACACCGCGACACATCCATTCATTGCCGAAAGGACAGCAAGCGAAAGCAACACCTGCGCACGATTCCAGTCCATTCCAGTCTTCATTCCAGCCTACTATCGACACCAGTCAACGTTGCGGCGCCGCCGACCGCACCGAACCACCCGAGCTCGCGCTCTCACTCTCCACCAGTTCGAGCTCCACCAGCCGCTGCATCGCGCGCTGCGCCTCGGTATCATTGTGCAACCGCCGCCACCAGTGCTTGGCATCGCCCGTGTACCCACGCATCTCGTAGTACGCCGCGAGCCGCTTCACGTCGGTCCCAAACGCGCGTTTGGTCCCGAGCGCCAAGGACGTGATCTGCGTCGCATAATACTCAACAATTTGCTCGACGGTCGACGTTGCCGGCAAACCCTCGTTCGACTCAGTCGTGCCCGCGCCAGCACCGACATAGTCCGTGGGGTTTTGCGTCAGGAACGGCGAATAGGGTCCCGGGTGCCGCGTCGCAAACAGGCGCATCGCCGCGGCCGATACTACCATGGCGCCGGCCTTGGTCGCGCGCACGGCCACGAGATGCAGCAGGTCCGTCAAGTCGGTGTCCGACGGGTTGCACGTGAGAATCGTGCGCAGCGCGGGATCGAATTGCGCGAGTCGGATTCGGGCGGTGTACGACAGTGCGGAGCATGGCGACAACCGTCGCGAGCTCGGCGGGTGGGAGCGGCGGGTCCGAGTCCATAGCGAGCCGCCGGAGCATCTGGATCAGGTCGGTCTGAACGTGCTGTCGCGGGAACGCCGACGTGTGACGGTACACGGTCAAGTCGTGGTGGATGGCCTGGGCGAGGGCCACGGCGTCGCGGGCGTGCGTCGGCGTCACGGTCGGCCAGGCAGCGGCCAAGGTCCGGATTGTGTCGAGCGTATGGTGCTGCGACAGGCATCGCACGTATGCCGGAAACGTGAGAGGCCCGGCGGTTGGCACGTGAAGGACAGCGATCGGACCACGCTCAAACACGGCCACGAGCGTGCGGGTGAAGTTCGGTCGATGCCGTCGAATTCAGGTCGGTCGGGTCCACGGACCACGACAAGAACGACGGCGGGCTCGAGAACGAGAGCTGCTGCAACAAGTCAATCGCCGCGCTCGAAAACCCCTGCCCGCTCATGCAAATCGGAACAGGGCGGAAGCACGGGTCGAGCAAGCGCAGCCGGCCCGACGAGTAAATAGCGGCAACGGGCCAGCCCAGTGATCTTGACGGGAGGGAGCGGCTCCAACGTGTCTGCGCGGGCCATGATCGACCAGTTGGTGTGACTCGGTTGGCACTGCACGAGCGGTCGTCGTCGGTGCGGCAGTACGGCCCGCATACGACTCCTGGACGGTGGCCGAGGACGTGGGACCGCGTCTCAACCGTCGCGTCGATGGGCACCTAGTGCTGCTTGAGTAGAAACCGAACAATGGTGCCGTTAGAGAGCACGAGCTAGCGGTTGCAGAGGCAATGATCAGATTGGAGGCCAGCATGCCAACACGGCCATTAATTCGTTCAGCCGTCGTACGTGAAAACACGATTTGTTGTACCAGGTAATGTCGAGCGGTTGGTGGAGAGCGAGCAGGTTCTCAACCTTGGTTAGCGAGCCGACAATCGTCCCAGGGAAGAGGCCTCCGTATAGGCTGTTTTCGGCACCCGACCCGGGCATGCCCATGCCTCGCGAGCGACAGTAGGCCTCCCATTCGGCATGGAAAGGTTGTGTCTTGGTCTCGGGCGAAATCGATTTCGATACAAAGGTAGCTGATGTCGTCGAGTTGGCCAACGCGGACGACACTTGGCGAGTCGCGGCAGAGGTGCGCAACGGTCGCGAGCAGATAGACCGCCGAATTGACCAGCGGCAAGTCCACGTCAGACGTCCTTCAAAAATGTTCCCTGTCATGCGGGAATGACCAGCTCACCCACCGCACCAGTCATCCCTTCCAGTCCACTCCAAAACTGAGCCTCCTTGCTTGGTCGACGACACGACGCTTGCAACACAGAACTTCTTAGCAGCCCTTTGGACCAACGACGACTGCGCTGCCCGCAAAATGAAGGGTCCATCAACATCTATCGGCTCGGTCTTGCGAGGGAAGCGGATGCTCGCCCCCATGGTTCGAATTGGAACCCTGCCGATGCGCCAACTGGCAAAGGATTACAGCGCAGGTGGCGATTGCCCACGTTTTCGACGGGAAATGATGCGGCATCGAGAAAAGAACCGACAGGGCACCGACTGATCAAGCAATGCGCTTCGACCCCTGCTCAGACTACGTCTACGGACCCGAAATCGTCGACAAGCGCATCATTGGCTGTGACCGGATTGTCAACGGTGATTGCCTTGATTTGACTCTCGTCCGCTGGTCCGCGCAAAGCAAGGGTCGCTTATTCGCAGTTTATGGTCGGAATAGAGCTGCTTGGGACGGTGGATTTCGTAAAAAAGGGCGTGCTCAACTTCCGTTGTCTGCCCTCCGAAAAGCCGTACCTGATCTTCCAACGTACGCTTGGCGAGAATCAGATTGCCGTCCACTCGAGGCCAACACTGACGGGCCCATCATGTTACAGTTGGCACCGCTGACCCGGACCTGGCCGTGCAGGCGGCCAAGACGGTCGCTCAGGACGTGGCCTACGTTGAGTGCGTCCTGCTTGTTGCTCACGAATTGTCCACCGTTTTTCTCACCGCCACGTTCATTTGGCTAGCGTCAACTGCGGCTGCCCAAAGCGGTTCTCGCTGCAAGGCGGGATGGGTGCGGCCCTGCTGTACGAGCCCGACAAGCTCATCAAGGTCGGTCCTGTTTTCATTCCGCTCTCATTTGCATGCCGCCCGCTGGTGGACTCTGCGCTGACCGTTTTCGGCCAACGATAGATCCTGACCAACCTCGTCGAGCACGCGGGCGTGCCCATCACCTGCAAGATCCGCATGCTCGAGGACAAGGACGCGACGCTTGCCTTGGTCGAACGTATCATCAACACGGGTATTTCCGCGCTCGCCGTGCACTGCCGGACAAGGGACATGCGCCCGACCGACCCGGGCAAGTGGGAAATTTGGCAAGCGATTGCCGAGCGGTTTGGCGACCGGATTCCAATCATTGCCAATGGCGATATTTTCGAGGGCGACGACATGGATCGCGCGTTTGAGATTCCAGGTCCGTTACTGTTTTGTGTACCCGCTTGTCCACCTCCGCTCCTCTCACCGCAATGGCTGGCTCGAAATAGGGATTGCCAGTGTGATGCTCGCGCGCTCGGCGGACCCAAACCCCGTCCGGCCTTTCGGCACCCGGAGGCCGCGGCCTGCCCTTTGACGACGGGAATTCGGCAGGACATTTCGCTACGCGATCAAGTACGACTCAATCTACCAGAACGGCAAAGTACGTGCTCATGCAAATTGAACCACGACATGAAGTCGGACCGCGGCAAGAAACTGGCCTCAGCCAAGAGCCTCCGTACGATTGCCGAGTTGTGGAGCATCGAGGCCGAGCATGACCAGCTCATAACCGAGCGTGAAGCGCGGCGCGTGGCGCTATTGGCCGAGAAGGCGACGGCGGTGACGGTCGAAGACGAGAATGTGAGTGGGAGCAAGCGCTCCGCGTCGCCGACGCCGTTGCAGCGAGTTCCGACGACGACCGCGCAGACAGATGCGCTCGGGCACATTGATTGGAATAAGGAGGGTGGGGTGGAGAGCGGTACGACTCGGACCTTGACCAGCTGCTCCTTAAATTCAACTGACTGGTCTCGTTTCTGGTGGACAGAGTGCCCCTACATCCCAAACGCACCGTACATCCCCAAGAAGCGGAAAACGTACGCTGGTGATAGAGTAGCCGTCGACCCTGCCGCCTCGAACGTGCAAAACGGCGAGCCAGCAGCACCTTCTGCCGCATCTGCACCGTCCAAGCCGTGACCGCTCGTATACATCGCGTAATATTATAGCCTATTGTATTCACTGCCCTTTCCCTCCTCTGCACTCTATCCAATCTCCACACTCCGCCGCTCATCCACACTCCGCCGCTCATCCGCATCGCGCGCGATCCAAGCTCTCGTGCCACCGTTCCATGACGCGCGAGCAGTCAAACTGCGGCTTGCCAAGGTTTTTGTTGACGTCGTTGTGCAGGCGGCACATCCACTGCGAAATGGCGTCACGCGACTCAACCTTGGGTGGGTCGTGGGCCACATACGTGCGCAGGTGCGACGCACATGGCGCACACGGGTAGAGCCGGCCCAATGAGCTGACGAGTGAGGTCATGGCCGACTGGTCCGCGGCAGTCGGGATCTCGGGATAGTACGCTGCGGCCGTGTGCAGGAACGTCCATGTATGCCGGCCGAGTTCAATCGAGTCTACGTGGTGGGGAAGGTGATGAGTGAGATGGAGGGTCGAGCGCAATGTAGGACTGGGATGGAGGACTGACCAGGTGGACACGGCGTCTCCGGCTCGTAGTCGTCCCATACGGGCGGGGGGGAGGGCGCCGAGCTCGTCATGGTCGTGTTGGGGGTGGTTGGGCTCGGATTCGTTGCAGTCGAGTGCATCACGTTGCTACTGTCGGAACCGGAATGCGAGCTGTCGGCCTTCTTCTCGGCCTTGGTCCACGTCTTGAAATCGGTGCACACGCGGCACGGCTTGCCGTCTGGGCCCAGGACCACCATGTCGGCAAGGAATTTGGAGCGGATTGATCGGTTGAACTTGGCACAGCACGACTGTTGCTTGTCTGGTGCGTGTCAATTGCAGGCAGTCGTGGTGGCCGCGCGTGCGCAAGAGTTATTGCAAAAGCTGCTGCACTCGAGGGAGGCTGTCTTCGAGAAGAGAGTGGAAGACGAGAGCGAAGGCTGGGGTGGACAACAGAAATGATTTGAAGCTGATCGAGCGTGTTGATTTGCTGACCAACAACCAAACGATGCGAGCATCAGAGCATCCCCACACTTCAACAAATGCAAGCGTTGATCACTCACGATCACGCCGACCTCGACGACCTGCCAGACCGTGCCGTAACTGCACGCAATTGATTGCCAGCAAACCGAGCAGTTCGCGGCAAGAACAAGCGCAGCAGCAATTACCAGCCAGAACGCAGCCCGACGATTCAAGGATTGCGAGGACGACGACCGTTTCCATCGCGGCCATTTCCAATCGGCAGCTGCAGTTCACGCCATCTCCGACCGACGCGCTCAAGCGAGACTCTCCACCCAAAAATGCAACCGGTTCGCGTCGGCAAGGACCAGATTCTCGCGCTGTATCGGCGGATTCTGCGCACGCACCGCGCGTTCCCTCCTGAGCTGCGCTATATGGGCGACCAGTACGCGCGGGACGAGGTAAATTGCTGGAACCCGGACCGGAGTCGGCTCTGTTTAGTGGCGGCTCACGTCTGACCGCCATCGCTACGTCCAATAGTTCCGTCGGCACCAGCACGTCGACAACGCCGTGTTCATTTCGCAGTTTTACGAGCAATGGCGGTTCTACGCCGAAGAAATGGAGCGCCAGCACAAAGCAGGCGCGGTCCAGGGCCGTCCGTTGGACCCGGCAGTTTTGGATCAGGTACGTTCGTTCGTCTGCGCACTTCGAAGTTGCGCGAGAAGGGTGTGCCCAACCAGCGCATACTGACGCGGCACCGCGACGTCGACCACTTTGATTTGGCTAGATGAACGACCAGCAAATTGGCCAGCTGTGGGAGTTGAGAAAGGAGGCAAAGAAGCCCAAGGAGATTTAGATCGGAGTGGTCGCTTTTTCGGCGTGTAAATATACATTTTTTTCAAAGTGTGGTTAGTTTTCTCGCTGGAAAAGTGAGAAAAGCCTGAGTCCCTGTCACAGCCATCGTCCTGCAGCGACGCGAGCCGTCATCACGGTCATGGCGCGTCGCGACTTGCGATCAACCTGCAACCACCTCCAGCAAACTCGACCACGACCACCATCGTCAAGGCGCTCCCAACCGGCCGCAACCACGAGCAACTTTGACCAACGGCGCCCGACGCTCCATCAACACGCTGAACCGGCCCATCAACGCGCTCAATCTGCAATCCCGCCCGCCAGCTGACCTAAACCGCCAATTTCGTTTGACCCCCGCACCCGCACCAACTCCTCCCCCACCATCATCATGGAGTCCCTGTTTGGCATTGTCGGCAAGGACTTTGTCGCCGTCGCGTCCGACATGTCATCGATCCGGTCGATTGTCGTGATGAAGGAGCACGAGGACCGCACGCGCAACCTGAACAAGCACAATGTGCTGCTCTACACGGGCGAGCCAGGCGACTCGGTGCAGTTTGCCGAGTACATTCAAAAGAACATTCAGCTCTACGGCATTCGCCACGACGTGGAGCTCTCGACGGCCGGGTGCGCGAGTTTCACGCGCCGCGCGCTCGCCGACAGTCTCCGGAGTCGGGTACGTGACGACGCGGTTCTGCTCTCCCATTGGGATCGTACGCGCACGCGCGCAGGCGAACGCACTGGGGCATGTCGCTGACGATGCGACTGTTGTAGGGCGCCTACTCGACCAACCTCCTGATCGCCGGGTGGGACCCGAAAGACGGCCCGCGGCTCTACTGGATCGACTACATTTCCTCGTCGCTGCAAGTGCCGTTTGCGTGCCAGGGCTACGGGTCCTACTTCTGCTACTCGACTATGGACCGCTACTACCGCCCGGACCTGTCCAAGGACGAAGCCGTTGCGCTCATCAAGAAGTGCATTTCGGAACTCAAGACGCGGTTTGTCGCCAACTTGCCCAACTGGCAAATCAAGATCATCGATAAGGACGGTATCACGCAGACCATTCTCAAGGCCGAGTAAGCGTCCGCGGTGAGGGATCGTCACGGTGGGTGTCGCGTGGCGGGCGCGCCGTCGGTACGCGTCGTGCCGTGTCGCGTCGTGTCGCGTCGTGTCGCGATCGCGCCGTACGCGTGCGTCTGCTAACGAAGCGGCGGGAGCGGCGGGAGCGGCGGGGCGGCGAGCAGCTCGCAGCACGTAATTCTCGTCGAGTACATACATATTTTGTCTGTTTACTTTGCGATGGACGGAACCGTGCAAGTGCAGCGCAAACGGCAGGATTGCAAGCGTGGAGGAAGAAACAAAAACAACATGATGCGAGCACGCGGCAACGACAACTCAAGGTCGCAAAGAATTTCACTTTTTTGGCCAGCTGCCGACCGAAGAGAAACGAATGTGTTTCTGCTGCCTTGACCATTTCGAATGTGGAAAGCGGGCTCCTTCGCCATCAGGCAGGCCGATTGGAACTCAACCCAGTTCAACTTGCCCTCGCTTTTGCTCGCTGGCCGGTTGGAGTGGTGTGTTCGGGCAGGACTGTGGCAGACACTTTGCAGTGAGAGAGGCTCAAGAGAAGTCGAATCCATCGAACCGGTGCGCCATTCATTCGGCATTCTCAAACGCTTGTAATCCGTCGCATGGACCAGCACGCTTCCGACCGGACGAGAACACATCGGTGCAGAGCGACGGCCGGCCGGTCGATCGTGGCCAGCAAAGAGCGGCAGAGCAAAGGCCATAACGAGCGAGAGGAGTGCACAAGAAACGGCCCGTGTATTTGCACTCCACTAGGCCACCACACACCATCAACGGGGAGTAAAGCCGTTTAGGGCTTCTCCGTCGGGGCCGGGTTCATCTTGCGCTTGCCGCCGAAGGTCGCGACAGCGTTGACGAAGCGGCGCGTGTACAAGAGGCGCTTCTTGGCGCGGCCTGGAGAAGTCGAGCAGAGGCAAGTCAGAAATCCGTTCATTTGGCGAAAAATTGAACAGAGAGCCAGAACGCACCAGTCTTCTTCTTCTTCTTCTCCTGCTTGTCGACCTTCGGGGTCTGCGACTTGACCTTACCAGCACGAGCGAGCGAACCGTGGACCTTACCCTGTTACCAAGAAATTGGCAGGCTCAGGGTCAATTCGGTGTCGCCATAACTGCAGATGGACGAGACGACTGACTGCGCTGATGCGGCAAGCGGTCTGTTCCCACGGCCAAAATTGCAAATTCCGCTGCTGGACGATTCTGCAACGAAATCGAGGAGCGTAGCGACCGCGCGTGTGCGAGTGGACGGCAGACGATCGAAAGCGAAGAGACGCAGATTCGATCGAAAGCAAAGAAGCGCAGATTCGGCCCAGCGACGAAACGGATGGACGAGCGTGACGACCCCACCCGGCGAGCAAATTACGAGTGCAGAGGCTTGAAACACAGCGTTACGGCACACTGCGGTGTCGTTCGTGCGCGGAATGGATAAACGGCGCGGTTTGGGGGCCCAAGTCCATCGTTTCGGTCGCTGGGCGGGCGCTCGTGGTCGTGCGGGCCGATGGTGGTAGTGGCGGCGAATTCGACGAAGTTGGACTCGCGGTGGTCGTCACGGTCGCATGTCCGTCCAGCAGCGGATTTCGATGGTGGCGCGGGAAGGCCGCGCTTGCTGCATCGTGGTCATGGTCGGTCGTGGTGGCGGCGTGCGCACCATGGTGAATGACAGAGGTTCGTGAGAGAGGGGACCAGCAAACTCGCACACACCCACTCTGAAGCGACAACGCACGTGCCAGTGATCTGGACAAACCCTTAACCTAATCGCCCCTCCCTTGGCTCAACGACCGACAGATCGATGCGCGAAGCGCTGACGACGCCATGTTATGCTCCGCTCCCCTCCTGAACCGGCCGCAATCTTCGACGACAAAGCGCTTTGGATGCTATGGGGTGGGTGGGGCGTTGCCCCCATGGCCGTGCAAGATCCCAAATCCCGAGGTCGTGCAAGTCGAGTAAAATCGCCATCAATCAATCAAGAGCAAAAGAAATCTACGTGATGTTATACAGGTCTCCCTCGAGACCCCGCCGACCCTCTCCGTCTTCCCCACCCTCTCCGCTCAACCGCGGAAGTAGTTGTGCGGGACAAAAGGCATCTTAGTCACGGTCGCCTTCTGCGTCTTGCCACGCACGACCACGTTGACTTCAGACCCGGCCTTGGTGAACCCCTTGGCGACGTAGCCCATGGCCACGTTCTTCTTGAGCACCGGCGACGGGCAGCCCGACGTGATCTGGCCAATCTCCTGACCCTCCGCGTTGACAATCTTGGCACCCTCACGCGCGGGCGCGCCCTGGACCATGAGGCCAACACGGCGCTTGGTGATCGGGCCGCCAATCTGCGACAGGATCGACTCGGCGCCGAGGAAACCGCCCTCGGCACGACGGCGCTTGCCTATGAGCGAGAGCATGGTAAGCAATAGGGAACTTGGTGGACAATCAACCGACCGAAAATGAAGAGAGGGTACCAATCGTCCACAGCAGAGTGGCCTCGACAGGGCTCACCGACTCGTCCATGTCGTGGCCGTACAGGCACAGACCCGCCTCGAGACGTAGCGAGTCGCGCGCGCCGAGACCCGCCATTGCCACGGCCGGGTCTCGCAGGAGCCATTCGGCGAGCGCCGCGGCGCTGCCGTGAGGAACCGAAATCTCGACCCCGTCCTCGCCCGTGTAACCGCACCGCGTGACGTGCACGGGCACGTCGCGGATCTTGAGCGCCGTGCCGGCCATGAACGGGAGCGACG
>GG745348.1:679918-712067 GCA_000151295.1 Allomyces macrogynus ATCC 38327 | reverse complement strand
CCCTGGGGTTGGTCCCGAGGCCCCTGAATGACTGTGTCGTCAATAATCCCGCCCTGCGCGTTGGTGAAGAGCGACAGCGTCGCGGCACCGGGGGCCAGCGCCTGGATATCGCCCACGACGAGCGACTCGATAAACTCGATCGCGTCCTTGCCCGTCCACCGCGTCTGCAGCATGTGTGAGACGTCAAAGATCGACGCGGCCTCGCGGCAGTGCATGTGCGCCTGCACGTGCGACTTGTCGGCGTACTGCAGCGGCATGTCCCACCCGGCAAACGGCACCATCTTGGCGCCCTGCGCAACGTGGAAGTCGTAGAGCGCCGTGCGCTTGACCAGGGCGGCTCCAGCAGCTTCCTACAATTCGGTATTCACGGAGTCCGAGAAAGGACGCAGTCCAGGTCAGTCTCCGCCTTGAAGACGACCAGAGCGCGCAATTGACGGCTTAGTCCATCCAAAGACGACGCGGTAACAGTGGACGACATGAGACTGACCGTGGCGAGGGCGCGCGCCGACAGGTGCTTCACGACGTTGAGCGAGGCGTTGCGGAGCATCTTGCAGCAAGTTGTTGACGTCGTCCAAGTGGGGTACTGGAAAACTTGAGCAACGGTTGTGCGAGAGGAGAGCTGCAGTCGCAAAACGGAGATTGATCAGGTTGGGATCGGTCGTATGGGTCGTGCTGGCCTTGGAGTGGGGTCGTGTGCGAGGTGGGCCGCGCGGGCCGTTTTGCCCAACAAGTTGCGGCCGTTTGTCCGAACAGAACGCTCTCGCGGCAGGAGCGCAATCCCCCGACGCGACCCGACGAAACGACGACCAACGACTAGGAAATCCAGCACGCCAGGTGGTGAAACTTTTGTTCATTTCCTAGGGGCCAAAAAATATCGTGTGGAGCAACAGCGGCCGCGCCCGACCCCAAAAACGGCGAAAGAACGAAACAGAAAACAGCAGGCCAAAAATCTACAAAAACCAACCACGGTCCCGCGATCAAGGTGACAGCGGTGCGACTCCACCCCATGGCAACCGAAGCCCGCAACAACACCGGCCGCGCTCACCCCGCAGATCGAGGTTCCACAACCCTATCAGACTCAGTCGCTCTCCTCAAACTTGATCGAGTTGACGGTCGTGTCAATGGCGCCGCCGCGGTAGCTGCCGCGCTTCTTCTTGTTCTTTTCGTGGCGGAACCCCTTGCCGCGCGTGACAATCAGGTCGCGGTGGGCCTTTTCGCCGTACGACCCGTAGCCCTGGAACGAGTTGTCCTTGAGCCGCTCGTCAAGAAACTCCACCTCGTCCGGGTTCACGCGCCGAAACGGCTCCGTCTTGCGGCGCTTGTCACCACCCTGCGACGGGGCCGGCGACGACGACGGTTCCACATCCGACTCGCGCGCACGCTTCTTGCTGGCAGCCGCGGCGGGCTTGTCGTCGTCCGAGTCGCTCGAGCTGCTTGAGTCAGACGACGACGAACTGTCCGAGCCCGACGAGGAAGAAGACGACGAGGAGGACGAGGGCGACGCGGCCTTGGCCTCCTTCTTCTCCGACTCGCTCTCAGAATCGCTGCTCGAGTCCGAGGACGACGACGAATCGCTCGACGACGACGAGCTGGCATCAGCCTTCTTCGGCGACGCAGCCTTCTTGGGAGAAGCGGGCTTCTTGGGTGATGCCGGCTTGGGTGCGGGTGCCTCGTCCTCGGACGAGCTGTCCAAAGACGACGACGACGACGAGCTCTCCGACGACGACGACGACGACGAGCTGCTCGAGTCGGAGCCCGACTTGGCCGCAACCGCCGTAGACTTCACGGGGCTCTTCGGTTTCGCCTCCTCCTCATCGCTGCTGCTGCTGCTGTCACCCGACGAGCTGCTCGAGCTGTCGCTCGACGAGGACGAAGACGAGCTGCTCGAGTCTGAATCCGACTTGGCCGCCGTGGCCGCGGCCTTGACGGGGCTCTTCGGCTTCGCCTCTTCCTCGTCGCTGCTGCTGCTGCTGTCACCCGACGAGCTGCTCGAGCTGTCGCTCGATGAGGACGACGAGGACGACGAATCGGCCTTGGCGGCGGGCGCCGCCTCCTTCACCTCCTTCTTCACCTCCTTCTTCACCTCCTTCTCATCGTCCGAATCCGAATCGTCCGACGACGACGAGGAGGACGACGACGACTCGGTGTCCGACTCGCTGCCGCTCGACGACGCGTCGTTGGAAGCATCCTTCATCTCCACATCGCTGTCCTTCTTGGCCGGCTCGTAATCACTGGACGACGAAGACGACGAAGACGACGAAGACGACGAAGACGAGGACGAACTCGAGGACGACGACGAGCTCGACGAGCTCGACGAATCCGAGGAAGAAACGGCGGCCGCGGGGCTAGGGGATCGCCGAGTGTCAGCGCCGCTGCGTGCGGGAAATCGACAGCGTTGGCGTTGTTGAAGTGCACGAACCTGATGTCGAGCTCGGCGAGGCGCGCATACTTCTTGGTCACGGCAGCGACCGCGGCCTTGTCGAGACCGAGGAGGTCAGCGGCCTTGGCGTGGCCCTGCTCGACCAGGTATGCGTGGACGAGCGCCAACAGAACGTCGTTGTGGGCCATGGTAAGGGTCGGTCAGGTTGAGTCGGTATTGCAGCTCAGTTCAGCCGCGTGCGTGTCGCAAAGTGTTGAGGCTCGGTCCAAGTCGCGCTCGTGCCCCAATCAGCTGCCGTCGCGGTCGCGAGTTCGGGGCCGAAATGGAAGTGGGCAGCCGAGGGGATCACGGTGCGACTTCAGTCACGCCCTGCCACATGACCTGCTGCCATGGGTCGCGGCCTTGACAGGTGACCGCGTCGCGCCATTCCTTTCGGCGGCTCTGCCGCACCTCTCCACGCTCCGCTCGCCAGCTTCTCCTCGACATCGCGTCGCGCCCGCTCGCGACCCCCACTACCACTACCACAGCATCATCCCACTCTGATCTCTTGTCCGCACTGGCCGCACTGGCCACTTTGACCCGCTCCGCCCCTGCCCGTGTCCTCTGACGTCAAATTTTGCGCCCGCGACGCGCTGCCGCACAACTCGTGTGGTCGTGTCGCCCTGATCAACCACTTGCTCTTGGCTCGACGCCAAGCATTCTGTCACTGGCTCGGCGCCAACCGATATCCACCCTCTTCTTGTTCCGCCCCCGCTCGCCCTCGCCCGGAGTTCCCGTCGCCAAGATGCCGTCCTCATCGGAGACCGCGCCGCGCATGTTCCCGGTGGAGGACTTCAACGTCTCAATCTACGTGCCCGTGCACTACGAGTTTTCGCAGATCGAGTATGTCGCGCCCTTTTTGCAACAGTACCGCGGTGCGTACTTTGTTTCCGTGCAGAAGCGATGCGAAAGCGCGAGCACGCTCCTGGCGACCGCGGACTGACGGGTCCTCGCCATACAGGAAGCAAGGTCTTCATTTACAAGTGGAATGGCATCCGCGACAAGATCACCGACTACTACCTGCGGTCGCCCGAGTACGCGGCCGCCGACCTGTCCGTCTACGACTTTTCGCTCAAGTACCTACTCAAGGCCATTCTCGACGAGCCCGTCGGACGCAAAGTCGTGTTTCTCTTGACCACGTCCATGGCCTACTCGTTTGGCACTTACCAGCGCGACCTGCTGTTGGCCGTCAAGACTACGCTCGATGCCCTCGCCGAAGCCGAGCACAAGGCCGGGGTCGCGACGGGCGACGCGGCACGGATCGCGCGAGCCGAGGAGATCAAGAACAAGGTGTGGGGCGTGTCGGTGATTGGGCATTGTCTGTACGGGTGCAACTCGTGCAAGGGCAACGACCACAAGGTGCCCGTCTACTACACGCGGTTCGTGTCCGACTTGTTCCCAATGGGAGGCCCGCGGTTAGTTTCTCACGCTCGAAATGCTGCTTCTCCACCAGGTACTTCAAGGGCAACATTCCGTACACGGTCGAGAGCGTCAAGGCGCAGTTCCAGCTGCAAGACAAGCCGATCCCGGTATTGTGCGCGCCGTCGACGGGCGAAACGACGCTCCTGCAGCACCGCAACCTGCTCGAGTACCTCAAGAAGCTCCAGGACGAGGGCATTTACAAGTTCGTGTGGAAGTTCCACCCGGCCGTCTATGTACGTTTTATAAGTCCAGCAAAATCGTTCGCTGTCGGCGCGTTCAACTGACGAGCTCACCTCCCTCAGAACCCGCTCGGCTACGATGAGTCGGTTGAGTGCGACCGCATCGAAAAAGCCAACGTCGAATGGATCTTCCAGCACTTCGACGCCACGCGCGAGGACGAGCCGTGCCTGCTGCCGTTTGTCGAGGCCTTCCCGATCATCTTTTGCGACTTGCACTCGTCGGTGCCGTTCATCGCGTCCTACTTCAGCCCCAAGGCCATCGTGTGCTACTGGAACGACGCCGACTACGAGGTGCCCGCCGGCCGCGACCAGGCTTTCCTATCCAACCTGCACGTTTACCAAGAACTCGACGGGCTCGAACATATTCTCGCCGCCGACAAGGTGCCGAAAGCGATGGGCGACCGTAGTTTCTTTTGGAGCCAGTATGGCCACGTGGACGGGAATGAAGTCGGCCGGTTTGCGTCGCTGTGCGGGTGGCCGCGGCATGTCGAGTCGGAGACGGTCGTGGACGGGGGTAAGCCAGGCGTGGATTTGACGCCGCTGTTCCGGCCGGCGCTTGCCGCGACGGTCCGCGCATGGGATAAGATCTTGGAGGGCGCGCAGGAACTCAAGCGCACCAAGCCCGACCCGAACGAGGACCCAGAGTGCGAGGTGAAGCTCGCCATGGGCCTGTTCAAGGACACGCAGCTGCGCCCGCGGTCGAACTTCTTCGCCAACGGCACGGCGGTTGCACCAATCATGGTTGCGGCCGACCCGGCGCACACTGTCAAGATCATGTCGTTCAACCTTTGGTGGGGCAGCGAAGGGTGTTACCGGACGGGCTACCTCGCCGGCGAAACGCTCGACCGCGCCGCCCCCTTCCCGGGCGACAAGACACGCCAGGACCTGCTCGACAAGACGGCGCGCGTGATTCTAAACAGCGGCGCCGACGTCGTCGGGTGCCAAGAGTGCGCATCTATTGCGCGCGACGACAAGAACCACGAGGACGAGATTGATCGCGGCGAATTGGGCTCGCGCATCAACAACTTGGCCGATCTCGCGGCGCGATTGACGGCGCTGTCGTCGACGGGCGACAAGTGGGTCGCCGTCGACCAAGGGATTTTGACGCCCGGCAAGGGGTGCCGCAATCCGTGGGGCATTCTCACGCGCGTGCCCGTCGTGGCCCAGTCGCCCAAGGGATTCGGCGTGCAGCTTGCCGCAACCACGACGCGGCCAGCGTTCTGGGTGTTCAACACGCACCTGCCGTACAAGCCCTACCAGCCGTACCAAGTGCAGCGGCCGCACATGATCCCGTACGAGGGCGCGCCGGTACTCACCAACGAGCGTGATGTGATCGAGTCGAGCACAGCATGTCGTGGCGCTCAGATCGACGCGCTCCTCGCTGACATTGCCGCGGCCGTTGGCAACGCCACGACCGACCCCGTGTTCCTCGTTGGCGACTTGAACGAGCCGAGCCATCTCGATTGGACCAACGACGCGGCGATTGCGGGAGACCACCCGCTGCCCGTTGCGTGGCCGTCGACGGCACGGTTTGCCGAGGCCGGGTTCGTGGACGCGTTCCGCGCCGTGCGCCCGGACCCGGTGCGCGACCCGGGGTTCACGTGGTGCTGCTACAATGAGGATCTGGCGAATGGCCGGGGCGACGAGGAGGGGTGGCGCGTGCATGGTGATGGCGCGCGCGATCATCCGGACCGGATTGATTTTGTCCTCGCGCATCGCGCACGGGTCGTGGACGTAAAGGTGATTGGCAACGATACGTTGTGCGGGACCGGGCGGAAGGTGGTTGGGCTCGTGGATGTGGCCGTGCCCAACCGCGAGTGGACTTCGGATCATCGCGCAGTCGTGGGCGTGTTTGAGCTGTGAGCGAGCTGAGAATTGGTTGAGGAGAGGGACTTTTGATCGGATTTGGATGCGTGGTCGGTCGGATGATGGTGAAGGACTTGCGGGAATCTCAGAAATACAACCCACTTCTGTTGCAGTTTGTTACCGTTGCAAACGACGGACGAAGGGGGGGACAGAAAAGCATGTTCACGACGCCATTCGCAGTTTGTTCAACCTCGACAAGAGCTCGGGATCCTCCTTGACTTCTTCCTCGACCGGTGCCTGCAGGGAAGGCGACGCGTCAGTTGGGAGGACCGTTCAACCGAATGGAGAGGTGAGGAAGTCACTTACGTTGAGCTCGGCGCCGACCTTGCCACCCTGGCCCAGCAAGCCGTCGGTCACCTCAAAGAGCACCTTCTCCACCTCTTCTTCGGCCTCATCTTCGAGATCTTCTTCGTCGAGCCCCGTGATCGTGTCGTCGATCATTTCCTCGATAATGCCCGCCTAAGAACGGCAAACGCAAGACAAGTCACAACCATGAGATTAGGAACAAGACGATATTGTTAATTCCGAATCCAGGACGCGATCGGCCATCGTATAAACAGCGGACGGACGACCTTCATCATTTCGCGCGACATTTCCTGCATTTGTGCCGAGATTTCCGGCAGCTTGACGAGCCGGTTGACGACCTTCATGATCTCGGTGCTCTTTTGCAGCGAGCCCGCGACCTTGAGCGTGGCTACGTTCGCGAATCCGGCCAGGGTGGTCAAATCACCGCGACACGCATCCCCATCCGGGACCCGCGACGCAACCCGTACCGAGCTGGTGGCCGAGCTGCATGCTGACCGAATTGAGCTGCGCCTTGCTCGTGTGCAATCGCTGAATGACTTTGCGCGTGCGCACGATTTCCTTGGCGAGCGTCTTGCACACGGCCTTGTCCCCCTTTTTGGCGGCGAGCTGTAACGAGCGCTTGACTTTGGTCTCCTCGACCTGGATCGTGCGGATTTGGCGGTCCATTTGCCGTTCCTGCGCGCGAATCGATTGCCGCCACTTCTTGACCTGGATGGACGCACAAAGGGGCGAGATATTGGTCATGGATCGGTTTGGAACAGGGGCGTCGATGGAGCAAGCAGTAGGAGCAGCAGCGGGAGCGCGCGCACCTGCTCCTCGGGCGACTGTATTCCAAGCATGTTCTTGATGAACGCCGACATGGTGATTGGTGGATGGGGCGGGTTGGTGGGCAAAGAGGCAGATGGGCGCGGTTCGTGGTCGAGTGGTCGGATTCGTGCGGCGTGGGCCGGTTCCAGTGCGATGGGTTGTGTGCGGACGGATGGTGCCGCCAAGGTCGAGGAGTTGTCGTCGTGGCGGTTCAATGTCGCCGTCGTGCTCGGGGCAATGGAGAATGTGGAGAAGTGTTGAGCAGCGCCTCCGCACGCGCTTGCGGCTGCGCAGACCAAGTCTTGGACTGACGTGGACGCAAGGTGGGCCACTGCACTCTCCCAGGCGACGCTGCGCGGCCCAAGCAAGGCAACGCGGCTCGCCACCCGAAGACGACGACGACGACCACGACGACGACCACGACCACGCTCTCTGGCCAGCGCGACCGCGAACCAACAACTTGCTGCAAGCCGTCCCGCGCGTCTGCCGCGTCCAACCCACGATGCAGGCCAACGTCGACCTGAGCCTGGAGGACCTGATCCGGCAGCAAAAAGCCGCTGCCGCCAAGCCGGCCGCACCAAAGCCCGCCACGAAGCCGCCCGTCAAGGCTGCCAAGACGACCGGTTACAAGGGCAAGAGCACCTTCACGAACGGGCCTTCCCCCAAGCCGGCACCCGGCAGCGGCGGCGGCGCACGACCGAGTACGCCCACCGTCGATTTACGCCGCACGCTCAAGACGAGCGGGTCGCGGGTCTCGGGTAGCGGCAAGCCCGACGACAAGAAGGCCGTCGATTTGCGCCAGACGCTGTCGGCGTCGACCAGACCGGCCATCGCAGCACAGGGTAAGGTCGCGTCGGCCGTCACGGACGACTTGCGGTCGGTGCTCGCGTCGCGCAAGTCGGGCCCGCATCACCATTCTCCGGCAACGCACGCTGCGCCGGCGCAGAAGCAGCAGCACCAGCAGCACCAGCAGCATCAGCAGCAGAAGAAGCAGTGGCCGAAGCAGGGTCCGGGGATGACCAAGATTCAGGTTGTCGTTGGACCAAATGGACGGCGTGAAGTGCGCCAAGCAACGTGCGAATCGTTCATGAGCTTGCGGACGATTGTCGCTGCTGCTGACCGTGCTCTCGTTTTCGTGGTTCATAGAGAGCCCGTGAAAATCTCGATTGTCAACGACCGCGTCGCAACACCGGAGCCAGCACGACCGGTCCCGAACGCCGTACCGACGGTTGTCCAGAGACCGACACCGCTGTCGTTGTCGTTCGTGCCCGCTCCTCAACCACCAGCGCAACAACCTGCTATCACGCCAGCACCACCTGCTCAACAGGTACGCGCTCGTCGCATGTGTCCTTTCTCGAATGCGCTAACCCGTACTTTGCCCGCAACCAGCGTCCCGGCTTGATTGTGATCTCTGGCCCGCCCGGATATTCGAACTACCAACCGCCCATGCCGCACCAGCCGTACCGGCCGATCCACGCCCCACTTCCACACGGGATGCCGCACACCATGGTACCACCGACCATGGCCTATCATTCGACGGGCGTACCGGGCTATCCGGGCCATTTCGCTGCGCCGCCCGTTGCCGCGCCACCAGTTCCCGCACTCGCTCCCGCTCCCGCTCCGCTCGTCTCGCAGCCCACGATCACGACGCCAGCGCCGGGGCTGGGCGGGATTACGGTGCACACGATCCGCATGGGCAACCTTCACCCGAAAACAACGGCCGACGAGCTCCGGGTGCGTTTGCCAGCCATCGACTCTGCACTTGCCGTCGGTGCCGCAGCGGCGCAGGTGGCCACGACTGACCTTCGGCCCCACTCTCATCGATCCAGCGGCACCTTTCCGACTTTGGCGAGATCATTGACGTGCAGCTCTTGTCGTCGCCCGAGGGCAAGCCGCTGGGCATTGCGCTCATCTCATACACGAGCGAAGCGGCGTGCTCGGCCGCGATTCGGCAGTTTAACAACGTCTCCGTTGACGGTACGTCCTCTTGTTACCCTTGTCGGCCATCCCGCGAGAATCTCGCTGACCAAAGTGATGGCTGCAGGATTCACGCTCAAGGTCGACTACCACAAGCCGACGGCTTTGTCCAGCTCAGCGATGGCGCGAAACCCGCTTCCGCTCGCACCGCAGGCCCAGTACGTATTGCTGTTGGCTCGATATCTCCACCCATTAGACTTGGTCGAATCTGACTTGCTTGCGGTCAATCTCATTTCTTCTCGTAGCCCGACCTACCGCTGATTATCGGATACCGGCGGGAATGGGATTCTTTTGGAAGCGATTGCTATACATTCAATTTCTTTCTTCATTCCTTTGCTCCTCGTTGCAGTTCCTTGAATGGTTTGCGGCCATGGTCGTGGAATTGGTGCACGCGAGGGTGTGCCGAACGAAGGGTCGCGAAATGAGTGTGATTGCCTCACGATTCCTTGCGATCAGGACTGATCAGACAGGAGGATCACCTCCGTGGTCGCCAGCTTGCCATTTCGACTGGGCCGCAACCGACACCATGTCCACCGACTTGCTGCAATCGATAATCAAGGTAAGGAATGACCGGAAACATCGTCAACGCCCAACCGAGCCAAGAACAGCTCCGACACCACCGAGGTCCAGTCGAACCGAGTAACGAACTGACTAACTCTCCCTAACTCTCATCTGCGATCGTGTAGCTCGCAAGCACCGATGACCTCTTGGCCCTCCTTCGAGATGACGTCCTACGCACGCGCGGTGATCCCAGTTTGCTCGAAAAGGTCAACGTTCTCGTAGAAGAATTACTCGAACGAGTAGATCAGGTTGGTCTAGTCCCTCCACTTCTGTTCTCTGAACGATGCCGGGTGGACACTGATTGTTTTTTTCCCGAACATTTCCAGGCGGTGGTCGACAGCTTGTTCAAGAAATTCCTCCAATTTCGGTCTGGCCTCAAGTCGCTCGACGATGCCCAGGTCAAGCTTGTGCGCGCAATCTTGACCCGGTTCCTGCTGGCCCACGAGGATCTCGTCCTCGAGCTCCTGGCCCAACAAATCGAGGCCTCGCAAGGACTTTCGTTTGCGGCCCCTGTCGCTTTCGCGCGCCCGTCATGGTCCCGCATCCCAAACCACCCGACCATTTGCACCGACCTGTCTGAGGCCATATCGCTGCTCGGTGCCGTCGTCTCGTCGCAACCACCGTCGGACGTCGTCTTCGATGCGCTCTTTGGCTTGGCCCGCGCCTGCGCCACCTGTCTTGATCGCGACGTACGCTTGGCCGCCATGCACCAGATCCCCGTCATCATGAGGTCCACCAAGGACCAGAGTTGTGCATCGCGAGCGCTGACCGAGATTTACGCAACGGTCGTGAGCATGGCCGATCACGGCGTGCTTCGGCTCGAGTGTGCGCAGATGCTCGCGGCGCTACTGCCCTTCTTGGAACGCGCGACGACGCCGTGCATCTGGTCGGACGACCGTATTTTCCGCATGCTGCAAACGTCGCTCGTGCTCCCGGACCCAAGCGCGCGCAAGTTTGCGCTCTACTGCGTCAAACGGCTCAGCGATCCGGCGCAACAACCTCCGACTGCTGCCAAAGTATTGCGCAGCGCCCTGTTCCCGGCCGCCGTCTCGCAAGAGACCTGGGGGCAGTTTTTCCTGCTCTACGAGACGGTCGCAGAGACGTACCACCACCTGATCCGGCCCATGTTCGCTGCGCTCGAGTCGCACTTGGTCTCCTCGCCGCTCGACCGGTCGTGGTGGCTGCTGGCTCTCGAGCGCGGGTTCCAAAACGACTCGGTCGCGGCGCGCAAGCAGATCATCCAGTTTGTGCTCAACGTTCCGCATCCGGTCCGCCGCGCACTGGCCGGCGAGCGCGCATTCCTCAACACGCTCTTCACGGCCGCCGAGTGGACGCCGCTCTATGCGGTCAACGTGCAGGGCGCGTTTGTGTCCGTTTTCGGTGAACTGGTCGCACAGTTTTGGGCCGGGATGATTGCCGAGGACGCGACGCTCGTCGAGACCCTACTCCTCCCGAGACTGCGCGAGACGCGGTCGCTCGTGTGCCTCTTGTTTGTCACGCAAGGGATCTCACAGGCCGCCGAGCACGTGCGGCTCTCGACCGCCGGGTTCCAGGCGCTCGTGCAGCTCACGAGCCACACATCGCTGAACTCGCCGTCGGTGCGGGAACTGATTGAAAAGTTGGTCCTCGACACGGTCACGGCGCAGAACCCGCGCGCGTTCCCGATTACGACCGTTTTCCAGTCGCTCGCGAACCTGACGCACCTCGACCACCCACAACTCGACGCATGGCTCGCGCAACTCGACCTGGTTGCCCCCGTCACGACCGCCGTCCACGCGCTACTGAACGAGCCGCGGCACGCGCAGCTCGCACGTCGCGAGTCCCGGTGGCTCGCGTTCCTGATTGCGCGCCTCCCGCGCGCCGTACAGCGGACGGTGCTCGACGCGGTGTGTGATCTCGTCGGGCAAGTCTATACGCGGCCGTACCTGGCGCCCGGGGTCCCGGAAATGCGCATCATTTTCATGACCGAGCTCGACGTGCCGGACGCGCGGCAACGTGTTGCGTCGGAAGTGGTCTCGTACCTGTGGACGCGCGCGATCGCCAGCCCGCCCGTCGAGTTCCTGGAGGAATTCAAGCGCGCGATTGCGTGCTTTGGGCCGTGGATGGATGCCGGGCGGACCGCGCAGCAGATTACGTCGATTTTGACGACACGGAATGCGGCGGTTGTTGAGGATCAAGTGGCCAAGGTGCTGGCCATGTCGGCGCTCGTGACGCTCAAGCTGCACGACCGGGTTGACGCGGCCGTTGTGCGTAAGGCCGAGCTGCAGCGCCCCGACGGGATGCGTGCCGGGTGGAACGACCTGATGGCTGAATTCACGACGCTTAAGTGGCAGGCGATCATGGGCTCGGCCAAAACCTCGGCGGACCCGGCGCTCCTCGACGCGCTTGCCGACGAGCTCGAGTCGAACCACCGCGAGCACAGCGTCATTCTCATGGATGCGCTCGCCGCGGCGATTTCACCGTCCAACGTCGACCTGCTGCAGCGCGTGCTCAGCACGGCGTGGGGCCTCGTCATGGAAAACACGTCGGTACCCAAACTGTTTGGCCCGCTCTACCGGTCGTTTTTGCGACTGCTCTTGCAGACCAAGTTGTTCGAGGCCGAGAAATTGACGGGGCTCGTGTGCGGGTACCTGGCTAAAATTCGCGACCTGAGCGAGGTCAAGCTGCATACAATGAGCTTGGCCCTCGAGACGCTCTTCCCGGTGCTCGTGAACCGGCCAAACATCACGGTGCGGTACCTCGAGCCGCTCGTCGAGTGGATTATGTTTGGCCCGTTGCGTGACCGCGACGAGGACCGGATTGAGACGGTGTGGATGATGAAGCTTGGACGCGACGAAGGGTACGCGTTATCTTGCTGTCTCTTTGCGTGGCTGTTGTTTCTAACGCTCACGTCCCACATTAATTGATCCACAGCGCATTCACGGACTACTCGGTGCGCGTCCACGCCAACGTGCTCGCTCTGCAGCTCGCCAGCACCCCAGCGCTCAAGGAACCGACGCTTGACTTCTTTGTGCGCCAACTCGCGCGCGCCGAAATGCGGCCGGAACTCGAGTTCCCGAACCAGCTTGTGAACCGGCAAAAGGTCCGCCTGCTGTCGACTTTGCTGCTCGTGGTCCCGCTCATCGTCACCAAGACCTCGGCACTGCGGTACCTCGAGCAGTTTGCGCGGCTCATGGACCAGGAGACGACCATGAACGTGCGGCAATATTACGAATGGCTGCTCGCGCGCATCGCCCTCGAGGACCCGACCGCGTGCCAGTCGTTCCTGTTCGCCGAACTTCATGACTACAACACGCGGTCGCAGAAAATCACGTCACTCCTCGTCGTGGTCGGATACATGGTCCAGTCGCTCGGCCGGATCGGGTCCCCCGCCAATATCATGTCCACGGCCGAGGCCGTGTTCGGCGTCGTGACCCCGTGGCTTGCGACCAACCACTTCACCGTGCGCCTGCACACGCAGTGGGTGATTAGCCGTACGTGGCGCATTTGCGAGACGTTTGCGAAACGCGACGGCGCACCGGCCGCGCTCAAGGCGTTGTTGGCGCGTCAGGACCTGGTCGCGCTCGTCAAGTTTATTCACACCAACCGCGACTCGACCAAGTTCCGCACCAAGTATATCGCCGCGAATTACTTGAACAATGACTTTGACCCGGTCGATGACTGGACGCTCGCGTTTGTGTTTGAGCTGTTCCCGACGCTCTCCTCAGAGACGGCCAGTGATGAGCGGGTTTCGGCGCGCGCGTTCCGTCGCGTGTTGCAGGGCGGTGGGGTCAAGGTGGACGTGGGCGCGGGGTGGCCGCGTGTCAGCGCACCCGAGCGCGTGTTTTACTTGAAGGAGTCGCAGATGGAGGACGAGGCGCAGCCGAGCCACGGCGCCGATTTGGTGGTGGACCAGACGACGGGCGTCGTCGCGGACTTGGCCACGAATGCGACGCCGGCCAAGAACAATTGCAAGAACAAGGGAAAGGGCAACGGCGACCCCAAGGCGCCCACCCCCGCTCAACCCGAGACCGTGCAGACGACCGAGACGGGCCTCGTCCCTGTGCAGCGCAAGATCACGCCGTGGGCGGCCATGATGGAGCCGGATTTCGACTTGACGTCGCGCACGGCCGTTTCGGCCGCCGAGGCCGTGATTTACGCCGACCAACCTACCACGGGCCTCGGCGCCGTGCAGAACATGATCCGGTCGATCCCCGGCGCCGTGGGCGCTGGCCGTGCCGGCCGGTTCCAATTCATTGTCTGCGCATCGCTCGTCGAAATGGCGACCAATCTCGGCGGTTTGTGTCGCACGTCCGAGATTTTCGGGCTCGAGGCGCTGGCCGTGCACTCGGCACGGATTCGCGACGACCCAACGTTCCGCGCGCTCGCCGTCTCGGCCGACCGGCACATGCCCATGGTGGAGGCACCGCGCACGCAGCTGGCTGACTGGTTGCGCACGATGAAGCGCGATCACCATTACACGGTCGTCGCGCTCGAGCAAACGTCGGCGTCGGTCGCACTGCACAAGTTGCCGGCGTTCCCGACCAAGATGATTCTGCTGCTTGGCAAGGAGAAGGAGGGGGTGCCAGCCGACCTCTTGGCCGCGGGCGATATCGTCGACTTGTGCATTGAGATCCCGCAGTTGGGGCTCACGCGGTCGCTTAATGTGCACAATAGCGCCGCGATCCTGATCTGGGAATACGTGCGTCGGCAGTTGCTCTCGCTCAACGCGTAGGCGCACGTTTTGCGGCGCGTCTATTTGTTTGATTTTGCCATAGTCAAAGCCTGGTTTATGCCGACCACGGCCATAAAAGTGAACTCTTTTTCCAGAACAGGTATGGGTAGTGCACGAGGGTAAGAAATCTTTAGGCAGGTCGCATACCGGAGGGCAGGCAGGGCCGGCAAATCCAGCGGTTGGTCATGCAAAATGCCTTCAACTTACAGCATGCGTGTGCCTGACAGGGTCTGCCAACCTGCTGCTGATCACACATCGTGAACAGAGCTCTCCCCCCCCCCCCCCTCTCCGCGCACCAAATCCCCGTATAAATTGGTCCTGTTCCCCGCGCGCGCGTTATCTCCCCGGCCAACTCAACTCTCTGCAACGTTCTAGTAACCACCACTATGGCCCGCATCTGCCCCGACGACCCAAACTCGTTTGCCAACACGGACGTGGCGCGCACGACGCACATCGACCTGCACCTGCAAGCCGACTTTGACCAGAAGATCCTGCATGGTTCTGTCACGCTGACCGTCGAGCTCGCCAGGGGCGCCGACGAGGTCGTGCTCGACTCGTCGTTTATCAATGTTCAGGGCGCCGCGTTCGTCACCGCGGACAAGCGCGTCCCGCTCGAGTACGAGCTGCATGAGCGCGATGCCAAGTTTGGGTCGGCACTGGCCATCAAGCTGCCGGAGGGCACGGCCGACGAGGATACGACGGTTTTGATTCGCGTCGAGTACGCGACCACCGACAAGTGCACGGCTGGCCAGTGGCTCGCGCCCGAGCAGACGGTCGGCGGCGTGCACCCCTATTTCTTCACGCAGTGCCAGGTGCATTTGCTCGCGTTTCTTTGTGGTTCGTGAAGTGACGGTTTGCTGACCTCGATTTCCTCCTTCTCCGTTCCCGATATTTTGCAGGCGATCCACGCCCGTTCGCTGCTGCCGTGCCAGGACACGCCCTCGCTCAAGGTCACCTACTCGGCGTCGATCACGGTTGCGGCGCCACTGCGCGCACTCATGTCGGCGCTCCAGGAGGGCGAGTCGGACGTGTCGGAGCACGGTCTGCGCACGTTTGTCTTCCGCCAACCGACCAAGATTCCCTGCTACTTGATCGCCATCGCAATTGGCAACCTCGAGGGCATCGAGGTCGGCCCGCGCTCGACCGTCTACTCGGAGCCCGAAATGGTCCAGGCCGCTGCCGCCGAGTTTTCCGAGGTAGAGAAGATTATCGAGGTCGGCGAGAAGCTCGTCATGCCGTACGAGTGGGGCCGCTACGACCTGCTCGTGCTGCCGTCGTCCTTGTGCGTATTTTTCATTGTCGCAGCTACGTTTTCTTTTGCGTCGCTAATGCTGACCGCTCTGATCTCTGCCGTCATTTGGTAGCCCTTACGGCGGCATGGAGAACCCGTGCCTGACTTTCGTGACGCCGACGCTGCTGGCCGGCGACAAGTCGCTCGTCGACGTGATTGTGCACGAATTCGCGCACAGCTACGCCGGCAACCTGGTCACGTCGAAGAACTGGCAGAACTTCTGGCTGAACGAGGGCTGGACCGTGTTCTTGGAGCGCAAGTTCATTGCCGAGCTTCACGGTGAGCCGCACCGCCAGTTTGGCGCCATTCTCGGCCAGCGTGCCCTGCGCGAGGCCATTTCTCTCTACGGCGAGGACCACCCGTTCACGTGTCTGTGGGTTAAGCTCGACGGTGAGGACCCGGACGACTCGTTCTCGTCGGTCCCGTACGAGAAGGGCTTCTCGCTGCTCTACTATCTCGGTACGGAATGTTGCGATGGTTTGCTGGGGCTCTGCGCTGTCGCACACGTTACCTTACACGGCTGAACACGGCTGTAGAGCAACTTCTCGGCGAGGAGGCCTTTGCCATGTACACCAAGGCCTACTTCAAGAACTTTGCCGGCAAGTCGATCGACACCGAGGAGTGGAAGCAGTTCCTGTTCGACTTCATGGACCATTATTTTGGCCAGGAGAAGATCGACCTGCTCAAGAAGGTCGACTGGGACGCGTGGCTCCACCAGCCCGGCCAGGTGCGCACGCACTCGTACCTTTTCGACCTCGTCTGCCAATTTCCTGTGCCTGACGCTTTGATTTGTCCCATCCGTAGCCACCGGTCACCAACCACTACGACGAGACGCTCGCTCGCCAGTGCATCGACCTGGCCGACCGCTGGGATGCCGCGCGCTCGTCCGAGGATGCACTCGAGGAGTTTTCCGAGGGTGACATCGCCGACTTCACGTCGCCCCAAGTTGGTCCGTCTTGGCCGTGCCATTTTCCAACTCCGAACGAACAACGACTGACCACCCCTTGTTCTCAATAGTCGTCTTCCTCGAGAAGCTCGGCGCCAAGGACCCCTTCCCGCACACGCACATTACCAAGATGGACGAGCTCTACAAGCTCACCGACTCGCACAACGGCGAGATTCGTCTGCGCTGGCACACGATCTGCCTCCGTACGTACTTCTCCACCTTGTTCCGTGATCTCTCCACCCCGTCGGTGCACGCCTCTCTCCACCCCGTCGGTGCACGCCGCTAACCATCCGCGCCCGAATGTTTCCAGAGGCGAGCTACAAGCCCATCTACCCGCATGTTGCGCAATTCCTGTCGGAGGTGGGCCGCATGAAATACGTGCGCCCGCTCTTCCGCCTGCTCGACAAGGCCGAGGACGGCCACGACCTGGCCATTGAGACGTTTGCCAAGCTGCGCAAGAGCTACCACCCGATTTGCGCGACCATGGTCGCCAAGGACCTGAACGTCGAGTAGAGGCCGTCGATTTCTTTTGCTGCCCACTTAATATTAGGTTGATACATTTTTGAATCTAACTCGGAACACAGCCGAGGCGAGCAACCAAGAGGGATGCGTGGATATGCAAAATGCTCAACACTTCTGTTTTCTACCAAACAACACTCGCCCGTCGTGCGATGGTAGACCTTGGACGAAAACTCGTACTGCTCGCTCCAATGCGCATAGCCCTAATTGCGCAGTGGAAGATGAGGCACAACGTCGTCTTCGTGCACGAACCGGACGACATCAAATGCTTGGTTCGAGACGTACGATGCCAACTCTACACTGCCGACGCGTGGCTCACCGTACGTGTAGACGACCAGCTGCGCATCCGGGATTGACAGGGTCTGGCGCAGGTTTAGCGCAGCAAGAACGGCCATGGACTAGTCACGGTCGTGTAAAATGATTGTTGGAGGTGAGCTGGTCATGCCCGATCACCATTTCGAAAGAGCGATGATGATTTGACACGCACTCCACCCAAGCTATGCCCCGTTGCCACGACTTTGTAGTTCCGGTGCTGCTGGCGCATTATCTTGACCCATGTGACCACGTCATTCTTACCCGCCGCCCAAGTCGACCAGAACCCCGCATGCACCTTGGCGCCCGACGGCAAGTTGGGCACGCGACTCGGCCCATCGACCAAGTTGACCCGAATATCCGCGACAAAGTTCTGCGGCTCGAGCGATCCGCGGAACAAGACTATAATAGCCTTGATATTGTCGTTGATGGCCAGGAGCGACTTGAACGCCCTCGACTCCTTCTAGACTCTTGAAGCACTTCACATCAGTGCCCATCGAGTTGGCCGACCTCGCAGCGTGATGCGCGCTCCCAACACAGCACTCACGGCCTAGTCGATGGAGAGCGAACGCCCACATTTGGGAGCAAGACAGCCACGAGCTGGGACGGGGAGCACATTCCACAACCAGGCCGCGGTTTGGGAAGCCGGCAGGCGCTGTGTCAGTCGTGAAGTCGCACGTACATCGAGCCCAGCTTGACGTCGCCGACGCGCGCGGATGGCGGGTCCTCCGGAGACGAGCGCGCCGAGCGAGCAGGCCGTCAGTACGCTTGTTGAAGCACGGGAACTATCGTCGTAGCCACTAGCTCACAGGATGAGTTTGTGTGACCATCATTCGTCAATTGGCGGGCCCAGAGTTCTCACCGCCGCAAGCGGCAGTGACAGAGCAGGGCACGTGAGCGACACGCGACGTGCACGGCCGGAGAAGGGGAGTGCCTGCGAAAAATGCGCACCGCGGCTGCTCAAAGGCGACTCGATTGAAGAACCGCGCTGAACTCGGGCAGTGTGGGCGGCGGCCAGTGCGCAGAGATGAGAGCCGCCGGGACGGGCGCGGTCGTGGTCGTGGTCGCTGGCGCGGGCGTGGGCGAGGACATAAGCGAGCGCCGGCACAGCGACGCGTTGAGATTCCCGCCGGATTCGCGTCTTGCGGTCGCGCCATCGGGCGCGGTCGTGTCGACCGCGTCGTTGGTGAAGGCGGGCCCCAACGTCAATGATCAACTGCCGGTGCCAAACTTCAAGATGCGAACTGGCCCATTGAAGGGCGGAAAAAGTAATTACAAATAACCGCTCTTGCCTTTGCAAAGGCTCACAGCACAACGGATGCGAGTGGAATACGTGGGCTGTCAACCTATCTTGCACGAATTGGATGCAGCATCTGATCATGATGGCTGCAGCCTGCAACCGCCTCTGTGCAGCGCCGTGCACCAAAAAAAAGTAAAAAGAGAAACTGAATCCAACCAAGAATATTCCAGTGGAAGGCAATTCCAGTGGAAGGCATTCTGAAGACCCGCACGTGTAATCCTCTTAGCACGAATCGAATGGTTCATTCGAATACTTTTCCCTCCAGTCATCCATCATAAGGCCGGAGTTGTCACACATGAAGGCCGTCGCGAAAACGGACTGCTGCTACTGCTGAAGCGGTGTGCTGGGGCAGGTCAACGCGATGCTGCTCATTCAATTCGACCTAGCTCAGGAAGATGTGTGTGGCGGAAATGGATGAAGTGTATTGTACCAACAAAAGAACTTGAAAATTCAATGGAGCAGATCCCCGACGTCGAGCGAATTTACATATTCCATTTGGTTGCTGCTTTCTTCAACGCAAACAGATTTATGTTTGGCGCCATGAAATTAAATTGTTTTGTTGGGAGCCCAGGATTTGAGCGAAACAATGCGAAACATGACAGCGTCAGCGAGGGTAAGCGAGCGTCAGATGGTGGCACTCACAACGATGTTTGCACGAACCAGAACCTAAAATTGAGCCTAATTAAAATCATCCAAGTTGAGCAAAGCGCGGGCCACAGCGGCCCGCCCGTCACCCTCTATTCCTGTACAAAATGGCTGGTTCCCCATCTTCTGACCTGGGATACCGCCCCGCGTTCTCAAATTGCAAACAAACTCACCAGCATCCACCGCGACCACGTCCAGCGCGTCTGCGTCCACCGCTTCTACCTCTCCATCGCTGTTTTTCGCCGTCTAGATTGTCTAGCACCAGGGGCCAAACACGACGTCCATCGCCATCAGGTGCGACACAATGTTGATCGTCGGGACGCGCGAGTTCGAGCAATCGTCGGCTTCGTTCGAGCCAGTCGTCGTGCACTGGTAGACCTTGGAGTTGATCTCGTAGTTCTCACCGCGATGGTGGGCGTAGCCCCAGCTGCGCAGCGGAATGTGCGGCACGACATCGTCCTCGTGCACGAAGCGCGAGATCTCAAACGACTGGTTCGAGACGTAGTTCGCAAACGTAGGGTTGCCCACGCGCGGCTCGCCGTACGTGTAGACGGCCAGCTGCGAGTCGGGGATCGAGAGCGTGCGACGCAGGTCGAGCGCGGCGAGAACGGCCATGGCCTAGTCACGGACACAAACAAAAATGATGGTGAACTAATGCTGTCCAAGCTTTACGCTCTCCACCCGTGAAAAGATAAAATGGTTTGGAACGTACACCACCAAGCGAGTGGCCCGTTACGAAGACCTTATACGTCGGGTACCGCGAGCGCGCCGACTTGACGTACGAGACGACCTCGCTCTTGCCAATGGCCCAAGTGTCCCAAAAGCCTGCGTGCACCTTGGCGCCCGACGGCAGGTTGGGCAGGCGACTAGGTCCATCGACGAGGTTGAGCCGGATATCCGCGACAAAGTTCTGCGGCTCCAGCGACCCGCGGAACGAGACAATAATGGCCTTGAGGTTGTCGTTGACGGCCATGAGCGACTTGAACGCCGACGGCTCCTTCCAGACACTCGTCACGTCGTTGGTGCCCGCCGTCCCGCCCTGGCAGTTGGCGCCGCACGTCCAATCGGCGAGGTTGAACAGGTTCACGCAGTAGGCGGCTGCCGAGTAGCGCGCAAACGTGTTCATCAGCGACACGCCCTGCGTGGAGACGGTCGGCCGGCTCGGCGCACTCCCCCACAGCGACGGCGCCGCCAACGCGGGCTGCTTGCCAGACACGAGCTGGTTGGACGCGGTCGGCGTCATGTCGGACGGGATCTGTGTGTTCTTGTACTTGTCGAGGAACGCCTGCATTTCCGGGGTCATGGGCACTGGAAAAGGCCAAACCGGAATAATAAGGATCAAAAACGCGTCGGCTGTCTTGAGGCGACACGACTTCGTCGTCTCCATTGATCAAAATCACGTACCGGCGGCCTGCACCTGAGCAGCGGCCTGGTCGCGCGCTTGCTGCAGCTGCTCATCTTGCGTGAGCGAGCGCGTCACGGGGCTGGCATGAGCCGTGGCCACCAGGACCAGGAGAGCGAGGAGGAGCGGCGAGAGCTGCATTGTGGTTCGAGCAAGAGAGCAGATGGATTGTGATCCGAGGAGAGTCGCGTCGCAGGTATCTATGGTACAGTGGCCGTGCTGATCGAGACGGGAGCGGGGACCGAGCTCATTTTATACTCGGCCGGCGACCGCGCGACGAGCGATCGCATTCAACGCGACCAGGTCGCGCGCGGTGCTGCCAAGAGTCAAATAGACGATGATTTCAACCCGATCTCGTACGCCACGGGTCCTCGCGGCTGGTCGAGAGCATGCGCACGAACTTCAACATCTAGCGGGACCCGTGCGTCGAATCCGCAGACCCGGTCGCGTGCTAGTAGTCGCAGCGCCGCGCGTGGCGGGTGGATGTTCGCGCGATTAAGCTTGCACGCAAGACGGTACAGACCCTGGCGAGCAGAGGTTGTGGCCGCAAGTCCGACCAGAGCGCATCAAACTTCTCCACCTGTTGGCGGTGCCCGAGACAAAAAAGGGGATTGGTGCCGCGCACGCGGCACGGGTGTCGGTGGGGACCTCAGCGAACCGGCGTTCGCGGGTCATGAAACGAACGATGACCGGTCAGGTGGGCAATGCGCACTCGAGTAAGCGCGTCGCGATGAGCAAGGTGCAAGATGCGTGGGGAGAGGCGTTTGCGTTGGCCCGCGTGAACGGGTTGATGGTTTTTCGGCTATTCCGTGTGCGGACATGCATTGGCACCTGACGCACTCTCGTGCGCGGGGTCGAACAAGTACGCGTCGCACGAGGCCCCAGCGCCACGGCGACCACCAAGCCGGTTGTTTCAACATGCCGAAAGGAACAACAGTTTCAACGGCCCCGGACTCACGCGTTGGTATGCGAGTTCAACACAACAAAGGAACTGCCCCACAGAAGGAGGCCCGCAAGTCGCTGTGAGTTCGCCGCGGTCAGTTGTCATCAGAAAGCATCAGCGGTTGTGAGGACGGCCATTGGGGGCATGGCACGCCAAGCGAAACGGTCTTGCTTGCTGGCCTGAGGCCCCCTCGACCGCTGCGTTTGCGGGCCAACACCGGGTCAACGCAGGCCACGATGTGCTCTCCCTCCGAGGTTTATGCGCGTCGCGCCAAGAAGTGTGAAAGTTGCCCGTGAAGGCGCGGGGGCGTACTGGCACCCGTCGGAGCGCAGCCGTACGCGCGCAGGGTCGAAAAGGGTCGAGGACGAAGGTCACGGAGAGCGGACCAGATCGAGCGGAGGTTCAACAACTCCATTTGCGAGCAAGTGGGTACGCCGACCTTGAGCGCAGCACCAAGTCGTCCTCTGGTGGCACGACCACACGCACAAACGCGCGCCTCCTTTAGCCGATTTTCAAATCGCAAGCAAGAACCCTTGATAAAACGGCGGATAAATGCAGCGGCACCAAAGTCTCTCTGGGGCCGGAGGTTGGTCCCCTTGCTTCGATGCTTCGGAATCATGCACAGGCGACCTCTTGCGGAGGGACCCGGAAATGGACGAAGTCTGAATGGGCCTTGTTCAAATCGCGTCTCACAGCACCGGCCTTTGCCAGGTCTAATGTCCCGCACCCGCGCCTGCTCAGTCGCGGTGGTGCCTGCTGGGGATAGCAAAGTCGCCACGGTCTACTGGTACACCGGCAGCAATATTGGATGCGTTGCGGACGCATCTTGCGCCCATCATGTTATCACGTTCTTGCGCGGGGGGTTTGCACCACGGCATCGTTTATTACAATCGGCAACAGGTAAATATATACTCGTCAAGCTCGTCTGGCGTTTGACCCGCGCGCTGTATCGTCTCAAAAAAAGCCTCAAGGACCGCGACGACCAGCAGCTGCCTTCACTACCAGGGAAAGCGAGAAACGAGCAGAAATCCGCAGAATATTCGAAGGAGATGAGAGCGCGCTTTGAAGCTGATAAATAATGGTGATTAATCACGATCACGACTTTCACGATCACGACTTTGACTTTGACGCGTTGTGCCCCTCTGTCGCCAGCTGTCTCCCGCGGCCAGGTTCAAACTTCGGCACGAGGTCAAGTCTGGCACAGAAGCCGACGTGCTCTCTCTCTCTCCTTTCTCCGCTCCACACCCTTCCATTCGCACTGACCGCAATCTGGTCTTGCCGCAATCCCCGACTCATCGCCATCCCTGATCGTGCTCGCGCTGGTCGACGCGCGACCAGACTCCACAACCCGCGCACGACCCCGCTCTCTGCCTCGACGCGACCTGCACCATCTCCGCCCGGATCCTCGTCTTGTTTCTCGCCGCCATCGCGCCTACTCCCCTCTCCCCTCTGATCGCACCCAATGTCCTCGACGAGAGGGGCCGGCGGCGGCGGTGGTGGCCCTGACGGCACCGTTATGGATCTGGCTCGCGATCTCCCCGACACGCCGTCGCTCGACTCGGTCACAGCCGCTCTAAGCGCGCGCTTCAATTGCAGCCAATGGGCGACGCGCGTCGGATCCGGTGGGGCCGTGCTCGTCACGGTCGCAGCACCGCAAACTCCTGTTCTCGCGTCCAGCGTCGCGACCGAAGCGCTGATCACCGATTGGACGCGCCGCTTTGACCACGATATTCACGGCCATGTCGGCGACGACGAAGCTGCTCATCACCATCATCACCACCATGGTCGCGAGCCGGAACTGGCTGCATCAGCGGCCACGCTCGCGTCGCCCGTACCCGTCGATCTGCCGGTGCTCGCGAATCCGGCGCCGCATGTTTTCCAGACTGTCAATGACGCGCTGTTCCACGCGAAGCGGGCGGGAAAGAGTCAGGTGCTCGTATTCCGGTACGTTTTCTGGCTCGATAAGCGCGTTGTTCATCGAAGAACAATCACAACTGACCTCAATCGCGCTCTCTAGGGGCAAGGATGCCGCAAACCAGCTGACCTTGTCGCTGGAGCACCTGCTGCGAATCGCGCGTCTTGGTCGGTCATCGGGCGGTCGCTTCTCCCGCAAGGTCATGGCGGCGCACAAGGCGTTGCAGCTGCTCGGCAGCTCGGTGGTCGAGACGGCGACCTGGACTGCTGCAGCAAGGGTTCACGGCCACCATGGCGCTCCAGCTCGACGCCAAGAGCTCGCACCACCGCGTGCTCGGGTTCGTCTTCCGTCCGTTCAACCTCGACAAGACCAGGGCCGTCCCGACCGCGGCCGACAGACCGACGCTGTTTTTCCTGCACCAGATGCTCAAGACCAGCGACACGGAACTGCGCGCGAAATTGCTCTTGCCCGACGGGTTCACGTCGCCGGCTTGTCCCGGGGTCGTGGCCGGCACTCCCACAACAACGTCAGGTGCCGAGGACGCGTACATCAAGGCGTGGACTGACGCGCTCGATACGCTCGGGTGCTCGAAGCGCACCAAGATGGCACTAGCGCGTGTCGCGGCCGGCATTCTGCATCTCGCGACGCTCGAGTTTGGCGAGGCCAGAGAACGCGCGGCCGCGACGCAGACGGTCAACCAAGGCGCCGCGTTTGTGCGCAACTCCAAGAACCTTGAGGCGGCGGCCGCGGTGCTCGGTCTATCTGTCGAAAAACTCGAGGGCGTGCTCACGTCCGAGATGCGTCACGTGGCCGGAGATCGGGTCAGTGTCTTGCTCGACGCGACGCAGGCGGCTGCGCGCGTGCGCGTCGTCGCGGCGCACCTGTACCACGTCCTGTTCCAGTGGTTTGTCGGCGTCGTCAACGACAAGCTCGTCGTGCACCACGCTACCGGCAAGGGCGAGAAGAAGCGCAAGAGCGTGGTGCTGCCCGACTCATCCAACGCGCCGCTCGAAGTGCAGCTCGTGCAAGTGCCCGCGCCCGCGCTGGACGCGACGGCAGTCGAGCACCTCGTCAACAACTACCTTGTCGAGAGTCTCGACCGGTTCACGCAGCGAACTCTTTTTGAAGCGCCGCTCTCCGAGGCCAAAAAGCAGGGCGTCTCGGGCGTCGAGAAGACCAAGTACCGCAGCAACGAGGACGTGTTTGCGATTTTCGACGACCGACATTGTGGACTGATTCCGGCACTGCAAGAGGCGACCGTGCACAAGATCAAGGACGGGGCCGAGGTGCCGGAGCACTGGATCGACACGTGCATCAACCGGCGCGTCGCAGCCGCGACGGCCAGCGGCAGCAGCAGCTCGCGCAAGGGCGGGAAGGGGAACCTGATCCAGCGCGTCGACGACCATACCGTCGCGGTGCACCACGGGTTCGGCAAGGCCACGTACCACGTGAGCCATTTCCTCGACGAGAACCTCGCGCTGCTCACGTTGGACGTGGTCAAGCTGTTCCGCGGCAGCGACTTTGTCGAGCTTGCCGACCTGTTCACGTCGGCCGTGCTCATGAAGCTTGCCGGATCGACGCTCGACCCGCTCAACGGCGCACCGATCGGGGACCAAATCGGCACCATCAAGGGCCGCAAGGGCAAGAGCAAAAAAAAGGACGCACCCGAGCACCCGACACTGACCAATCTCGCCACAAAGGATTTGGTCTCGCTGCTCACGGCTCTGGCCAAGTCGGCGGCGCGGTTTGTCTTTGCAATCCAGCACAACCCGGTCGGGACGGCTGTGGCGTTTGATGAGACCCATGTCCGCGAGCAAGTGACGGAACTCAACCTGGTCGCGCTGTGCAAGCAACTCGCCCAGCCCGCGCTCGACATGCAGTTCACGGTAGCCGTTGACGAGTTTACGCGCAAGTACCGGGCCGTCCTGCCGCTGCTCGCCGTACCACCTCCAGGGTTACCCGACGGCGGCGCCAGCAGCGCCTCGGACATGCAACGCATCTTTGACGCGGCGCACATGGTCGTCGACAAGGACGTCGCGGTCAATGCCACGGCGGTGGTCATGCCGTTCCGCTCGTGGTACTCCCTCGAGTGCTTGCTCGTGCTGCGCGAGGTCGAGCGCAAGGCTGCAGCGGCCGAGGCGCGTCGGCTCCGTCGTGAACGGCGCGGGTCGGGCGGCAGCATGACCTACTCGGACGTGGATGATAGCAGCGACGGCGAGTCGGTTTTCTCGGACGTGGAGGGCGCGTCGGTCGTTGACGATTCCATGTACGGCGGCACCAACGCGGACATGATGGGCAACGTTTCGGCTCGCGCCAAGCTGGTCGCAGCACTGGACGCGGACATGGACAAGAAGGGCAGTGGTGACGACAAGAAGCCCGACGTCAAGGAAGTGCCCATGTCGAGACAGCGGCGGCAGTGGGTCGCGTATACGTGGCTCATGACCTGGTGGATCCCGACGCCCATTTTGCGGTGGTGCGGCGGCATGGACAGGCCCGACATTCAGCAGGCATGGCGCGAGAAGATGGCCATTTGCTTTGGCATCATGTTCGTGTGTGCCGTGCAGCTGTTTATGATCATTGGGTTCGGCCGCGTCATTTGCCCCAAGCAGAACATCTACAACCTCGAGGAGCTCTACTACAAGAACACGCTCGACCAACCGTTTGCCGGCATCTACGGCGGTGTCTACGACCTCAATGCTGTCGTGCAGTTTGGGTCTTACCACCCCAAGGACCTGGTGCTCGCGTATGCTGGGCTCGACTTGACGGCCGGATTCCCGCGGTACCCCGCTGACTACTGCGCGTACGCTCAGCAGAACGTGCCCGATTTCCCGGCCTTCTTTGACTTGGCCAAGACGGTCGCCAACGGCACGCTGATCCAGGTCCGGCACCAGCAGTTTTACCAGCAGGGCCGGCAAAAGGCGCAGCTCGCGATCGATATTCGTCTCAAGTCGATGACCAAGGCCTACGTTGGCTACTCGGCCGAGGAGATCAAGGCCATGTCGAATGCCAACTTGGAGCGGCCGCGGACCATGTTCTCCATCAAGGACGTGGTCTATGACCTGCAGCCGTACCGCGACGCCATGCCCAACAGCAAGACGGATTTCTGGCCCGCGGGCATTCTTGACTACCTCGTGTCCAAGGCCGGGACCGACTTGACCAATGACAAGGCGTTCATGGCCATTTGGAACAAGGACAAGGACCTGCGCACCTGCTTCAACAATTTGCTGCTCGTGGGCGTCGTCGACTACCGCAAGTCGCCCAAGTGCCTCGTGACCAACTATGTCCTGCTTGGCTTCTCGTGTGTGCTCATGGCCGTCATCTTTGTCAAGTTTTTGGCCGCATTGCAGCTCGGGTCGCGGCCGGAGCCCGAAGAGTTCGACAAGTTTGTGATCATGCAGGTGCCGTGCTACACCGAGGGTGAAGAGTCGCTGCGCAAGACGATTGATTCGCTGGCCACGACCACTTACGACGACAAGCGCAAGCTCCTGTTCATTGTGTGCGACGGCAACATTATCGGGTCGGGCAACGACCGGTCGACGCCGCGCATTGTGCTCGACATTCTCGGCGTGGATCGGTCCGTGGACCCGGAGCCACTCTCGTTCCAATCGCTCGGCGAAGGGATCAAGCAGCACAACATGGGCAAGGTCTACTCGGGCCTCTACGAGATCCAGGGGCACCTCGTGCCGTACCTAGTCGTTGTGAAAGTGGGCCGCCCGACCGAGACGAACCGCCCAGGCAACCGCGGCAAGCGTGACTCGCAAATGATCCTGATGCGGTTCTTGAACCGCGTCTACCTCGAAAAGGCCATGTCGCCACTCGAGCTCGAAATGTACCATCACCTCAAGAACGTGATTGGCATCAACCCGGCAATCTACGAGGCGATGCTCTGCGTCGACGCCGACACGCGCATTTTCCCGGACTCGCTCACGCGGCTCATGGCCGTCATGATCCACGACAAGAAGGTGCTCGGCGTGTGCGGCGAGACGCGGCTTGCCAACGAAAAGGACACGATTATCACCATGATCCAGGTCTACGAGTACTACATTTCGCACCACATGGCCAAGGCGTTTGAGTCGCTGTTTGGTTCCGTGACGTGCTTGCCTGGCTGCTTCTCAATGTACCGGCTGCGGTCGCCGCACCGCAACGCGCCGATGCTCGTGGCCGACCAGATTATTCAAGAGTATGGTGACTGCGACGTGAACACGCTGCACAAGAAGAATTTGTTGCATCTTGGCGAGGACCGATACCTGACGACGTTGCTGCTTAAGCATTTCTCGAACATGCGCACCGTCTTCACAGCCGACGCGCAGTGCGAGACGATTGCGCCCGACCGGTGGGACGTGCTCGTGTCGCAGCGGCGCCGCTGGATCAACTCGACAATCCACAACTTGGTCGAGCTGCTCGACATTCCGCAGCTGTGCGGGTTCTGCCTGTTCAGTATGCGGTTTGTCGTGTTCATCGACCTGTTCGCCACGTTTGTCCAGCCGGCGATTGTCGCGTACCTTGGGTTCCTGATTTACTTGGTATGTTTCGCTCGCTCATTTACTTGGGGATGATGCTTGCCGCGCGGTGCTTTGAGCTGACTATTTTGTCGCGGAATGTAGGTCATCGACTCGGTCAACAACCAGGACTACGGCGAGTTCCCGATGCTGTCGCTGATCCTGCTCGCGTCCATGTACGGCGTGCAGGCCGTGATCTTCTTGCTCAAGCGCGAGTGGTCGCACGTCATTTGGATGATCATCTACCTGCTCTCGATTCCGATCTTCTCGTTCTTCATCCCGGTCTACTCGTTCCTGCACATGGATGAGTACGTTCTTGCTTCCTTTCATGTCATCAGACGAGCATGAGAAACCAACCGTGTCCTCCTCGTTGCCTCCAGTTTCTCATGGGGCAACACGCGTGTCGTTGTCGGCGACAACGGCAAGATGCAAGTGTTCATTGCCGGCGACGAGGAGAAGTTTGACCTGAGCATGATCCCGCATCGCAAGTGGGCCGAGTTTGAGCAAGGTGTGTTTCTGGCTGTTCTCGTCGGCCAGGCTCGGACGTACGCAGCTGATCATGGTATCTCCACCCACACTTGCGATCATCAGAGCTCCTCGAAGCGCAGAGCCAGTCGTCGGAAACGCTGTCGGAGCAAGGCGGCATCGCCCACCTCCCGCTTGACGCGTACACGTCGCCAACCCCACGCGTCTCGCAGGCACTGAGCTTGTACATGCCGCCGCTCGAGTTTGGCCCCGCATCGCCGCTGCCCGCAGCCGGGTCGCCACACGCGTACGCCGAACACGCGCAGCTGCCGCAGACCGTGACGCCGCCGCCGCTGCAGCAGCCGCAGCCACACAGTCCCTCGACGACGACCGGGTTTGTCGCGAACCCGCGGTCGTCGGTCATGCAGCGGTCGCTCGGGAGCAGTCCTGCGCGGCAGTCGACGGGGTCGCTCACGCAGCTCTACATGCACACGCACAGTCCCGTGCACGGCAGCCCTGTCACGATGGTCACTCCGCCGACGCCGGCGCCGTCGGCCACCGTGGATGCGGCCGGGCGCCCGATTCCAACGAACGAGCAGCTTATGGCGGGCGTGCAGACGATTTTGGCGGGTGCGGATCTCATGACGATCACCAAGAAGCAGGTGCGCGACCAGTTGGCGGTCATGTTTGGTGGGGTCGATTTGCGGTCGCGTCGTGACGCGATCAACGGTATGATTGCCAAGGTGCTGGAGGGGAAGTAGGAGGGAGAGACTTTGGACGGAGGGACGGAAGCTTTATTAGTGAGGGGACAAGTAGGGGAGGAGGGACTCGCTTGCTTGACTTTGCACGTTAGTTTTCAGGTGTAGTAGATCAAGTTCGGAACCGTCTTCTTGGCGATATCGATTTCTATTGATCAGTCACGACCTGACTTGAATCAACAGCTCTGGTGCAAAGCCGTCAGAAATCCGTCAACGTTTGGCAAATCAGTTTTCGTCTGCCGGACAGGCAAAAGGACATCAAAAATGCAAGAACAAACCCTCGCCAGCGAGGCTCGTCAAAACAAAACCATCCCGTCCATCACCATCTCCCAGCCTCTGGGTCACCGCCGCCTGCATTCACCCCCACCCCTGCGTTCGCCTGCGCCCGCTCGTGCGCGCGTCTCGCCTGCTCAATGACCCTTGCGAGCCTTGACTGCTCGCGCCTGGCCTTGGCCGCCGCCTTGGCCGCCCGGTACGCGTCGCGCCGCTGCAAGTACAGATCCCACTCGGTCTCAAACTCGGCACACTCGCGCAGGTACTCTTCGCGAATCGCGGCCACCCACGGGTAAAACCGGCCGACAGCAAAGGGCGGCGTGATCTGAGGCACGTTCTTGTAGCGCAATCCCCGGCGCAGTGCCGAAAGAGGCGACCGGCCGAGCAGTGGGAGTGCCGGCGCCGCCACGTCGTCGACACTTTGAGCCAAGTCGGCCGTCAGTTGCGAAATCACACGCGGGCCCGTGGCAGCTACCCGGCGGATTCCTGAAATGCTTGGAGACACGGATGAGGGGCCCGACCGCGACGGCGGGACCGACATGCCGTCCACCGGCGTGTCCCCGGATGCGGCGCCGGGCAAGTGCACACCCGCACGTCTCGCTGCCGCCCATAATTGCAAATGCGCGTCGATCCGCCACTCGAGCGCCGAATAGAGTGCGAGAACCGATCGCGGTCGGTTCGAGTGCGCGCGTTTCGCGACCGCTGCGAGGGAGCGGCGGCGGTGTGCCGACATGGGCACGGCCGCAAGCCACGTGTCGAATGCCACGTCCCGCGCGAGCGCGACTTGCGGGTCGAGGTCGGCGGGGTCGTCGACGACTTCGTCACCAGACCACTGGTACTCTGGGATCGCCTCGTGGTCGGAGTCCGAGTACTCTTCCGACGACGAAGAGCTCGAAGAGGACGAGGACGACTCTGATTGCGACGACATGAGCGACGCCTCGGCCGAAGTCGGGTCCAGTTGCGCGGGCGCCACGTCTGGGACGGGAGTCGCGCTGCGCGAACGCATTCCTCGGCGTGGACCGACGCGGCGCGCCTTTGCGACTTGGACGCGCGGAATGCCTGGAATGCTTTTGCGCTCCATGACTTCGACGCGGAGCTTGGGGGTTGAGTCGCCGGTCACGGCGGCGCCAAAGTTGAGAGCCGAGGCGCTGTCCGTGCGGTGCATGCGTAGTCGCGAGGCGAGCGACGAGAGCGACCGCGACGGGTGCGATTTTCGCGCGCGGAAGAGCATTTGGCCGTGCGGGTCAATCCCGTCCATGGGGATTGGGAGCTTGGTGAGCAGGAACAGTTGTGGGCGCTGGTTCGGGTACTTGGGTGGGAAGTGCACGCGGAAGTAGATGCGGTGGTCTTCGAGTGGGCACTATGGATCGTGGAGAGCAACGGGTGGGTGGAGAGTCTCAAGAATTTGCCAAATAAAGCAAGCCAACCGCGTACCTCGGGCGGGGGACGGTACATCCCGACCCAATCGCACTCGTACGGCCTTTTCCAGTCGATCGGGGCCACAGGCAGACGGTGCCGCAGGAGATCAAGCTGGTCCTCGGCCATGGCGCAAATGCGACGCTCTTGCCGCGACCCCTTGGCGTACGCGTCGCGCAGCTCCTGGACCCGGCGCAGACTGATGAGCGTCTGGCCAATGACGAGCACGTTTTTCATGGCCAGCGCCGTCGCGACGACTTGGAACTGGGTCCAGAGTAGGAGTCGCAGCGTCAAAATGACGGCGTTGAGGAAGATCAGGACCGGTCGGCCCATACGCCCGCGCAAATACGACCCGGTCATGTGCTGCGAGATCATATCTGAAGGAGAAGGGCCGCGTCAAATTAAGTCTATCTCGAAGCAATAAAGCCAGCGAACGTACCTCGGAACACCATCTTGCCGTGTCGCAACGTGACGGCGTGCCCCAAATGGAACAGCGCCAGGGCCAACTGGGCGACGGCCACGGCCATGACCGTGTAGAGCAGCACCGACGACCGGATGATAGGCTCGGTTGGATGCACACTCGCGAAACTGGGCCCGTACTGGAAATTCTCGTACATGGCGACCGAGTCGATCATGTCGACGGCGTAGCTGTTGAGAATGCCCTCGAGATGCATGTTGAAGAGTGGCTTGGTAGTCGACTCGACAATGATGCGCGTAATGACCATGGCCGCGAGCGGTAAGAAGCGCACGGCCGCGATCGTGGCGCCCATGTTGAGTGAGGTCGAAAGCGTGCCGTCGTCGGACCACGGGAGCGTCGCGGGCGTGCTCAGGACGTAAATCACGGGCAATCGCGCAAGGGTGGAGAAGAGCAGCGTCGCGGTCAGGTACGTCACAACGCGCAGCGAGTACTTGTCCGGGATCATGCGGTGGTAAAAACTGAGCGTGCGCACAGCCTTGGGGAGCTGGTAGACGGCGGTTTGGTTGGCCGCGTCGTCGGCGGGCGCGTCCTCGGCCCCATCGTTGACAGGGTTGGTCAAGGCTAATGGAGCAAAGGTTCGCGTCAGCTTCAGCTGGATATCATGAAGAAGACGCCAAGAGATGGACAGTGCGTACGCAGAGGTAACTGCAGTCCACCCAGATCGGGCTTGGACCTG
>GG745348.1:654068-670464 GCA_000151295.1 Allomyces macrogynus ATCC 38327 | reverse complement strand
TCCACTCCACCCCGCGCTTAATACCGGTCAATTCTATGCTGAAAACCAATTTCTGACCTTCTCCACCGTGTTTTTGGCGCCTAGACCAACAACTTCGGCAAGGGAGGTCGCGGGAATGACGCCGTGATCGCCAACGCGCAAGACAAGTCAGGTACCAACGACGCCGATTTCGCAACTCGCTGTTCGTGCGCTTCCTTAACTAACAATAATTATGATCACCTTTGCAGGTACCAACAACGCCAACTTTGCGACGCCTCCAGATGGTCAGCAGCCGACGACGCGCCAGTACATCTTCACGCAGACAAGCCCGACGCGCGACGGTGTCTACGACCTGACGATTCCGTTCCATGAGTTCATGCACGGCATCACCAACCGTCTGACTGGTGGCCCGTCGAACACCGACTGCCTGTACGACGGCGAATCGGGCGGTATGGGTGAAGGGTGGGGGGATGTGTTTGGTCTGGTCGCCAACGTGTTGAAGGCCAACTCCGTGCGCACCGCAGCGTTTCCGATGGGCGCTTACGTCCTGGGCAAGACGGCGGGTATCCGGACGTACCCGTATTCATCGGACATGACGGTGTGCCCGAACAAGTACAGTTTCTTGGGCAAGACGGGGTACGACGAGGTGCACCGCGCGGGCGAGATCTGGGCGTCGGCGCTGCTTGAGGTCTACTTCAACTTGGTCGAGAAGCTCGGCTATGGCGATATCTTCACGCCCTCGACCACCAAGGGCAACAGTCTCTTCCTCAAGCTGGTGTTTGACGGCAACAAGCTGCAGCCGTGCAACCCCTCGTTTGTCGAGGCGCGCGACGCGATCATCCAGGCCGATGTCAACCTGACGGGCGGCGCCAACAAGTGCGCGATCTGGAAGGGCTTTGCCAAACGCGGTCTTGGCACGGGCGCCAAGTCGGGCGTCTACACCGACTCGTTCACGGTTCCCACGGGCTGCTAAGCGCGTCAGTCGCTTAGAAGAGGGTGCGCTGGCCGCGCCGGTATTGTTGATTAGTTGATTGATACATGTGCATGATCGAAGAACAAAGAAGATTGCATTTTTGCTAGCTAATTGTCGATGAGTGTCGGGAAGGTGGAGTATTGGCTGCTGGTGGTCGTTGTTCTGTTTTGATTGTGATTGTGGCAGCCACGTCGTTGGTGCGACGCGTTGGTCGGCTGCTGACAAGTCGCAAGAAAGAAATATCGGGCTCAAACGGGTTGGTATCGTCCGCGACAGTGAACAAATCCGTCGCTTAAAACTAAAGTGGTCTTGGTTGTGGTGCACGCCATTGTCGGGTCAACGTCTCCATCCCCAACTTGCTCGTCCTCCTTGCTGCCTACCCTGCGACTCTGCTCACATCTCTCATCGTCCTCCAGGCCGTCGCACAGCTGTGCGGCCCGCGCTCGCTCACGGAAGCATGCAGACGACCATGCTCGACGGTTGCTTGTGTTTTGGATTGACTTTCGCACGTTTTGCAGTTCCAGCCTTTCGTCCCACGTTGCATCAAAACGCGTCGCATTCTGTTGCGTCACTGAAATGCTATTGCGCTTTGCGCGAACTTTCACAACATGAGTGTTGACAGCGAGTCGGCATGGGAATCAACATGGGGAAATCGGCGGACTTTAGGGTTCGTCTGGCTTGCACGTGGCATGCGTGTGGCTGTCGTGTCTGATGATTGGTCAGGAATCAAAGCAGCAAGCATCGAATGATCGATGGTCCTCTAAGCGGACACCTTCCGCTGATTTCCCCATGTTGACTCTCATGCCGACTCGGAGTTCAACTCTCATGTCAACTCTCATGTTGCGAAATTGTTCGCACAACGCGCAATACGACAGTTCTTGAAATGGGCCTTCGCATTGACAACGGCCAGTCCACGCCAGTCCACGCCTCGCGCGCGGTTCGTCAGCCCACATCTCAGGCCCAGAACCAACTAAGCAACAGCGGCGGCAACTCGCGGGTGCCGCAAAAGTCGGAGCAATTCAAGAACTTGGATGTTCGCGACTCTAGCTCTTTCAGGCACCAACTGGGTGGTCCCTGAAGTCACTGCAGTCGGATTCACTCACCACGAGGGGCACTAAGGGATGAGGAAGACAAAAGATTGAAAAGGCTCGTGCTGAAGCCCTGGATCGCATAAAGCCAGCAAAGACAATGGATACCTGAGCGTCACCGAGCGATACTGCAGTGCAGGGGACACCCGCGCAGCGCCAGCATTGCGCTGAGCACTGCTGCGGCTCCAAAAATAAGTATGACAGATAAAATTGTGCCCTTGAGGCACTTACAGCTGTCAAGCTATAAAGAACAGAAACTACACATGATCTTAGCCAATTGGCCTTGAGAGGATGGGGACCTATACAGTTGCGGATCACAGGGCTTTTTATAGTTATCGGACGGACGTGGCTGCGCGAAACCGCTTCTTACCAGGTGATGCGTTGTTAGTTGTCTTTTCAGGCGTGGTGAAGGTGTCAACCATGTCAAACCACCACGCGGTCCTTGCTCAGCAACAGCAGGGACGGCTTTCACTTCAGCTTAAAGCATTTGCCCAAACGTTTCCAACGAGTCCGAACTCAGAAACACTCTGAAACCCGCCGCCCCCCTTTTTTGTAAGGTCAAACGGTCACTGTTCGATCATCAACGTGATTAAGCAGTAACACGGCAACACCACGAGCTTCAGAGCAAGGAGAAACGCGTGTTCTTTCTTGGTTGTGGTCGTGGCAGACGCCTCCTGCCGCCCAAACGTTGGATTGATGCCAACACTGATATCGCTTAGACAGCGCGACCCCGACGCGAAAACCGGCGGCCGGCCGCGGAAATACGTGACAAGCTGCACATCCTGCAAGAGTTTCCAAAGTTGCAGCCTGGAGTGGATGTGCGAGGGGGCTTGCGTGAAAGCTGACAACGAGACGACATGACCGCTTTTCCTCATTCCAGCGACGCTGCAACTGCCACCCAATGACTCGGAGGATGCGAAGCAAACCCAGTTTATACATTGGAACGGGCGGGGTCAACCCCCCACAGCAGGGAAAAATGGACAACACACACACGCGCGTGGAAAATGGGAAAAACAGGAATAAGGAAACAACTTCAAATGTCGACCGACGCGTGCACCTTGTGGTGCGTCGACGCCTCGTGCGCCGTGGCCGAAACGTGCAGCTTGCCGTTCTCGTGCACCGTGAAGACAACGTCGACCTTTTCGAACTTGTTGCCCTTGGTCGCGGCCACGGCGATCTCGCCGACAACCGTGCCCTTGTAGAGCGGCAGCGCCTCGTCGTCCTCGTCGTCCTCCTTGTCCTCGTCCTCGTCGGGCAGCGGCACGAGCTCGCGCGCCTCGGCAATCTGCAGCCATGCCGACGCGGCACCGTCAACCTCGATCGTGACGGCGTGCTTGACGGGCACGGGCGTGTCGCGCGGGATGACCGTGACAAAGTCGCCGCGCGCATCGAGGAGACCGAGCGCGTGCGTCAGATGCGGCGTGACGATTTCGCGGTCGTCGTGGTTGCGCGCCTGCGAGTGGTGCTCGGCGGGCTGCATGCCGTGGATCGCGGTACCGTAGGCAACGGCCTCGTCGCCATCGACCTGCGTGTCAATGTGCGCGCGGCCAAACACGTTCTCGAGCAAGCGCGTGGCCATGGGGATCTTGGCAACACCGCCGACGGCCAGCACGTGGTCAATCTCGTCCGCGTCCACGTTCTGCTCGTCGAGGAACCCGCGAATCGCCTCCTCGAGCTCGCGCTTCCACTTGCCTGTGAGCCCCTCGAACCGGATCCGGTTGATGACCGAGACGTAGTCGATACCCTCGTAGAACGCCTCGACGTGGCAGTTGGACGTCGTGCTTGCCGACAAAACCTTGCGCGTCAATTCACACGCGAGCATCAGCTTCTCCTCGGCCTTGCGGTTGCCCTTGATGTCGTGGCCCTGCTTCTTCTTGAACTCGGCCGCGAAATGCGTGAACAGGACGCGGTCGAGGTCGAGACCGCCAAGGGGGATCGTAGTGTGGGCGATCGGCGTGATCAGGCCCGCAAACAGGTTACACAGCGAGAGCGTCGTCGTTGAGGCGCCGAGGTCGACGACCATAGCGAGGCCGTTGCACCCAAGGTTCTCGTTGGTGCGCTTGATGTGCTCAAACGCGAGCGCGGCGGCAACGGGTTCCGGGATCAGCGAGGTCACCTCCATGCCGGCCTGCTGCGCGGCGCGCACGAGCGCCTGCTGCTGCTCGGGCGTGAAATCGGTCGCGTACGAGAGCAGGCACCGGTTCACGGGACTGCCCGTGTAGGACTCAGCCGACTGCTTGAGCGACTGCAGGAGCACTGCCGTCAGGTCGACGACCGTATACTTGGACACCTTCTCGACGGCATCCGCGTCCTCGTTGCCCTCCGGGTGCACCCACTGCGTGATCACGAACACGGGGAAGCCCTCAGCGTTCTCTTCGACGGGTACGGCGCTGTTGGCAATCGCCGCCTGAACCTTGGCGTCGCTGTACTTGAGACCGAGCAGCGGGACAAAGCGGCGCACGGTGCCCGTCAGGTTGCGCACCATCTGGTTCTTGGCGGCCGTGCCGGCAATCTAGACACACGATCGCATAAACGCAGGTCAGTCGCAGTACGTTTCTGGACCTGCTCCTGCTGGGTCGCGAGGGGGAAAACAGATGCATAAGAAAACGCACCTCCTCGGCACCAGCAACGGCGACAACAGCCGGAATCTGGCGCTCGCCATCCTCGTCGGCAATGACCTCACCGCGCTGGCCAGCAGCGGTCGGCAGGAGCGTCACGGTCGCGTACTCGGACCCGAGCGACAGAGCAACGGCAATCGCCTCCTTGGCCACGACCTCGGGCTCCGGGGCAGCGGCCTGAACGGGCGTAGCGGGCGCGGCGGGCGCGGGCGTCGACGGGCGCGACGAGTTGTTGCTGCCGCCCTTGCCGCCCTTGGCGGGCTTACCACCCTTCTTGTTGCCGGCGTTCTTCTTGGGGGGCATGGCTGGAAATGGTAATGCTGCCAGTTGTAAACAACTTTGGACCGGAACGACTGCGCGACGCTTGCTGCTGGACGGTGCCGACGACGAGGGGGCTGACAACACGGCGTGAAGGTGATCCGACCGGAGCTGCGCAAACAGGCACCGGGAGTGCGTCCTGATCACGTGTGCAGTTACCATCCGTTCACATCGGTGATCAAACCACACTTCTGCTCCGAAAGTGTTCGCGGGTCAGTGTCGTCCGCGTCCCTCCCCACGTTCGGTGCGCGCTTGGGCACGTCAAAGAAGGCACGATAACCCCTGCTCTTGCTAATGGTGAATATTTAGATACAAACGAAACGAACAACAACGGATACAGCGCAAACGGTCCAGGGGGAGCTGAGATGAAAAGATCAACAAAACACATAGGAAAAACGAATGTGTGTCGCTGCAATGCGGCAGCACGACACGGCCGGCTCAGCTGCGAGGATCAGGCCTCCACGGCCTGCACGGCAAACGGGCGAAAGCAAACGGGGCTCCGCGCAAAAGTGATCAATGTTGAGCGACAGCAATGCCCGACTTACTTCTGCGGCGCGACAGGCTTGGCCGGAGAAGCGTCGGCCTTGGGAGCCGGAGCCGCATCGGCCTTGGCAGCGGGAGCCGCGTCGACCTTCTCAGCCTTGGCGGCGGCCGGTGCCGGCGCGGCCGCACCGTTCGCGTTCTTCTTAGCGAGCGACTCCTCAATCTTGCGAATCACCTCGATCGCGGCAACCGGGATCTTGGTGCCCGGACCGAAAATCGACGCGGCGCCGGCCTTGTACAAAAAGTCGTAGTCCTGGAACGGAATGACACCGCCGACGACAATGATCTTGTCCGAGGCGCCGAGCTTGGCGAGCTCTTCGACGAGCGCCGGCACGAGCGTCTTGTGCCCAGCGGCCTGCGACGACGCGCCGACAACGTGCACATCGGCATCGACGGCCTGGCGCGCGACTTCGGCGGGCGTCTGGAAGAGCGGACCGACATCGACATCATACCCGAGATCGGCAAACCCAGTCGCAATCACCTTGGCGCCGCGGTCGTGCCCGTCCTGGCCCATCTTAGCGACCAAGATACGCGGGCGACGACCTTCGCGCTTGGCAAACGCGTCGGCGGCATCGAGCGCGGCCTTGATCTCATCGGCCGACCCATACTCGGATTTATAGGCGCCCGAAATCACGCGCGTCTGCGGGGAGTGCCGGCCCCAGATCTTTTCGAGCGCGTACGAGATTTCGCCGAGCGTACAGCGGGCCTTGGCGGCCTCGACCGAGAGCGCGAGCAGGTTGCCCTTGCCCGTCTTGGCCGACTCGGTCAGGGCGTCGAGGCACGCCTGCGCACGCGCCGGGTCGCGCTCCTTGCGCACCTTGGTCATGCGCGCAATCTGCGCCTCGCGCACCTTGGTGTTGTCAATCTGCAGCACGTCCATGGGCGCCTCATTGGCGAGACGGTACTTGTTGACACCGACAATCGTCTCCTGGCCCGAGTCAATACGCGCCTGCCGCTTGGCCGCCGACTCTTCGATGCGCAGCTTGGGCATACCCGTCGCCACGGCCTTGGCCATACCGCCCATCTCCTCAATCTCGGTGATGATTTCCATGGCCGAGTCACACAGCGCGCTGGTCAGCGACTCCATCATGTAGGACCCGCCCCACGGGTCAATGACCTTGGGCACCATGGCCTCCTCTTGCAGAATCAGCTGCGTGTTACGCGCAATACGCGCCGAGAACTCGGTGGGTAGACCAACGGCCTCGTCCAGCGCGTTCGTGTGCAGCGACTGCGTGCCACCGAGCGTCGCGGCCATGGCCTCGATCGTCGTGCGAATAACGTTGTTGTAGGGATCCTGTTCGGTGAGCGACCAACCCGACGTCTGGCAATGCGTGCGCAGCAGCATCGACTTCTTGTCCTTGGGCTGGAACTTGTCGCGGATCAAGATGGCCCAGAGCCGGCGCGCGGCACGCAGCTTGGCAATCTCCATGTAGAAGTTCATGCCGATACCGAAGAAGAAGGAGAGACGCGGCGCAAACTGATCGATCGTCATGCCGGCCTTCATACCCGTGCGCGCGTACTCGATCCCGTCGGCGAGCGTGAACGCGAGCTCGAGCACGTTATCGGCGCCGGCCTCTTGGATATGGTACCCGGAAATCGAAATCGAGTTGTACTTGGGCATGTTTTTGGCCGTGTACTCGAAAATGTCGCCAATCGCCTTCATCGACGGTTCCGGCGGGTAGATGAACGTGTTGCGCACCATGAATTCCTTCAAAATGTCGTTTTGCACGGTGCCTGAGAGCTCGGCGAGCGTCGCGCCCTGCTCGAGACCGGCGACAATGTAGAAGGCGAGAATCGGCAGGACAGCGCCGTTCATGGTCATCGAGACGGACATTTTCTTGAGCGGGATGCCGTCAAACAGAATCTTCATGTCCTCGACCGTGTCGATGGCGACACCGGCCATACCAACGTCACCGACGACACGCGGATGGTCCGAGTCGTACCCGCGATGCGTCGCCAAATCAAACGCCACGGACAGACCCTGCTGACCGGCCGCCAAGTTTTTCCGGTAGAAGGCGTTACTCTCCTCGACGGTACTGAAACCAGCGTACTACGCAGACGGACAGAGGGGCGGTGAACGTTCTGGTGAGCGCGCGCATCGTGGTGATCAACCTGGATAGCTCCATTCGCTGGCCGCAAGCTGTATCGCGAAGGAACAGCGACAGCAACACCATCGACTGGATCGCCAAACAAATCCCTCCGAAAACGTACCTGACGAATCGTCCACGGGCGCACCGTGTACATGGACGCGTAGGGCCCGCGCGTGAACGGGAACACACCGGGCACCTCCGACTCGATGTAGGGCAGGCCCTCGACATCGTCCTTGGTAAACAGCGGCTTGACGTCGATGCCCTCGGCCGTGCGCCACGTGAGCCGCTCTTGCGGGTCCTGGCCCTTGAGCTCCTTGGTCGCAAGCTTGGTCCATTCGGCGTGGAGCGGCTTACGGTAGGTCGACTTGGCAGCGTAGTGCCGGCGCGCGGCAGCAGCCTGCAATGATGGTGCCGGCGCGCGACTGGCAGCGGTCGTAGGAAGGCGCGAGATCCGCGCGAGCAGCGTGCGCGAGCTCATGGCGGCCAATTGAGGTGCGACGGACGGGTTGCTGAATCAAAGTCAGGTTGAGACGTTGGTCGTGCGATCCGTGTTGCCGCAGCACTGGGCGCCTGTTGTTGTGGTTGCTGCTGCTGCTTGCACGGGCGGCTTGTCGAACACCGTCCGGAGCGGGTGTCCCTTGTTGGTGGGTGGGAAGAGGACGCACGAGAGCCAAGAGGTGCGGATGGGTGAGGATTGGCACTTTGGCAGTCTTGCGGCTCATCCCGACGACTTGGTGCGCGTGCTTCTCCACCACGCGTTGGGGCAAATCCACACCGGGGCTAACCGTAACCTAACCCTCGCCTGACCAACTGTCCAGGCTGTATTCACATTCATTCCTGCGTCCGGTTGCTGCCAGTTGCTGCCGCACATCTAATCCTCTCTGTTTTAGCCAGCTTCTGAGATAAGCAATGTGATCGTGGGCGATGCAAGCTGAATTTTGCGAGTTCCTTGTGTTTCGTTCTTGAGCTTGTTGAGCTTGGCTGGCAACTTCAGTGAAGTTTGAATGCCTTCGCTTCTTTCGCTCCGTCTTTTGAGGCTTTCGCGTGCGCGGATTCTTTGGTGTCAGGACCTGTCAATACAAGACATGACGAACGGTATTTCTTAACCACAGGATGTCCAACACTTCCATCCTCTTCACCTCCATGTGTGCCAACAAACATGACGAGGTGCTTTTGTGGTCAAAACGCGGAGAATGATAAATTCAACAGAGAGGAGGACAACGTTTTCTGCGAAATAAAGCCAGCAAAAGCAAAGACTGGTGTCAGAATGGACCAGGCTCCACGCCGCACCCCTGGAATAGCGGGGCGGGCAAGATCATCGATTGCTGGCTTCGATCCGGGAGGATCAGAAACGCAGCACGCCTCCCTTTTCAGAGCCGGTCCTGCACGTCGTCGTCCACCATATGTATTGGTGCCAAATGTTGTTGGGAAACAACAGATGGATGTTGACTGAACTATCAGATCCTGAAGAGTAAAGTCGATGGGGAGCAAGAACGGCGCGGGGACGGCGCCTTTTTATACGGGCCCGGACCATGGGTAGTGCCGGGTGGTGCGTGGCTGGTGAGACGTGCGCGAACATCACCTGAGCGCGGTTGGACTGGTTGCCAGAAGTTGGACTCCAGAGTTGACTTCGGACTTGCACAAAACGCGGATCGCGACCTCTAGTCGACAACCACGATCTCGACACAGTCCGACAGCGTTTTGGATAGTATTGACGGTTCAGCAACTGCAAATGGCCGACACTGCATCAGCTACAACGTCCAATGCGACGCCGTCGATTGGCTATGAACTGCTCCGGCAACCAGTGCAAGCAGGCGGTCATGACGCGCTGATCCAGGCCATGGAGCGCGACGGGTTCACGTTTGTGGTTGCGCCCGTCCAAGCCGAAGGCGCGCCGGGAGCTGCAGGCGTGAACGCAAACGTTTCGGCCGCGGACCTGCGGGCACCCCTGGATCGCGCCGAGCTGGTCGTTCAAGGGCCAGGTGTGCACGATCAATATTACTGGGGCAGCTTGTCGAGAGATCGATGACGCTAATCAAGTTGCGATCACGCTCAATTAAGACTTTGCCGCTGTCACGGTCGCGACAGTGCCGCCCATGTTCGACGCGTTCACGGTCAAGGACGAGGCGCTGCGCAACAAGTCGTCGCTGGTCCGTTTTTGGTGCTCCATCTCAGGTGACGTAGCCAGCGCAGTCTCATGTCGTTTCATTCTTTCGTACCTAGCACTTCCGTCGTCTCGTGCATTGGACCGGTCATCTCGGCGTCTCGGCCGTGCAAGTACCGCTGCCCAGCGACGCGGCCGCGATCCCGGAGTTCGCGCGGCAACTGCTTGCACACGCGATCCCACTCCTGCCCTACTCGGCGCTGTGGGTGCGCGTACCTCTCGGCGACGCAGATGCATGGTCGCGGTGGAACCTAGCACGCACGCTCATGGGCCACCACGTCAAGCTTCAAGTCCTGCTCGACATTGGTGCTGACCTGCCCGACGGCCCGACCGACCGCACCCTGGCGCGTTGGCGCGGCGAGCCATTGGCCGCAATCGCCCTGCGCACGTCGGCGTTCTTGACCAACAAAAAGGGCTACCCGGTGCTCTCCAAGGCGCACCAGGCGCTCGTGCGCCCGATCCTCGTGCGCAACCCGCACGTGATCGTGTCGCACGACGGCGCCCAGCGTGACTTGGCCGCGTACCAGCAATACGTGGCGTTCTTGTTCCGGTCGCAGCCGGCGCCGTCGGTGATTGACCAGTTTGCGGCCGGGTACCACGACTACCTGCAGAACCCGCTGCAGCCGCTCATGGACAATCTCGAAGCGCAGACCTACGAGACGTTTGAGCGCGATCCCGTCAAGTACGCGCAGTACCAAGAGGCCGCGCGCAAGTGTCTCGTGGACCGTGGGCCGCAGCCGCAGGTGGTCATGGTGGTCGGTGCCGGACCGCGTGGGCCGCTCGTTGATTGTGTTTTGCGCGCGTCAGCCGAGGCCGAGGTCGCAGTGAAAGTGTATGCCGTGGAAAAGAACGCGAACGCGCTCGTGTCGCTGCGGCACAAGCAGCGCAGCGTATGGGGCGACCAGGTCGAGGTCGTGTTTGCCGATATGCGCACGTGGCGGGCGCCCGAGCCGTGCGATATCTTGGTCTCGGAGCTGCTTGGGTCGTTTGGCGACAATGAGCTGTCGCCCGAGTGCCTCGACGGCGTGCAACATGTGCTCAAGCGTACGGTTTCCGTGATTTTTCGTGACTCTTGGTGTGTTCGCGACGCTCACATGTGCCCTGTGACGACCCTGTAGCCGACGGCGTGAGCATCCCGCAGTCGTACACGCCGTTCTGGGCGCCAGTCTCGTCATCCAAGTTGTGGACCGAGGCCAGCGCGGCCAAGACGGTCGCGGCGCTCGAGACGCCCTACGTGGTCATGATCCGCGACGCGACGGTGCTCGCGGACCCGCTGCCCGTGTGGACGTTTACGCACCCGCTGCCCGTGGCGACAATGCAGCCCGAGAACGCGCACAACGAGCGGTACAGCATGACCGAGTTTACGATGCGGGACGAGGCGCTGGTGCACGGCATGGCAGGGTACTTTGAGTGCGTGCTCTACAAGGACGTGCTGCTGAGCACGGTGCCGGCGACGCACTCTAAGGACATGACGTCGTGGTTCCCCATCTACTTCCCCGTGCGGTTCCCCATCGCCGTGCCCAAGGGCGCACGCGTTCAGGTGCATCTCTGGCGTGCAACCGGATCGCACAAGGTGTGGTTCGAGTGGAGCGTTGTCCCGTTGGCAGCACCGACAGCGGACGGGGTCGCGAGCAAGCCGGCGCGGATGCCGGCCGGGTACGCGAGCTTGATCCACAACGCGGGCGGGCGGAGCTACGGGATAGGATTGTAGTTGTCGACGTTGTCGATGTTGTCGCTGGCCCAAATGCAGGTGCAGTTGCGCATTTTTGATCATTGTTCTTGACCGGCCAGAGAAAAGTGGCGAAGCTGGGCGAAAGCGGCCAAGCAGAATGCCGCGTAATGAAGTGGGATGCAATGAAGCCCCCATTCGCCACCACCGTCGTCACGGCCGCCACCGGCTTCCTCGAGCCACCGGCGCCCACCACCACGACGAGACTGCACGGCGCTTGGTGCAGTCGACGCGCCCTCCTCTCCCGCACCCGCTGGGCCCGGCCTCGCCCTGGATGGACCCGCCCAGCTCGAGCTGACGACGACCAGAGCGACTGTGCGACCATCTCCTGGCCCACCAATCCGGTGCCAACCGCTCGCACAAGCAAGCAGCAACCGCTCGACCCACGGCACCCGTCACTTTCCCATGCTGTCATGTAACCCGACCTCGCGTCGCCGTGGGCGGCGCCGGCGCCCTTCGAGCTTCGAGTCAGCCATGACCGCGTCCAACTGGACGACCGACCCGTACTCGCGCCCCGCTGAGGCGACCCAGCGACTCAGCACGGGCCCCGTTGAGCGTGCCGCCGGATACTGCAACATCTACGACCCGTCGGCCTTTTTCCACCCGTGGCGCCGCCGGTTCGTGCGTCTCGCGGCGCACCCTGCGCAGGCCACGCTCTCGATCCACCAGGCGCCGACGGTTCCGGCCGTTGCGCTGATGCAACTCGCGGCGGGGTCGGCTGTGCGTATTGTCGACTACCGAGGGCGAACGTGCGTGCGCGTCGATGCGCCCGCTGCAAGTAGTAGCGCCGACGCGGTCGCGTGGCACTTGAACCCGTTGTCGTCCGAGGATCTCGGTCGCTGGCTCGATGCGTTGCGTGCTGCAGTGCTTGCGCTGCAGATGGAGCAGAGACGGTCGTCGCGCGCGTTTGTTGTTCTGCACGACTTGATGGCGCAACAGGACGGAAATGCCGCCGCCGCGTCGTCGTCGTCGTCGTCTGCCGTCCAGGCGCAGCCGTTGCCCATGTCGCGCGACCAGTGGAGGCAGCAGCACCAACAGCAGCAGCAGTTGCATCAGCAAGCGCCGCCGCCATCCGGGCAATCTCAATCGCCGTTCCATCAGCAAGCCCCCCTCCCATCCCCGCTCCCATCGACGCAGGACCCGCAGCTACCCCCACCGCGGCAGGCGCACGCGAATGCCGCACCTGTCCACCGTGCAGCATCCGCGCCGTCACGCGGGCTCGCATCCCGCGGCCAGCGACCCGTGGCGCCGCGTAGCGAGTCGCAACCCGTGCTCGGTGCCGCTTACGCGTCCACGACTACGGCACCGCCCCGCGCGCTCCACCCGGTCCCGGAAATCAGCCTAACGGCACCCGCTCCGACGGCCGCGCCGCCGCCACGTACTGCGCAGGTCCAGCCAGAGACCAACACGAGCTCGCTCGTCGGAACGGGTTCGCAAGTTGGTGTGGAATCACAAATTGGTGCTGGCTCGCAGGCCGGAACACACTCGCAAGTCGGCGGCGGCATGACGCGCGTGGCCGTAGTCCCGAACCCGAATCGCGGCGCGGCACCGCGGCAGCTCGTCCCGGCATCATCAATGCCCAATTTGCACGACCTCGCACCGGGGCGGAGCAGCAACGACGCACCGCCCCCGCGCCGGAATCCCACGGCCTCGGGGACCTCAGGTGCCGCTCCGCCGCGACAGAGCAACGAGCCGAACGGTCCACCTCCCCCGCGCCGGGCAGCCGCCGCGGCCGAAGCCCCGCCACGGCAGAGCAACGAGCCGAACGGGCCGCCCCCACCGCGCGGTGCAGGCGCCTCGACTGAAGCTCCACCACCGCCGCGTCAGAGCAACGAGTCGCGCGGTCCACCACCAGTGCGGCGGCACCACCCCGAGCCGGTTCGTGTCGCTGGACCGAGTGAGCCGTCGCCGATGTCGCCGCGCACGTCGGATCCAGCACGGATGCTGCCTGGCACGCTGCCCCTGAAACTGGCACCTGCACGGTCGGCGGCGGCCGAAACAGCGCAATCAACCGCTGCGACGGGTGCAACGGTTCCTGTTCCACCCGCGACTGCAGTGACGACGACGGTCACATCGAATCCAACGCCGATACCTGCTCATGTCGCTGCACCGGTTCAACCGCAACCCACCTCGAACCCGCCCTCTGCACCTGCCGTGCACGCGTGGGCTCACCACGGCGATACGCCCACGTCGTTCCGCGACTCGATTGCGTCGTCGGCGCCGTCGGACGACGCGTTTGAGCAGCACATGATGTACCGCACGCACGCGCAGAAACCGAGCCCGCTCGCCGGTAATGCCATTGCGTCGGTCGCGTCCTCGGCTGCGTTTTTCGCGTCGCGCGCACCGTCCGAGCTCGGCGACCACTCGGAAACGTCGGTGCGCACCGACGCACTGTACCTGCAGACTCAAACTGCTGCTGCAAATGCCGGACCCGTGCCGCCCGTCCCGCAGAATGCAGGCATGATTTCGCAGCCGCCGCCGGCCGAGTACCGGCCGACACCGAGTGCCGCTAGTACGCCGGCAACGTCAATGGCCCCAGCAACTGCCTCTAAGACTGCGCCAGCGCCCACCGGTGCCGCACTGGCGACGCACCGCGTCCCACTCATCCGTAACCCGAGTCGGCGGTACCCGGGCGACCCGAACGGGCTGCCGCCGCCGCGCATCCCGCTGCCTCTGGTCCGGCTCCACCGGCGCGGTCGCGGTCGCAGTCGCGTGGTCGGGCTGCTGCACCGACCAACGCGCAGCAAGCCCCAGCACCTACCAACGCGCAGCAAGCGCAAGCACCCACCGCTGCGAGCGCACCGCCACCCGTGCGTCGTGCCGCGAGCCGTGGCCGTGCAGCGCACGCGAATGGAGATTTGGCTGCGCCAGCCCCCGCACGGTCCCAGTCGCGGTCGCGTGCGCCGTCGCCCGCTGACGCCCAGCACACCGATGCGATGCGTGCTCGGGCCGCAGCACAGCAACAGCAACAATATGCGCAGCAGTACTCCGGTGCGGTAGCTGTTGCGCCGTGATGTTGACGTTTGTTCTCGTTGTGATTTTGTTGTGCTTTGGCGGGTCACCACCACCTGTACAGTCTTGCGACCAGCTTCCCGATTTATTTTTGATGACGTCCACGCCGCCTCCCTCTCGCCTTGGACCACGCTGGTCTCCCATTTTATATTCTTCACACTCGGTTGGTTGTGCAAACGCGTAGAATTTGTAGAGGAATGGGTCGATAACAGAACGGGGTTTGACATTCGTTTTGGAAATGCGAGAGCGGTACGTGCAGACATGAGTGACTCGTCTCACTCCGACGTCGCACACCCTTGCCTTGCTGCAACGAAAGTGACGACGCTCACACTCTTCCTCTCGACCGCGGCCACTTCTCATCTTTTCCAGCACCGCGACCACGACAATGACCAGCATCATCTCTACCGGCTCGCTCGTGCCAGCTGCTGTGGAAACGATTTCCACTATCTCTTCCTTGCCCATCATTATTACCTTTTCATGCTACTAGACTTTCGGCTAATAGTTCCACGACTAGCGCATAGGCATCAGTCACCAGCCTGTTCGATATCGATCACCGAAAACGTATGTAGTGCATCGACGGATCCGGGATCTTGCCCAGCTCTGACATTGTCGAATGCGTTTCCAGTAGCTTGGTTGTGCTGGGTTGGCAACGTACGTGTCGTGTCGTGGGACAAAATGTACGTAAAGCATGGGTCAAACATTCAACTCGGACATCAGCAGTCAAAAACCGATTTCAGCGCATGAAATCCGACCAACGGCATCTCTTGCACGCAAAATCAAACAAAGAAATCCGACCGCAACCTTCTCCACCTACATGATTCTCTACACCACCTCCTGTGCACCCAGCACACCACACGCAGACTCACGCTCAGGCACTCGGCGTGCGCGACCGATGCAGCTCCACGGACCGGCGCACAGCCGCGACCTGCTCCATGCCGAGCACTGATTCCGGGTCGGACGACGTGCGCTGGCGTGTTTTCCCCACGTCGGCCGCCGTGACCCCTGACACGCCTGGCATATACTGGTGCAACACGCTTACTCCGGCACCGGCCGTCATGATCCCACGGCCCGCGGCCGCGTGCATGCCCGACCCGGCCGAGACGCTCGGCACGACTTCGGGGATAAGGGGGTGCGGTGCCGCAGGGCCGTGGCCGAGGGCCGCGGCACGACGCGCGGCGGGCTCACGGGACCGCTGGGAGCTGACCCACTTGCCGGACTGGGCGCCGACGAGGGCGCGGTGCTGCTGCTCGGGCTTCCGCGTGCCCGGCGCCCGGGGCCGCGCGTGGGCGGGCGGTGACCGCGGGCTCGGTCGTGCAGAAATCAATGAGCTTGGCGATGCAGCCCCACTCGATGATCTTGGACTCGAGCCACTTGAGGTTGACGGGCTAGTGTAGACCGAGGTGAAGCGGATATAAAGTGCGTTGTGAGTCGCTGATCGTCTGTGATCACTGGTGCGCACGCCAGACCAAGCAGCGAAACCGTACCTTGCTGTTGAGTGGGTGGAGAAGCGAGAGCGCACAACAAAGACGACGAAGCCGGCGAGGGGGCACGATGCGCGGGATGAGCAAAGAGTGAGTAAGTTAGGACGCGAGCGGTCGTCGACGTCCAAACGAGTTCGATCACCCGATCACCCGTTAGTACCTGATGAAATCGTTGCAACCAGCGCGCAGCGCCAGCTGCCGCACCTCGGGCGTACTCTGCGACGCCGTAATGGCGACAATGATGCTCGGCACGCTGGTGCGAGCTTGCAGCGGCGCGTGCTGCATGACCGCCGCCGCCACGTGCTGCGGCGACGCTGCGGCGGCGGCGTGGTGGACTGCTGCTGCTGCCGTCGAGAGCGAGGACGACATACAGGAATGATGCGGGCACGGGCGAGGACGTG
>GG745348.1:567985-585297 GCA_000151295.1 Allomyces macrogynus ATCC 38327 | reverse complement strand
CCACTCCCCCGCCGTGAACCGCTTCAAAGTGCACGACCAACACCTGCGGCCACCGTGCAATCGTCGTCCGCTTCTCCAGCACGCACGGGCACGTCACACTGCGGACACCGCCACATGTTCTCGCCCTCCAAGATCTCTGGGTGCACGAACATGGCCAAGCACTCGTCCAGCCCGATTTCCGAGCCCGTCGCAGGGCGCGCACGCCGTGGTAATGGGACGGAGAGGGTTGTGAATGGCGCGTAGGTGACAGAGGCCGCGCCGCACGTCAGGCACTTGACTTGCGACCGCACGAGGCCCTGGAAGGTGGATGCGATGCGAGAGTGGTTGGTCGCGAGGTACCGCGTCCATGCGAGGTCGCTGGCTTGTGCCGCGGAGAGGGTGGTCGTGTCGGGGTCGGACGGCAGTGGGGACAGGGGGCGCGGTGGGGGGCGCTTGAGGTCTTCGTGCAGTGCGTCGAGCACGTATGCGAGTAGTTCTTGTGCGTCTTGTTGGTCAAAGTCCGCGAATTGTGGCGCGTTGCTCGCGAGGGTGTCCTGCAAGGAACAAAGATAGCAATGACCGGTCAGTCATGGGATTTGGCGCATCAAAGCAGGGCAGTAGCACGGACCCGGAACCCCGATGGTGCAACAAATGTGCCGAGCGCCTTCTCCATTTTCAGCAACAGGTGGAACAGGGCCGTGCTCAGCGTGCCGCCCGTGCCGAGCGGGTTGTCTTCGTTGATGTCGTCAAAGAACTTGCGCGCTACGGATTTGGAGAAGAAAGTCATGAGTCGACCGACACGCTCAACACAACCAACCGCGACCAACGCGACCACGCACAGGTAAAATACCGCTTGAGCGGCTCAGTCGCGTAGAGGCACTGCAGGACGCTGTTCATATCTAAGACCAGGGCAATACCAGTCAGAACACGCATGTAGTCCAAAGTTCAACAGTGACCGATACCCACAGCACGAGTTCCCCAAATTCTTGAGCCCGACGACGCCCGGCACGTTCGGGCTGGCCCCACCCATGAGCCGCGCAACCGGGTCACCACCGTCATGCAATCGTAACCTCGTCAGTGCCTTGGCAACCGGGTCGCCGACCGTGGCAATACTCGCTGTTGACGACGCTGACGCCGATCGCGGTCGGAGACTCCGTGGCGATCCGTGCGCGCCTCGCGGCGAGCCCAGAACAGCCGACCCGCGCGGGCTCACGGACCCGAGCACGGCTTGCTGGTCGTAGTGCAGTGTCGCGGATGCGGTGGGTGGTGGCAGGTGCGAGGTTGCGGCCGTGAGCCTCAACGACGCGCGGTCCGAGTCGAGTTGCTGCGAGCCCCATCCACGCGGGTCGAGTGACGACGGGCGCGAGTCCCGCGAAGATCGCGGCGGTGGTGGGCGAGATGACGCGTGGTCGGTCGGTGCGGGCGAGTGGACGCGGGATGATCGTGCCATACTGGCCGGCTGGTGAAGGAGAAAGTCGGGTGAGCAGAGAAGCTGACTCACAGGAATATCGCCAAGAAAACAATAGAACGCACCTTGTCCTGCACGCTCTTGTAATAAAAAACGGCATCGGCATGCGGAGCACCTGACCGTGGCCTGCTCTCAGTGACCGTGCGCACCGTCGACGGCGGGGTCGAAATCGAGAGCGGTATGTCGGACGAGGGCGAGACGGGCGCGACGCTCGACGATCGTGCCGAGTCGGTCCTCGGCGGTAGCGGCGTGCGCAAGTGGCTCATCGCCGGGCTCGCGGACCGGTAAAGGGCCATACTCGCGGGCGATGCGACACGGGCGGGCGAGGCAATCCGGCCAGGCGAGGCGAGCCGCGCACGAATCAGCTCCTCACGCTTGATTTCCTTGATCGTGTGCTTGAGTGTCTCGCACCGCTTGAGCACGTTTGGGACGCGCGCCTAGTTGGTGGAGAGGGCGTGAGTCGAGAGTAGGCGCAGGAGAGATTAAGGCAGAACTGACCTGCAGGGCGCGGTAATCGTCCCTGATGTCGCCGGACGGAAGTGGAAAGTCGCGCAGCGTCTCGGTGACCATTCTAGGACCCAGTACCAGCGGATCAGGTCAGCGGATACCGACCAAATTGAACATGGCTCGAGGAAGCGAAATCGCGTAGCTACGTGCAAAACCGCAGATACATGACATAAGCCATCATGTACTCTTGCTTCTGGTCCTCGTGCTCGGCCTAGATCGCGCTGAAACTCGTCAGGAGCATGGTGGAACAGTTGACAGGCAATCCGACCGAAAATACCGTCGTCAGACACCTGCGCGCGGCCTTGACCATGGTCGGTGACGGGGTCATGCTCGCCGCGCTCCTGGCAACCAAAGTGCGCACGTGCTCGTTGACGAGATGGTCAATCTCGACCATATCAATTTGATCGGGGCCGGACAGACTGCGCCCGGGCGGCGTGCGCGGCCCGTGCCGCGGACTGGCCACGACCATACTGGTCGCAAGATGGTCGTTTGCGTAGCCGCCGTCTTGTACGGACGATCCGCGTCGCGGGAGGTGGCCGTGCTCTGGCGCAGCTGCGGGCGCCACAACAGGTTGATCCGCGGTAACGGTTTGGAGGCGGCGATCAGGCCCCACAGCGACCAGCGAGACGCGGTCGTCGGCGGCAGCGGGCGAGCACAGGCGCGGCAGACGCTTGATCGAGTTCCACAGGCCGGTTGCAGGCGGTGAAGTCGGGCGTGATGCGGGAGCAGGGGCAGCCGTTGGTGGGGATGGGGACGGCGCAGGCCGCGCAGGCGAGGGCGAGGCGCCACGGGCCATGGTGGGCAGGGCGCGCGCGAAGCGGCCGAGCGCTCGCGAGCTCGGCGGGCAAGTGCAGCTGCGCGCGGTTGCTTGTGTCGGCCGCCAGGGCGTTGGTGATTGTGGGGGCGCAAGCGCGAGCAGATCAGCGACGAGGAAGGTGGTGGAGCGGAAATGATGTGCAGTGATGTGCGCTGAGGGGACACAAGATGCACGCGCCTAGCCAAATTTGGTGGCAGAGATGGATTTGGCGGGTTTCTGACGCAAACATGGCATGTGTTTGACTCGATCAAACCAACAACACGCCGCAATCGCGACCGAGTCGTGTCGGCGCCGCGGCAACAGGGCCAACGCGATCCCGTCGCTCCGCTTATGACGACGCTGAGCTGCCGCTGCGACCCAAAACCAACGGTCTCCTAAAAGCGCCAGCCCTCCCCAACTCGCTGCAGTCCACGCGCACTACCATGTCCGGCCCGTCCAAACTTGTCAAGAGCTTCGTCTGGAGCACCGGGATCATTGGCCTCGGCGTGCTCCTCATGAAGTACACAGTCCCGACCGAGAGCCAGCTGCGCGACGTACGCCAACTCATTGTGGTGGAGGACTCGACGGCACCGTCGCGCACGTCTGAGCCAGCGCTGATCGCACGCGACTTTGCTTCGAACCCGACCAACACAGTCCATGTCGCCCGAGCTCAAGCGCGCTGCGCAAAGCGCCGAGCGCGACGGCAGTGCCAATGCCGACGCCAACGCGCGCATTCTCGAAATCATCAAGGAAAACGCCAAGAGCGATCGTCCCGTCTGGGTACGATTCTTGTCTTGCTTTCGGTTCCGTTTGCTCGTACCATCCTGACGACTGGCCCACCGGGTGGACTCGACAGGACGTGCGCGGCTTTGAGAAGCTCGACAAGAAACAGTCCTGACCAGGAAGTAATAAAGCCAAGACGGTGTGATTCAGACAAAGACACGATTTCTTGCTGCTCGGTCAACTCGACTACAACTCTCTCAGGGATCACGAACTCGACCCGACCCGACACTCCCACGCCTACTCATCTTCCTCCTCGTCGTCGTCGTCATCGTCACTGCCGATGTGCGCTGGCGACTTCGGGTTCCCAAACGTCGCGCGCCCCCGGTTCCCCTTCGCACCGCCCCTCGCCGACGGCCGGGCCATAGCAGTCGATAAGAGCGCCTCGCCATCAGCCGTGTTCGGTCGCGCGCGCCGCGCCGGTGTCGGGCTCTCATCCTCCCCCTCCTCCAGCTCGTCACCGTCCTCGTCCATCATCTCATCGTCGTCGCCAAAATCCTCGAGCTGCAGCTCCATCTGGATCGAGTCGGCTTCGGGCATGGGTGTATCCTCGTCCTCATCCTCGTCCTCGTCCTCCTCGTCGCGGCGCGCCTTGCCCTTGCCCTTACCCTTGCCCGCCGTCTTGGCCTTCTTTGCCGCGCGTGCGCGCGCTGCCGCCTCGGCCAGTGCTGGCCGCTTGCGCTTCTTAACCTTCGCCCCCTCCTCTTCATCTTCGTCATACTCGCTCCCACTCCCGCTCTCCTCCTCGTCCGACTCCGGCACCGGTTCCTGCGACGCGACCAGCTTCCCCTTGACGTCGCGGTGCCGCAAGTTGCCCGCCCACCATGCGGCCGACGCGCGGTTCTGCAGCAGCATGACTTTGGCCCCCTGCACAAACTCTTCGAGCGCTTTCCGCGCGCGCGGCACCTGCGCCATGAGCGACTTCTCGCGCGAGACCTTGGAGTGGCCGCAGATGTGCTGCAGCTGCCGTGTACCATTTTGCACGTCGCGGAAAATCAGGACCATCGGGTCGACGTTCCGCGCGAATGCGGCGGCGAGTTGCGGGTAGAGGCGCGCGACAAAGGCCTGCACGCACTTGGTGCCCTCGACGAGCGCCGCGCGAAGGTAGATTTTGTCGTCACTCTGCTTGGTGAGGCAGACCAGGTCGCCAAACCTGGGAGATGGGGGAGGGCGGGACGGTCAGCGGTGCGAAAGGGGATCGCGCGTGAGAAAAAGTTGGAGAGATGAGCGTACGATCTCGCGATGCGCGAGCAAAAGTTGATTAGCGCCTTGTCACGCACCATTTGCTCGGGCTCCTCCTCCTTGGTCGGGAGCGGGTGCGTGCGAATCATTGTCACGAGGTGTCCGAGCGAGATCTAGTCCATGCACAGGAACGTCAGCCGCCGATCCTACTCGTTATCCACTTTTCACGACACCAACACGCACCTTGTAAAACGCCGGCATCGTGTGCCGGTTGAGCATTAGGCACGTCGAGTCCTCTCCCAGAGCCGCGTCCTCCTCCCCCTGCTCGGGGTTTTCGGCCTCGGGCATTTCCGCTGCCGCATGTGCAATCACGGTCATCGCATCGACATACTCCTTGATCCGCGTCACCGCGTCCGTGTTATACTTGAGTTCCTGTGCGACAAAGTACTCGAGCGGGTCGTGTTTCTTGTCGATCCCGGACCACCGTATCCTCAAGAAATCGCACGCGGCCTGGTGCAGCGCGACGGCGACCGCGTCCGGCACGGGCGCAGCAACATCGTCCGCGTCGGCGTGCGCCGCGAGGTCCGCAATACTCGCGAGCACCTGATGCAGGAGCACGGCGGTCGCGGGGGCGTCGACGAGCGGGACAAACTGGCCGAGGAACTCGACGACCTTGACCGACAGTTCTTCGAAATGCGAGTGTGTGAGCGACTTTTCAGCGGCCTGCGTCAGGACCGGGTTCGCTTGCAGCTCCGCGATCGCAGTTGCCATGGCGACCATGAGCTTGTGCGCGGCGTTATAGGAGGCCGCGATCTGCGGCGACGCGACCATCGCGCGCAGCGTATTCAAAATCGCCGCAAGCACCGCCGTATCCGCATCCGCGTGCGCCTTGGTCCTACCACGGTTCGCCGCGTCCAAGACCCCTAGTGCGTCCATGACATCCATTTCCTTGTCGCGCGCCTTGGTCATGTCGACAATGCGCCGGCACAGCGTGCCGGCCACTTTCAAGACGAGCTCGAGCGGCACACCCGCGTCCGTGGTGGCCACAACCGCGCGTGGCACCTGTGTCATCCCGGTCCGCTCATGGGGCACGGCAATCCCGGCGGTCTGAATCCACACGTGCAAGTCGGCGAGGAGGTACTGGAACGTGTCGACGTCGGGCGCGACATCGAGCATGCGGTAGAGCGGCGCCGGGAACGGCGCGAGGACCGAGTCGGCCGAGAGCTCGATCGCGAGCTCGTCGCCCAAACCTGACTTGTCGGCGGCAGGTGCCGCATCGGCCGCGTCGTCCTTGTCCTTTTTCGCCGGGCCGGGACCCGCATCCGGCTCGTCGGCGGCAGGCTTCTTGTCAGCGTTGACGAGCTGGATGAGCGCGCGAACGCGCGCAGCAAGCACGTCCCGCACTTGCTCGTTCCAGTCGGCCGGGTCGGTCTTGAGCTCGAGCTGCGTCTCGCGCACGTACCCCACAATCGTGAGCCGCATGTACCGAATGACACAGGTCCGGTACTGGTTGCTGAAGACCGGAAAGCATGCGAGGATGTCGTGCATGACGGTGCGGTCGTGGTCGGTGGTCGTGGCCGGGTCGCCCGACGCCGCGAGCATGAGCCGCATCGCCGGCGGGAGCATTGGTGCCATTTGCGACGTGAAGTAGAGCGGGTGGATCTCGGCCGGCAACGTCTCGGCGGCCGGGTCGACGGGCACGAGCGCGCCGTCCGGGCGAACGAGCGTCCATGTCTCAGCTGTCGCAGTCGATGGCCCAGCCTGCGCGGCGTAGTTGGGCCGTTCCGCGGATTGGTAAAACAGGTCGATAATCTGCGTGAACATGTGCTGCGTGATCTGCGGGTGGATGCGGCCGGCCTCGCACGCGGCAGCCAACCGGTCAACGAGAAACGCTTGCGCGGCAGCACGGTCCTCGCAGCACACGACGCACCGGCCAAGGTCCGCGATCGCCTTGTTGATGCCTTCCACCTCGTCGGCCTCGCTGGGCCACCCGTGCGTGACGACTTGTTGCCCGGGCACGGCGGGCGCCGTCGGCCGCGGCGCATAGTGCTCGATCAGGGCCAGGTTCCCGAGAATCCCCGTGATGGCGAGCCGCAGCGGGCTCATGCGCGAGATGCGCATCAGGTGCTTGTTGGCGAGAATGCTGATATCGTCGACGATCGGCGACGTGAGACACGCCGCGAGCCCCTGGTCGTGGTGCCCAAACGCAACGGCGGCGAGCATGCGAAAGTAGGCCTCGAGCTGCGGCACGCTGAAGTTGTCCAGCGAATCGAGTGCCGACCGTAGAAATACGGAAAACGCGGCCATGCGCGCCGGCTCGTGGCGTGCGAGCGTCGTGAGAATCTCGAGCGCCACGTCGACTTGCCGCGTGCCGGCCCCGCCAGACCCAAGCAGCGTCACGAGCGACGCGACCACGTCCTGCTGCTGAACAGCGTCAAAAAGAGCAAAGCACGAGAAAAACAGCTGCGACGCCGTGCGCACGAGTGGCGCCGGGATCACCGCACCCTGGGTCGCGGCCGCGACCTTGGTACTGGGTCGACCGCGTCCTGCAGCGAGGGGCGGCTTCAAGAGCATTTCGGCCAGCGAGATGAGCACTTCGTGGTAGGCCTGGAGCGCGGGCGCGTAGGCCGTTGCGAGCTTCTCAATCGTCGTCGCCGTAACGTGCCCACGGAGCACGAGCGTGCGGAACCGCTTTTCCATGTCGCGACGCACGCCGGGCGAAATGGTGCACTGTACGACTAGCACCATGCAGTCGAGTTCCGAGAGTTCGCCCGTGCCGTGTACGTCGTCGTGGCCATCAATCGAGTCGCCGGCCTCGCTCTGCGTGTTGTCGTAGTCGCGCGAGCGCGACCCGGCCAAGTCAATAATGCGCTTTGCAAACGCAGCCTGGACCGGCTTGTACCGGCGGAACGCGACGGCAAGTTCGTCGAGGACCAGGCGCACGTATGACCCGTCGACGCCCGCAAACGTCAGGTACCGATGCAGGTCAGCGACAACCTGCTTGGGAAATTCGCGGTCGACCTCGGACACTTGCCACGGCGCGGTTCCAGGCGGCTGCATGGCCGCGGCGCCGGCCTCGTCGAGGAGGTACCGCACAAGCAAGGGCAGGTGGTCGGGCTTGGCCGAGGGCAACGAGTGCGAGACTTCTTGGATCAGGATCCCTCGCCTATCAGCCGGGATGACGAGATTGGAAAACGCGTCGGTGACGGGAGCGAGCGCGTCCCTTGATTCGCGCAGCAGCGCGACCAGACGGTCGATCAATAGGTGGTGGTGCGTCGCCGGGACAATCTCGGGCAGCGCCGCAATCAGCGCATCGCGCAGTTTCTCGTCAGCCGCGAGGTCTGAGAGCAGGTTGAGGAGCGTGTTGGCGAGGTGCGTCGCGTCCGTGACACACTCGAGCCACCGGAGCTGCGTGATGGCGAGTACAGGCACGCCGAGATCCGTGGCCGTGACGTCGCCGCTCAGTTCGAGGACCAAGTCAGCGACAAACGAGACGACCGTGGGCTGCAGTGCGTCAATGTCGAGCATGATCTTGACGAGCGAGTCGGCGAGGACGGCGCGCATGCCGACGGTCGCATCGGCACCGGCCGATACAACAGGCGAGAGGAGTACGAGCGCGCGGGCGGGTGACCCGTCGACCCAGTCTTGCATGCCGTTCTTGAGGAGGTTGGCGGCCTGCGCGTTAAAGGCAGTCGTCGCTTCGCGCAGTCTGGCCTTGAATTCGTGCATTTCCACGTCGAGGCTGACGGCGAGCACCCGGCCCTGGGCAGCCGCATTGTTGACATCGGCGGCATCGTCGAGGTCTTTGAGACCGTCTGGGAAATGGCCGCCGTTTCTTTCGATCAGCTGGACGAAGGCATTGCCGGCGGGGCGGGCGGGCGGCATGATGGCGGGCAGCGTGCGTCGCGACGGCGCAGACGGCGTCGAACACCACGGGGCGGATAGTTCTTGCTCGTTGCGGGCAGTCGCTGTGGTTCTTGCGGTCGTGTCGCGCCTTGTCGCGTCTTGTCGTGGTCGTCGTGTTGGTCTAAACTGGACCGTGTCGGTCGTGTCGGTCGTGGTGGAGCACGGCCACTGATCCCTTCGACTCACTCGTTGCCCTGCAAGCAGCACCATCGTCCAACAACGAACGCGGCGCTCAGCTTGCCCGACTCAACACGTCCAAGCCGCCCCGCCCTTGGCGCCATTACTCGTTGGGTCTTGGACGGACTGGCCCTCGGAACAGCACAAGCTGAGAAGAGAGCAGGAAAAGGGCAACGACAGCCAAATTTTGGCATGTACGCTCAGCAAAATGGATTTATCCTCCCCCTCCGACCCTTCGAGCCGTATGTACCTTGCTCAGCTTGCTTAAGGGGCGTTTCTAGGGCCGCGGTTGCATCGTGGCCAGTCGCTGCCGTGTTTGTATGTTGGATGGTGGATGACACAAAGACGCTTCTCCATGTTTGGCCGCTCCCCTCCAATCATTTATAATGAATGGTCAGCGTTGATCAAGTCAGTTCTGTGTCGTCTCACACATCGCAGGTCACAATGCTCTGCAGCGACGTGCAAATGATCAACGAGCCTGGAACAGAACTCGATCCAGCAGCACCACACAAATCGCCCTTGACTCGAGGGAAACAAGAGCAAATAGATCGATGATCTTAGCACAAATTATCTGCGATAACTGGTTGGCGTGATCAACATTGGCACTCGCGCCGCAGAAACAGGAGAAAAAAGCCAGGTATGGGCGCGGGTAAGGAATGGAACGAGAGAGGAGAGCGAGGGAGAGGGCTCAAGGATATGTATCAAAGACGCATTTCGTGCTGCACACGGGCCGGACCATAGCGTACGATCTCGCAATCCCAGTTCTGACATTCCGGGTTATGGCACCATACGCCGCAACGCGCGACCTGGTTCGTAGCACACACTTTTGACCATTGCTCGTATTGACCCGGTCCTGTGCATTCTTGAGGGCAGCTCGCTGTGCTGCATGCTGCTGTGTTGCACACCATAGGCGTCGCAGTCGCTGGTCATGGCTGTCGCGGTCGTCGCAGTCGCCGCGGTCGCCGCGGACGCGGCGCTTGCCACCAAAGTGTGTCGTCCATGGTGGAGTGGGCCGCGCTCGTCTGATCGCGCGTCGATCACGTATTTGAGTACATTCCTACGTACGTTGTGAGTTCGAACGGCTCCAGGCCCAGGGCCAAGGCGGTTTGGGCCGCGTCGGGTCATGTGCAGCGCAGCGCGCCCCAGGAGTGTCTCCCATTTGCAGGTGACCTGTGGGGGTTCGGGGGCGGGAGACACGCGCACGCGTCGGTTTGGGCAACCTTTTGCTGATCTGTCGACTGCCGGCCGCAAACGCTGGCCGACACCGACCGCGACACCCGACTCGCCGACGCCAACGCCGACGCTGCGCACCCTCTCGATTCTCGCTGTGCTTCTCAAGCTCGGACTGCCCAGCACCCGCATTCCCAACTGGCAGCACCAACACCATGTTCATCATCAACTGGTTTTGGAGCGTTCTCGCGTCGCTCGGTCCGTGTCGGCAGCAACCGCCGCCCCCTGCAAGCTTGACCGTAACCCGACAGACAACGTTGGCGCCGACAATTGACTGACACGGGCCGCGCCCGTCGCCAGGCCTCGTCAACAAGAACGCCAAGATCTTGTTCCTCGGCCTTGACAATGCCGGAAAGACGACGCTGCTGCACATGATGAAAAACGATCGGCTCGCCACGTTGTCGCCGACGTTGCACCCGAGTACGTTTGCGTCATGGATCAGAGATCATGACCACGTTCCTGTTCAGCATGCTGATCTCTCGCGCGTCGACTTTGTCTAGCGAAGGAGGAACTCGCGATTGGCGGCATCAAGCTCACAACCTTTGACCTCGGCGGCCACGTCCAGGCGCGCCGCATTTGGAAAGACTACTTCCCCGAGGTCGACGCGATCGTGTTCATTGTCGACGCGGCCGACCGCAAGCGGATTCCTGAGGCCAAGGCTGAGCTCGACGTACGTTCGTTCACGCGAATTGTGGTATTAGGCCGGCTTGATTTGCCCAATAACGCTTCCCCGCTCATCCTCCAGGGCCTGCTGCAAATGGAGGAGCTCTCGCGCGTGCCATTCCTCGTGCTCGGCAACAAGATTGACGTGCCCGGCGCGCTTTCCGAGGACGAGCTGCGTTACTACCTCGGCCTCCACCAGACGACAGGCAAGGGCAACGCCTCGCTCACGCAGGGCGTGCGGCCCATTGAGGTCTTCATGTGCTCGATTGTGCTCAAGCAAGGGTACGGCGAAGGGTTCCGCTGGCTCTCTTCCTTCCTCTCGAACGCTTGAAATGAGCTAGCGAAGTGTTCAAAAGTGATAAAAGCCGTTTTGATCTTTTTGATTTGGCTGCCTTGTCCAACGATTTTCTTGTCGCTTTGGGGCCAAGTTCGTCGAGCCGCAAATCGAGCCAAAGGAATCTGGCAAAGCACTCTCGAGGTTCGAGCACTCTCGCGTCCTCTCGCGTCTCGTATGACATGAATAAAAATTGATCACGTCAAGCAACGGCAGTAACCACCACTGTTACCCGCTGCGACTTGCTGCAAAATATGGCTGCCAACCCGCTCGCAAGGCTTCCCAAAGTCTCTGATATTCTCCGGTCAGTTCTCCACCCAAGCACCTGCCAGTGACCCGGCGCCTGATCGAGGACGTTGTGATCCAAGCGCTTTCAGGCTGCGCGATCCCAATGCATCAACTCGCGAAGCACGAACAATTTGATGTGCTCAGCGACATGGGCTGACGATCCCAACACTGCGTCGCCGTTGCATGAATAAACAGAACCTATGGTTTGGTGGCCAAGCAGAACCTGTCGCAGAATTTCATCTTGGACCAACGCATCACTGGTCAGTGCCTGCCGTTATCATGATTCGGCAATGCTTCCAGAGCTGATTTCTGACCTTGTTACGGATAATTTTAGATCGTATCGTCGACCGTGTCCAGCCAGCACGGCGTCCCACTGACCTGAGCGATGCATTGGTCATTGAAGTCGGTCCTGGTTCGTATCTTGCCCCTTGCCGAACTCGAAAACAGGTTCCAAGAACGTCAAGCTAAGCGACACGTGTGTTCATCAACATATAGGTCCCGGATTGCTCACGAGGTCCCTGATCAAGGCGCGCGGCAACCGCATCATCGGCATTGAAAAGGACTCGCGGTTCCTACCCTTGCTCAACGTACGCTTCACACCCGTCCGAAGACTCTCCACCCGGTCACGAGCCCACCCCTCAACCGTCGCACCCCACGCAGCAATTGACCGACGCGACCGATGGCGGTTTCCGCGTCCTCCACGGCGACGCCCTCGCCGTTTCCGGCACCGATATTCTCACGTTCGCCTCAACCCATTTCCCGACCTGGTCCGCAACCACCGACCCGATCCACGTTGTCGGCAATTTGCCCTTCAACATCGCAACTCCGCTCCTCTTCCAGCTCCTCCGCGGCACCGCCGACCGCACCGGCCTCTTTGCCCGCGAAGGTGGTGTCGCCACTCCGACGGACATGACGCTCATGTTCCAGAAAGAAGTGGCCGACCGGCTCACGGCGCCACCGGGGACTGCTGCGCGGTCGCGTGTCTCGGTCATGGCGCAGGTTTTCACGGACGTGGACTTGTCCATGGACGTGCCACGCACGGCGTTCGTGCCGAAACCCAACGTGGACGCAGCAGTCGTGCACTTGGTCCCGCGCGCGCATCTGCCGCGCGAGGCCGCGGAGGTGACGGCCAAGACGGGCCGCGCCTTTTTTGATGTCCTTGAGGATACTGCGCGGCGTGCGTTTGCGCAGCGGCGCAAGACGGTGAAGAATAGTCTGGGGTACGTTGCTCTTGATGTTCCGGACGATGCAGGGGACGCGAACCTGATGTGGTTGGTGATTTCTAGCTCGTTTTACACGGCCGAATGCGTCGAGGACATGCTGCACGCCGCGGCGATTGATCCGGCCGTGCGCGCACAGGACTTGACAACCGACGAGTTTTGCCGGCTCGCTGCGGCGTCGGTCGCGTTCCCGACTCTTCACGAGCGCGCGGCCAAGCGCGCAGGACGCGACGTTCGGGCGGCCAAGTCGCGCGCACAAGCGGCCGCCGCCGCACAAGAGGAGGTCGCGACGGAGAGCGCGCCGCCCACCGGTGCAGAGCAAGAGCGGTCGTGATTTTGCGATTTTAGTGTGCTTGAATAATTTCCCAGAAGTACGATTCGGCCAGTTTTTCGTGTTGTTTTGGTCACCTGACGAGCGCACGCTGATCCAAGTCGATCGTTTCCTTGCGCTGACCGATCGCTGTTGGGTGTGGGCTCTGTCTCGTACAAATCAAGTCCGTCAACATCTCCACCGACCGTCACGACGACGAGCAGCCCCGGCCATCCAGCACGACGACCGCGCGTATAACTCGCTGCAATTTGGACCAGCACCACGCACCACCCGGATCCGCGCTTCTTCCGGCCCTGATCACGTCTCCAAGCACCTGCACCCACCACCCATCACCATGGCCTCGCGTCTCCTCGACCGGTTCACGACCTTGATCGTCGGCCTCGGCGCGGCCACGTCGCTCGCGCAGTCGGCCATGTACGACGGTGCGTGGACGTGCGATTCGCCCGTCCCCCTCTTCGAATCCCAGCGCTGACCCGGACCCGCGCTGCCCCTTCCAGTCCAGGGCGGCACGCGCGCCGTCATCTTCGACCGCATGTCCGGTGTCCGTCCCGAGGTCACGGGCGAAGGCACGCACTTCCTTGTCCCGTGGCTGCAGCGCGCGATCATGTACGACGTGCGGCTCCGTCCGCGCAACATTTCCACGACAACGGGGTCGCGCGACATGCAGATGGTCTCGCTCACGCTGCGCGTGCTCTACAAGCCTGAGACCGCGCAACTGCCGCAAATCCACAAGACGCTGGGCCCGGACTATGACGAGCGTGTTCTGCCATCGATCGGGAACGAAGTGCTCAAGGCGGTCGTGGCGCAATTCGACGCGTCCGAACTGATCACGCAGCGCGAACTCGTCTCGGAACGCATTCGCGAAGAGTTGAACCTGCGCGCCAAGGACTTTAACATTGTGCTTGACGACGTGTCGATCACGCACTTGGCGTTTGGCCGAGAGTTCACGTCGGCCGTCGAGCAGAAGCAGATTGCCCAGCAGGAGGCCGAGCGCGCCAAGTTTATTGTCGAAAAGGCCGAGCAGGAGAAGCAGGCTGCGATTATTCGCGCCGAGGGGAACGCGCAGGCGGCCGAGGTCATTTCGAATGCGCTCCAGCAGGCCGGCCCGGGGCTCGTCGAGTTCCGCCGGATTGAGGCCGCGCACAAAATCGCGCAGACGCTCGCCAAGTCGCCCAATGTCACGTACTTGCCGGGTGGGACCGCACAGCAGGGTGCGCAGGGCGGGAACGGCACGGGGTTGCTGCTCAACCTGTCGGTCTAGAGGGATAAGGTGTGGTGGAGGAGGAGCGGCGCCGCCGTGCGGTGTCGAGGAGAAGTGTCGTTGTGTTGTGGGGCAATTTCAAAATTCTAGTTTTGATTTCTGTAACGTTGATCGTCTGGAGAACATCACGAAGCAGATTCAGTTCTCGTCTGGATTGCTGTCACGCCGGTCGTCGTGAAGCTCGTACAGCAGCAGAAAGGGGTGGAGAAAGGCAATCTATGAACAACAAAACCATTGCAACACAAACAGACGATGTGGGAACCAAAAAAAAGACTGACAAAACAAATTGCAAAGATCACCGCGACCCGGCTTCCTCATTGCTGGACTCGGCCGCCCTGCGCGCGGCAGCCAGGGCCGCGAGCGACGGTAAGCTCGGGATGTTGGCATTGGCATCCCCTGCCTCGCCCATCGCGTCGTCGCTGTCGAGGCCAATCGGCGGCATCGACCCTTCCGCTGCAAACGTGAACAGCTCCGACCAACTAAAATCCACGAGCGCCCCGCCCTGCTGGATGTGCTGTTGCTGCTGCGACGCGGCCAACTGCTGCTGCTGCTGCTGCTGCTGTTGCTGCTGCTGCGACGCGGCAAGCACGGCCGCAGCCGTGTCGAAAATCCCCGCGCCCCCACCCGCACCTCCACCACCGCCGCCGGCACCCGACCCGTCAAGCGCAGCCGCATCATTCCCACCACCCACGCCACCCCCTCCAAGACTCGCAACCGACGCGTTCCCGAGCGGCATCATCATCTGCTGAGACTGCGACTGCTGCTGCTGCTGGTACTCGACCAACGAAATCTCCGGGAACGCCGACGGCAGCTGCTTGGTCGCGGGCGGGAGCGTGCTCGGCACCGTCGGGACCGCACGAGGTGTTGCGGCCGCCGTCGCCGCCGACCACGCCGCCAAATTCAAATCCGCCATCACCGCGTCCTGCGCGTTATGCTGTGGCGGCGGCGCCGGCTGGAATACGCCCGTGCCGGGTGTCGCGGCCATGGCCATTGGGGACATGGCCGAGGTCGCCGCGGCCACGGCAGCGGCAGCCATCATCGACATGTCCGGGAAATAACCCGCAGCGGCCATGGCGGCCACGGCGGTCGCGTTGTACGGGTTCATGGCGGGGGTCGACACGTCGGTCAGCATGATTTCCGGGACCAGGCCGAGCGGGGTCATCGGGACGTGGGCCGGGGTCATGGCCGCGGTGGCTGCAAGAAGGCTCGGTGTGAACATGGGCGACGGCGCCCACTGCTGCTGCTGATGCCCATGGTACTGATGCATTCCCGCAGCCGCAGCCGCGGCGGCCATCATATCGCCCGACGGCACCGCCAGCGTATCCCCAAGCTTCCGTTTCTTGGACGCCGGGTCGTGCGGCTCCTCAACAAGCGTCGCCATCGCCGCGCGCGCAGCGCGTACACCACGCACCGCCGCCGGCGCGAGCTGCGGCGACGCGAGCGACAACATATCCATGGACCGTGCCGTCGCGTGCGCGTACGGCGACGGCGCGTACGCTGGAAGAACCATTGGCGACGGCGCAGTCAGCGGCGCGTGCTGCGTGGGGTACATGGGCGATGTGATCGGCATGGCCGGCGACGCCGGTGCTGCGTTCCCGCGATAGGTTGGCGGGTTGGCCGCACGCATTCGCGGCGTACGCCCGGTTGAGCGTGCCGGAACCGTGCGTGGCGGACCGAGCGGGACGGGTGGCTTGGCTCCGAGCAGCGCGAGCGGGCTCGGCGGCGGGATCAGTGGGCCAGTAGCGGTCGGCATGGCGGCGAGTGCTGCGCGCGCGTAGGTGTCGAGGTGCACGTCGTCGTTGCCGTCCATGTCGTCGTCTTCCTCGTCGACGCCGCCCGCAGCGGCCGCAAGGAATGCCGGCGGGTCGAGCGCAGGTTCCGGCAGAGCGAGCGGCGTGCCCGTCGTGCTCGTCCCGCGCACGGACGCTGCAATGGTCGTCTTGGCGTAATCCTTGGCGCTCTTGACGTCAAGCGGCGGGCGCATATGGTTGGCGAACCGCAAAAGCAGGTCGTCAATGTGGTCGGTCGACGTGAAGTGGTGCAGCCGGTCCTGGTGGTCGAACACAACCACGGCGATCTCGCACTGGCACAAAGTCGCGAGTTCCATGGCCTTTTTGAAGAGACCTTGCTTGCGCTTCAGGAACGTGGCACGACGCGTCTTGTCGTCGGCAATCGGCGTGCTCTTGGTGCGCGCGGCGCGCGGGCGCGTGCCGGATGCGCTGGTCGTCGACGTGTTGGCCGCATTACCGGTTCCGGAGTTGCCACCACCACCGTCAGCGTAGACGCTCGGGCTCGCCGAGGCCGTGCTTGTCGTGGACGCTGCAACGCTGGGCGGCATCGAGGCAGGGACGGCAGCGCCAAACGGGTAGCCGGGAACGGTTGCAGTTGCAAACGACGCGGGGGAGCCCGACGGCGACGCGCTCAGACTTGCAGAGAGCGAGGCCATGGTCATGGTCGAGCAAGTTGCAAGCGGGTCAGAAAAGGGTCGGACAAAAACGCGGGTGTGCTGAGCGAGGACACGGGGGCTGCGGCGAAGCGGAACGGATGCAGTAGACGCGACGTAGCGATGCGATGCGCGCGTGCGGGCGACCGCGTCTTGTATCTGTCGTTGGCGGCGACGCGGGCCGAGAGCAAGCAATGCAGCAAGTTGCGGGGAACAGGGGCGCGCGCGACCGACGGCGGGATCGGCGGCGAGCAGGCGCACGCAGACAAGCACGACTTGGTTGGAGGCGAACGTTGGTCGGGTCACTTCTCCGTCACTTGGCGAAAACAAGGACCGGCAGCAGCAAATCACACTGCGCGTGAAGCAGAGCGCCTATTGGTCCTCGCGGTAACGCACGCGGTAGGTCGTCGCGTGAGGATTGTCGCGGCTGAAACGCACACGACCCGGGGTGCGACGCTGGGCCGGGTCGCCCGACTTCACGATCTGCATGTTGCCAGTGGAGACCTTCGGGTCAGTCTGCTGCTTCCCGTCATGTGCGCGCCGCTGCACCACGCCGAGAGCATGCCCAGGTGGTGGAGAAGGACGCGGTCATGCTCGCGCCCGCGTCCGCGGTCCAATGCGGCTTGCTCGAGGGCTCCGTACGTTGGTGGTGGTTGGTGGAGGCGGCAGCCGCGGTCGTGTGAGCGGCGTCGGCGTCGTGAAGCGGCGGCAGCAGCAAATCCGTCGCGAGTGCCTGGTCCAAGGGCG
>GG745348.1:538000-551023 GCA_000151295.1 Allomyces macrogynus ATCC 38327 | reverse complement strand
CGCGCACGCTCAAGTCGACAGCGTTGGTCGCGCACGAGGACGAGTTGTTTGGCGACGACGACGACGATTTGGAGGGGTTCACTCTGCCCGAGGACATGGCGCCGTTCTTGGCCGACGAGGAGCTGTATACCGACAATACGGCGCCGGGCATTGCGCTCTACTTTGCGCCGCACCCGTTCAACAAACGGTCGGGCCATACGCGGCGCGCGCAGGACGTGGCCATGGTCAAGACGTGGTACCTCGAGCACTGCCCGCCGAACCAGCCTGTCAAGGTCCGCGTGTCTTACCAAAAGCTGCTGAAAAACTATGTGCTCAATGAGCTGCACGCCAAGCGGCCCAAAGCCATGGCTAAGAAGAGCCTCTTCACGCAGCTCAAGAACACCAAGTTCTTCCAGACAACGGAAATGGACTGGGTCGAGGTCGGGTTGCAAGTCGTGCGGCAAGGGTATAACATGCTCAACTTGCTCATTCACCGCAAGAACCTCAATTACTTGCACCTCGACTACAACTTCAACCTCAAGCCCATTAAGACGCTGACCACCAAGGAGCGCAAAAAGTCGCGGTTCGGGAACTCGTTCCACTTGATTGTACGCTTTTTTCGCTTTGCTTCGCTCAACATTTGTTTGCACGAGTCCGACCGGGTTGCTGACTTCTGTCCGCCTCTTTCATCCAAAATAGCGCGAGATCCTGCGCTTCATCAAGCTCATCGTCGACGCGCACGTCCAGTACCGGCTCGGCAACATTGACGCGTTCCAGCTCGCCGACGGCCTGCAATACATTTTCGCGCACCTGGGCCAGCTCACGGGCATTTACCGGTACAAGTACCGTCTGATGCGCCAAGTACGCTCGCCCTTGTTCTGTTCCACCCCGAAAGTCGCTGACCCGTCATTTCGCATCACGCTAGGTCCGCCAATGCAAGGACCTCAAGCACTTGATCTACTACCGGTTCAACACGGGCCCGGTCGGCAAGGGTCCCGGTGTCGGGTTCTGGGCGCCCGGGTGGCGCGTGTGGTTGTTTTTCCTGCGCGGGATCGTGCCGCTGCTCGAGCGGTGGCTCGGCAACCTGCTCGCGCGCCATTTCGAGGGCCGGCAGACCAAGGGAATTGCCAAGACGGTGACCAAGCAGCGCGTCGAGTCGCATTTCGACTTAGAGCTGCGCGCCGCTGTCATGCACGACATTCTTGACATGATGCCCGAGGGTTTGCGCGCGAGCAAGTCCAAGGTCGTGCTACAGCACATGTCCGAGGCGTGGCGGTGCTGGAAGGCCAACATCCCGTGGAAGGTGCCCGGCATGCCCGTCGCGCTCGAAAACATCATTCTGCGCTACGTCAAGTCCAAGGCCGACTGGTGGACGTCGGTCGCGCACTACAACCGCGAGCGCATTCGCCGTGGGGCCACCGTCGACAAGACCGTGTGCCGCAAGAACTTGGGGCGGCTCACGCGACTGTGGCTCAAGGCCGAGCAGGAGCGGCAGCACAATTACCTCAAGGATGGGCCGTACGTCTCGGCCGAGGAAGGGATTGCGATCTACACGACGACCGTGCACTGGCTCGAGTCGCGCAAGTTTTCGCCGATTCCGTTCCCGCCGCTGTCCTACAAGCACGACACGAAGCTGCTCATTTTGGCGCTCGAGCGGCTCAAGGAGGCGTATTCAGTCAAGGGCCGGCTCAACGCGTCGCAGCGCGAAGAATTGGGTTTGATTGAGCAGGCTTACGATAACCCGCACGAGACGCTGTCGCGCATCAAGCGGCTGTTGCTCACGCAGCGCACGTTCAAGGAAGTGGGCATCGAGTTCATGGACCTCTACTCGCACCTGATCCCGGTCTACGACGTGGAGCCGCTCGAAAAGATTTCCGACGCGTATCTCGACCAGTACCTGTGGTACGAGGCCGACAAGCGGCACTTGTTCCCGGCGTGGATCAAGCCCGCCGACACGGAGCCGCCGCCCTTGCTCGTCTACAAGTGGTGCCAAGGGATCAACAACCTCGACGCGGTCTGGGATACGACCGAGGGCCAGTGCAACGTCATGATGGAAACATCGCTCGTCAAGCTCTACGAAAAGGTCGACTTGACGCTGCTCAACCGGCTGCTGCGGCTGATTGTCGACCACAACATTGCCGACTACATGACGGCCAAAAACAATGTCGTGCTCTCTTACAAGGACATGAGCCACGTGAACACGTACGGCCTGATTCGTGGGCTGCAATTCGCGTCGTTTATCGTGCAGTACTATGGTCTCGTGCTCGACTTGCTGATTCTCGGGTTGCACCGCGCGTCGGAAATGGCGGGCCCGCCGCAACTTCCCAACGAGTTTTTGCAGTACCGCGATCGCGAGACGGAGACGCGGCACCCGATCCGGCTCTACTCGCGGTACATCGACAAGCTGCACGTCTTTTTCCGGTTTACCGCCGACGAGGCCAAGGACCTGATTCAGCGGTACCTGACCGAGAACCCGGACCCGAACAACGAAAACATTGTCGGTTACAATAACAAAAAGTGCTGGCCACGCGACTGCCGGATGCGGCTCATGAAGCACGACGTGAATCTCGGGCGCGCCGTGTTTTGGGACATGAAGAACCGGCTGCCGCGGTCGGTCACGACCATCGAGTGGGACGCGTCGTTTGTCTCGGTCTACTCCAAGGACAACCCGAACCTGCTGTTCAGCATGTCGGGCTTTGAAGTGCGCATCTTGCCCAAGGTCCGCATGGCGCACGAGGAGTTTACGCTGCGCGACGGCGTCTGGCATCTCGTCAACGACGCGACCAAGGAACGCACCGCACAAGCGTTTTTGCGCGTCGACGACGAGTCGATTCAGCGGTACAACAACCGCGTGCGGCAGATTCTCATGGCGTCCGGGTCGACGACGTTTACCAAGATCATTAACAAGGCCAACACGGCGCTGATTGGGCTCATGACGTATTTCCGCGAGGCCGTCGTGCACACGCGCGAATTGCTCGACTTGCTCGTCAAGTGCGAGAACAAGATCCAGACGCGCGTCAAGATTGGGCTCAACTCGAAAATGCCAACCCGTTTCCCGCCCGTCGTCTGGTACTGCCCCAAGGAACTCGGCGGGCTCGGGATGCTGTCGATGGGCCACGTCCTGATCCCGCAGTCGGACCTGCGTTGGTCCAAGCAGACGGACGTGGGCATCACGCATTTCCGGTCGGGCATGTCGCACGACGAGGACCAAGTGATCCCGAACCTGCTGCGGTACATTTTGCCGTGGGAGTCGGAGTTTATCGACTCGCAACGGGTCTGGGCCGAGTACGCGCTCAAGCGGCAAGAGGCGCACGCGCAGAACCGCCGGCTTACGCTCGAGGATCTCGAGGATTGTTGGGACCGTGGGCTGCCGCGCATCTCGACGCTGTTTTCCAAGGACCGGCACACATTGGCGTATGACAAGGGGTGGCGCGTGCGCACGTTCTTCAAGCAGTACCAGATCCTCAAGGCCGATCCGTTCAACTGGACGTCGGTGCGTCACGACGGCAAGCTCTGGAACTTGAATAACTACCGCACCGATGTGATTCAGGCCCTGGGTGGCGTCGAGGGTATTCTGGAGCACACGCTGTTCAAGGGGACGTATTTCCCGACGTGGGAAGGCCTTTTCTGGGAACGTGCGTGCTTCGATCGTCATACCGAGCTTAAATTTTACGGCGGAAAGTCCGTCAGCGTGCCCGAAATTCGTGTCGGTGATCAACTGCTCGGCGATGACGGCACGCCGCGGACGGTTTTGCACGTCGTGACGGGTTACGACCGGCTCATGGAGCTCAAGTTCATTGGATCCGAGTACCAGCCGCCGCTCGTCGTCACCGACAACCACATTTTGTGTCTCAAGCCGCACGTGCAAGTCGAGTCGCTCCCGGACCGCTCGGCGTTCCGCGTCTACAGCGTCGGTTCGGACTGCTCGGTCGAGACCAAGGACTTTGCCGTGCGCGACGCCGACGGTGAGACCGAGACCGAGGATGAGGCCGTGGTCGTTGCAAACGAGCAGCATTTCAAGTCCGTCGAGGACGCGGGTGCCGCCGCTCGCACGTACGCGGCCCACGTCGAGGTGCTCGGCCGCGAGACGATCCACGAGTTGACGGTCGAGCAGTACTTGCAGCTGCCGGCCAAGGCGCAGGAGCTCTTGTTCTTGTACTGGGCGCCACCATCCGCGATCACGACGAGCGACAGCGCCGAGTTGGCCAAGGCCGTCGAGTCGGCGCACCTCGGTAAGATCGTGTCGGTCACGCGCCGCGCCGAGTACGAGCAGTACTTCGGGTTCATGGTCGACGGCAACCAGCGGTTCCTGCGGTCCGACCGCATGGTTGTGCACAACTCGGGCTTTGAAGGTGCCTTTTCCTCGCTTTCCTCACGTTTTGCAACTACTCGGGCTGTTTTCTAACGATTTGTCATCTTTTTGAACCATCTAGAGTCGATGAAGTTCAAGAAGTTGACCAACGCGCAGCGGTCCGGTCTCAACCAAATCCCGAACCGTCGCTTCACGCTCTGGTGGTCGCCGACCATCAACCGTGCCAACGTCTACGTCGGTTTCCAAGTGCAGCTCGACTTGACGGGCATTTTCATGCACGGCAAGATCCCAACGCTCAAGATCTCGCTCATCCAAATCTTCCGCGCGCACTTGTGGCAAAAGATCCACGAGTCGGTCGTGCTCGACCTGTGTCAAGTGCTCGACCAAGAGCTTGACGCGCTCGAGATCGAGGCCGTGCAAAAGGAGACTATTCATCCGCGCAAGTCCTACAAGATGAACTCGTCGTGCGCCGACCTGCTGCTGTTTGCCGCCTACAAGTGGAACGTGTCGAAGCCCTCACTCTTGAGCGACACCAAGGACACGTTTGACGCCGGCAACACGCAAAAGTACTGGATCGACGTGCAGCTGCGGTGGGGCGATTTCGACTCGCACGACATTGAGCGGTACACGCGCGCCAAGTTCCTCGACTACACGACCGACAACACGTCCATCTACCCGTCGCCGACGGGCCTGATGATTGGCGTCGACTTGGCCTACAACCTGCATTCGGCCTACGGCAACTGGTTCCCAGGCATGAAGCCGCTCGTGCAGCAGGCCATGGCCAAGATCATGAAGGCCAACCCGGCGCTCTACGTGTTGCGCGAGCGCATTCGCAAGGGTCTGCAGCTCTACTCGTCGGAGCCGACCGAGCCCTACCTGAACTCGCAAAACTACGCCGAGCTCTTCTCGAACCAGACGATTTGGTTTGTCGACGACACGAACGTCTACCGCGTCACGATTCACAAGACGTTCGAGGGCAACTTGGTTCGTTTTTGTTCTTTTTTGACCCTAGCCCGAGGTATCGAATCGGCCACTGACCACGCCCTCCCCCGCCCGTTATAATAGACGACCAAGCCCATCAACGGCGCCATCTTCATCCTCAACCCGCGCACGGGCCAACTGTTCCTCAAGGTGATTCACACGTCCGTGTGGGCCGGGCAAAAGCGTCTCGGGCAGCTCGCCAAGTGGAAGACGGCCGAGGAAGTCGCAGCGTTGATTCGGTCGCTGCCCGTCGAGGAGCAGCCCAACCAGATTATCGTCTCGCGCAAGGGCATGCTCGACCCGCTCGAGGTGCACCTCGTCAGTTTCCCGAACTGCCTGATTCGCGGCGCCGAGCTGCAGCTGCCGTTCCAGGCCGTCATGAAGATTGAAAAGTTTGGCGACCTGATTCTCAAGGCGACGGAACCGCAAATGTACCTGTTCAACCTCTACGACGACTGGCTCAAGACGATTTCGCCCTACACGGCCTTCTCGCGTCTCGTCCTGATCATGCGCGCGCTGCACGTCAACAACGACAAGGCCAAGGTGATTCTGCGGCCCGACAAGACGGTCATCACGGAGCCGCACCATATCTGGCCGACGCTCACGGACCAAGAGTGGATCCAAGTGGAAATGGCCCTCAAGGACATGATTTTGAGCGACTACGGCAAGAAGAACAATGTCAACATTGCCTCGCTGACGCAGTCGGAGATTCGCGACATTATTCTCGGCATGGAGATTGCCGCGCCGTCGCTACAGCGGCAGCAAATGGCCGAGATCGAAAAGCAGTCGGAGACGACCTCGCAACTCACGGCGCTCACGACCAAGACGACCAACGTGCATGGCGACGAGATTATTGTCACGACCACAACCAATTTCGAGGCGGCCACGTTTGCGTCCAAGACCGACTGGCGCGTGCGCGCCGTGTCCTCGACCAACCTGTTTTTGCGCACGCAGCACATTTACGTCAACTCGGACGACGTCAAGGATTCCGGGTTCACGTACGTGCTGCCCAAAAACTTGCTCAAGCGGTTCATCACGGTCGGCGACCTGCGCGTGCAGATCATGGGGTACATGTACGGCGTCTCGCCGCCCGACAACCCGTACGTCAAGGAAGTGCGCGCGATTGTGCTGGTCCCGCAGTGGGGCACGCCGCAGACGGTCAAGGTGCCCAAGCAGGTGCCCGAGCACGAGTACCTGAGCGACCTCGAGCCGCTCGGGTGGATCCACACGCAGCCGACCGAGTTGCCGCACATGGCGCCGCACGACGCTCTGCAGCACGCGCAGTTCCTGCACGAGTACAAGGAGTGGGACGGCGACAAGACGGTGGTGATGGCGTGCGCGTTCACGCCCGGGTCGTGCTCGCTCACGGCCTACCGACTTACGCCCGCGGGTTACGAGTGGGCGCGCAAGCACAACGACCAGGCGGCCGCGAACGCGGGCAACGCCGCAATCCAGGGGTACATGCCGTCGCACTACGAGCGCGTGCAGATGCTCCTGTCGGACCGGTTCCTCGGGTTCTTCATGGTGCCCGACGAGCGGTCGTGGAATTACAACTTTATGGGATCGTCCCACCGCGACGATATGCGGTACCAGCTCGTGCTCGATACGCCCAAGGAGTTTTACCACGAGGCGCACCGCCCGACGCATTTCCTCAACTTTGCCAACCTCGAGGAGGCGCTCGCCGGGCAGCCGGCAGACGCGGGCATCGACAAGGACGACGTGTTCCAGTGAGCGGGCTGTCGCGGTTGTCGCAGAGGCTCGACACGATTTGGTTTTGGTTTTGGGGGTTTGCGCGAGTTGAGGTTCGATTTATTTGCGTGATTTTGATTTTGAGCTGTGGATTTCTTCGAAATAGCATCGGTGACGTTTTCTGAGCGCATGGTGTCGTCCTCGCTTGTTTCTGCAGCCTCCGTTCCATTTCGCGAAGTCGTGAGTTGCGACTTGCGAGAGGTTGCAAGCGCAAGGCACGATTTTTGCTACAACGCTCACGATGTGCCAAGGAGCGTTGCGACCCAGCATCGTCACTCTTTTGAGCTAGAAGTGGAGAACTGGCCTTGGGCAGCGGTACAGAGAGCGGCATCGCTTCACTTTGCGACAAGCACGATGCTCAAACGAAATTCACGGTGGTCGCTGCCATCCAACTGCAAAGGCCAGTGCCACAATCAATCAATCACGCAACCCGATTTTTATGTCACGAATTTGGTTTACTTCTTGCCACTCTTCTTGATACCGCCCGAGGCTATTCGATTGGAAAAGACAGCGCGATCAGCCATGTTCAGTCCGTTGGTGACACACGCCGTTCCTTTAAGGATCACACGTACTCAGGGGGCCCTTGCCAGCAGCCTTGGCCTTGAGCTCGGCGAGCTTCTTCTGCTCTGATTTTGGTCGCACGTCGGTCAGTTCCAGCGAACACGGTATCTGTGCTCCAGCACAGCCACGTCAATGTCGCGCGGCGTGTGCACTTACCCTCCTTCTGCTTGGCCTTGAAGGCAGCGTCGCTCTCGTCCTCAAAGTCGTCCTTCTTGGACTTGGCCTGCTTGAGCGGCTTGAGCTTGCCTCCTGGTATCGGTTGAATTCGGGTCGTGCCGCGTCAGATTCGGTCCGGAGCCGGGCGCGACGAGCCATTTCGCGGGCACGTCGTGGATTGCAGCTAGTCGCGGACGTGCCTTGACGACCGGACATGATGGAATAGTGTTGCAAACGAATCCGAACGGTTGTCGGCCGAAAGAACACGAAGAGAGCAGCAGCCCAAGATGATGTGGCGCGGTCGCTCCATAAAGCACGCGGCGGCACGCAAAATGGGCGTGATGTCTCGCGTCTCGCGGGCCAACGGTCTTGCTCTGACGTTTGTGCTCCCTCGTGCGGCCGCGTATCGTTGGGTCATGGACGGCCGTTTTTCGCGCCCGAAACCCGCTGCAATGAATAATAGATCAGCTCGATTTCCAGCCGGAGCGGGTGGGGCACCATCGCTCTGGCGTTGCGCTCTCGTCGATCCGCGGCTCCCCGGGCACCTCTAACCAGCAGGAGACCTTCGGGTCGTCCCGACATCGCCTCCGCGTAGCGCTACAACCTTGGATGACAAAGATTTGTTTCACAACCGACGCGGTGCGGTCCCTCAGCGTCAGCGTCAGTCGCCGCCCCGCTCGCCATCCGACACCATGAAGGGGACTGGTTGCGCCATTTCCGTGTCGCGGGATCAAGCTTCAGACGCGCCAACATGTCAGCAGAATGGATCATTTTCCTCGCCGTCTGCATTTCGGTGTATCCTCGGCGCCAGCATCCTCCTTGTTTGACTCGTTTTGCGCACTTCATGGCCCCGCCTCGCCCCCTAGCTCGCGCGCATCTCCGCGCGACAAGTTGACGGCAGCACCACCCGCTCACTAATCGGGCGAACGGCTATTTTCTGTCATACGCGACGCTGATCAGTTGCATTTTCTTGGCCGTGCGCCAGTAAGAGAGAGCATCGCGACCCGGCCCACTCCCCGCGTTCCTGCTGCTGTCGACAAAGGAGGGTTAGGCCGCATCGCACGCGCTCAAGCTCGTCGACCAGGTCGTGGATAATATATATTTGTGAGGCCCACCAGACGATGCTCAAGCACCAAAATTGCACTTTGCTCCGGCTTTGCCGTACCCGTCCTGGTCGTCCACGAGCACGCCACCCTCCCGCCGCTCGCTCTCCCTCCAACTTGCTGCCCCTTTTCGCGGGCAACTCATCCAAAAGCACCCGCGCGAAAGCGGTCGTTGGTCCTTCGCGCTTCTGTGCCGACCATAATTTCACGTGACAGGTACGTTCATTCATTCAGGGGCCGCAAGGCGCGCTGAGGTGAGCAGGGACAAGGAGCAGCCGATTTGGCCGGCCCAGCGGCCGTCCTTGCAGTCCATCCTTGCTTCTCTGCTGCCATTTTTGCTCTCTTTGCATGTGTGCGCGCCACGCTGACCCGACCCAACCGACTCTCCACCAGCAATCCGCAACGAAATCAAACGCACTCCGCCGACGCTCCCTCTGCCGACCAACCAACCAGCTGTCAACCATGCCTGCAACTGCCCACGCTGCTCGCGCCAATGGCGTCGTCGCCAACGGCCTCAACGACCCGCAGCCCAAGTCGACCGTGGATGAAGTACCAGCAGCATCTGCCGCAGCACCACCCGGAACCCGTTCCGCCACCGCCCATGATCACGACTCCCTTCCCGCCGTGCCGAGCAGCAGCACCATCTCCACGTCCGTCTCCACGGCTGCGACCGCACCCAAGGGCACAGCACGTTGCCTGGTGCGCACGCGCATCCCGACCCGTTTTGGCGCCGACTGCTACGTGCACCTCTACGAGAACTCGCTCGACGGCAAGCAGCACCTGGCGCTCGTCTTCGGGCAAACGCTGCGCTCCGCCTCGCTCGATGCCGTGATCCCCGGTGAGTCCGACGCCGACCGACTGTTGCGCGGCGCTGCGATTGCCGATACCGACGCGCTCTTGCGCGCTGCGCGGACGACCAAGGCGCCGAACGTCCATGCACGGCACGCGTCGGCAGTCTCTGCAACGGGACCGACAGCGGATGCCGACTTGCCACTGGTGCGACTGCACTCTGAGTGCTACACGGGCGAGACGATTGGGTCGGTGCGGTGCGACTGTGGCGACCAGCTCGACGAGGCGATGCGGCTCATGGCGCGGCACGGGTCGGGCGTGATCGTATATTTGCGCCAGGAAGGCCGCGGGATTGGGTTGCTCGAGAAGTTGCGGTACGCTATACTTCGCTGGATCAAATTGCAGCATCTGTTCACGACGCTGACCCCTCTCTCTTCCCGCCAATCTAGCGCCTACAACCTGCAAGACCTCGGTCACGACACGGTCACGGCCAACGTCCTGCTCAACCACCCGCCAGACCTGCGCACGTACGACGTGGCGTCTTTGATGCTGCGCGACCTTGGCGTGACCTCCGTGCGTCTCCTGACCAACAACCCCGACAAGCTCGAACAACTGACGAAAGTTGGGATCCGCGTCGTCTCGCGGACGGGCATGGTCCCGACGCACTGGGCGCGCGCGCACGTGGTCAAGCACCGGCACCACAAGAAGCGTGTGCCCAATGGCGCCGCGCGGCTGCACCACATTGACATTCTCGCCGGCCGTGTCGCGGGCGCGGCGGCATTGACCCCCGCCGGATCGTCTGACGACGACGACGACCGGTCCGGGTTCGATAGCCAGAACGAGCGCGTGAATGGGACGAGTCGGAATGCGACCAAAGCGGCAGCGGCGCGATCGGCAGCGGTTGGAAATGGTGCGGCGGCGCACGACGATTCGGAGAGCGATGCCGAGGACAATGCCGATGACGACGAAACGGTGTATCCGGAAATGGAGGTGTATTTGCGGACCAAGGTGGAGCGCATGCGGCACATGATCGACATGGAGGCACGCGCGCCTTCGCGGGGACCCGTCTAGTGCCGGCCGCGACTTGGTTTGGCCCTTGCTTTGCACATATGCACGATGTTCTTGGTTCCTGGTTATTGCCGCCGGATTTGATTTTGGCCGTTTGGTGCTGCGCGCCTGCCCCCGTTTGTTGGGCCTCTGCCGTTCTTGTCGTGGCTGTCGGATTTGGATTTGCCTTGCGACTCTCTCCCTCTTTTATGTACCTCAACCCTCCCCCAGATGCGATACAATTTGAAATTGACCACAATCTGTCGGCGACGAGGAGAGGGAGGGCCAAAGTTCGGGCCAGCACCAGCGCGCTCGTTCAATTATGTCAGGGCCAGTCCCCAAAAATGGACGATTGTATCCGAATACCATTAACTCCGTGTTGCACCCGCGCCGCTCGCCGACGCCGCGTTGAGCAGTGCCGCAAAGTGCGGTCCGCGGTGTCCAAACGACCGGAACGACGGGCGCGACTCGAACGCGTGCCGGGTCCTGGAGACAAAAGAGCCACAGGCATAGGGGCGGTAAGAATCAGACTCTCAGCGAGTTCGAGGGCACAAGAAGCGCACTTTTGCTTGAGCTCGTTTTCCAGCGAAATGTCCTGCAGCGGGTCGGCGACCAGCAAGATACCGACGGTGCTGACGATCATGGCGAGCAACGCCTCCAGAATGATCTAACAACAGTGTGTCCGGCATCAATTCTAGCGGATGGAAAAGGTACAGATCGTGCGCGCGGACTCGTACGTCGAGCGTCAGGCCGTCGTCGACGCGGTCAATCGTTTTGAGGTACGACACGTCTGTAGTCAGGGCCGTCACGGTTCAGTAACCGTGCCATTTTAGACACCACCGTGGTGGCCTCCGCGTTGCCGCGTGCAATCTGGCATTTTTTTCGGGGTCACCGGGCTAGACTTACGCTCAAACGCCGAGTAAGCCGCGTGGCAGAGGACCAACAGGCCCAGGATCAGAACAGCGCGGCCAATCGCAGAACTAGGTGCTGGCGACATGGTATAGCGTGCTGAGAAGAGATTGCAGCAAGTTGGCGCGTCCGCGTTGGTGTAGAATTCGAGATGAGCGGGTCACAAATTTACGAAGAGTCGTTGCTGCTGGCTGCCGCGTCGTGTCGAACGAGCGCGATCAAGAGCATGCACGACAGTCGCTGCCACGAGCGTCGTCGTCGCCGCCGCAATGCACGCCAACAGCCAGTTGCGCGTGGAGGATGGGACGCGACAGAACTCCATTCAAGCATTGGCTCGGGCATGGCGCGATGGCTCCAGGACGACGACGACGAGTGTGTCTCCGATGAAGAGGACGAGCACTGTCGCTCCGCTCGACTCAACCTCCTTCGTGCCGTCGGTCCTTGAGCAGGTCACGCCGCCCATTATTTGCGACGACACGACTCGGTGCAGCCGCCCGACTGCCTCACGATGCCATCGCGTCTCGACATGTCTCTCCCGCTCAAGCCGCTCACACGCATCGCTGGCGACTGTCCGCCGCCGTCCGGCTCCGCATCGCACGTCCATGGCGTGGCCTCCCCCTCAAGCTCATCCTCTGCGTCCAAGTCGGCGACAACGGGTCTTCGACGTGCCACTTCAAGCGCGTTCTGGCGAGCGGCACCTGGTGAACCGTTGAGCCATGTTGCGGAGCACCATGGCACGCGCCATCCGCCAGCGTCGCCCGCTAACGGCCCGTCGCGGTCGCAGCAGGCGCTTGATTCGGTCGCGCGCACACTGTTTGACCGGCATTTTCGGCACCAGACGCTGCGTGTGGGAGTTGCGCCTGGGACCGCGCAGTTTGCGGCGGTGCCGAGTACGTCATCCTTGTGACATGAGTGCGAGGGGAGAGTTGACAACGGCTCTTGTGTCGCATGTAGCGGACCGCCCGCTGCTCGGATCGGTCGCTTTGCACCTGCTGCTGTGGTTCACGGCGCTGCTGTTCCCGTTTTGGATGGGGATCATGGTTTACGTGACGTGGGCCAAGGTAAGTGGGAGCGCGCTCGAGTCTGACCCCAGATCATTTCCTGACCGCGTCCTCGCTCTTGTCGAGTAGATACACACGTCCCCACCGCTCAACACCTTCTACCAATTCACGTTCTACTTCTGTCTTGTCCTCTTCCTGGTCGTCGAGCCCGGGCGGCTCTTACTCGGTCTCCGCGGCAACCGCCGCGAAAAAGTTCCGGAACTCGCCGGTTTCCTGCTCCTCACGGGCATGCCGCAAGCCGTCGTCCTCGTGTATTTCGCGTACCTGCAGCGCGTTCACGCCGGCGCGATCGTGTACCCCGTGGAAGTCGCGCTGAACGGCGTCTACTTGGCGGTGCTCGTCGTCCCACAAGGTTGGCTCGCGTACGAGGTGGTCG
>GG745348.1:467886-482031 GCA_000151295.1 Allomyces macrogynus ATCC 38327 | reverse complement strand
ATTGTGGCCGTGAAGTTCTGGTACGAAGGCGGGGGTCTTGCCATAATCAATCTGCTTTTGCCGCTGCGCGAGGCGGCGGTCCCAGGACGCGGGCGCCGACCCGAGCTTGGGCCGCTCGCGCGGCATGCGCGACGTGTCGGGTGCCGTGGTCGCTGCCGCCGCCATCGCCGCCGTCAGCGACGACATGGCTGGCGGCGACGACCGGGCAGCGGCAATGGGGGATGTCGCGGGAGGAGACAACTGCGCGCCGTCGTCACGGACAAACCCAATGCCCGGGTAGAAGGCGGGCGCCGAGAGCTTGAGCTGCGCGGCGCGGCGGCGCGCCGGGGACGAGGCCAGAGGCGACGTTGGGGAGGGGCCGCTCGCGCGGTGGTGCGAGCTGGGGGGAGGTGGTGGGGTTGCGGCTACATCGATGGTGAGTGGCGACCGAGGTGGGGTGGTGGCCGCGTTCATGGCGGCGTCGTCGTCGTGCTGCGGCATCTTGGCGGCTGCTTGCTGGAGAGGCGGCGGTCGTCGTCGTCGGCCTTGCGGGTGGTCGCGTTGTCGTCGACGCGTTGACAGAGCCGCACGGCGCGACGACCAGTGTGGGGGGGCGGTTGATGGTGGTGCGAGGCATCGGAGCGCTCCTGCGGGACACCTGAAGCGGTCACGCGCAGAGCCTGCCGCATCCATCAAGTGTGGGCGTGCCAGTCACGTTCTGGAGTGTTCCAGAGACGGAGGCGCGCTTCTCGGTCATCCACCGCCCATCCACCACTCATGAACCGCGCGCTGCTGCCTCCACCGACGCGCAACGGCTTCACCACCGTCGGCTATCTGTAGCTTTCGGCGGCCATCGCAAGCACCCACGCACCCGCCGATCTGCACTTGCCGCACCGGCCTCCACGTGCGTCGTCTCGCTCAGCACGCGTTGGACACGCTCGATCCCGGTCAGTCGCGCCGCCGCCGCACGACATGGCGCCCCGCATCATGCATCATGGCTGCAAAATGACCGACACGGCATTGGATACTGGCACGGCACTGGGTGGAGAACCGGCGCGCCTACGTGCACGCCCGCATTTGGCTCCTGTCCAGCAAATGTCGGCATGACGACCGAATATGCGAGCAGCGAGCATGCAGTGACCGTGCGGCACGTTTGACCGCGTCGATCTAAACCGGCGGCGCGCCGCACGGATCTTGCGCGATGGATGCCGGTTGGAATGACCCGGACGCGCCAGATCGCCGTGCTGGTGCTTCCAACGTGCATGCCCCTTGCTCACTGCCATACTGCACGCGCGGCGGCCGGGATCCTGAGCAGAACCTCGTTTACCAAGTGCAGCATGCTCACCTGTCCCGCCGTCGCCTCTATAGCCCTCTCTCATTCAAGTCCAGCCGTCCCTGATCGCCCACCACCATGTCGGAGCGCAAGGCCATCATCAAGAACGCCGACATGTCCGAGGAGATGCGTACGTACCGAACCGCTCTCTCTTTCTCTTTTTTCGGCGCATCTAGACTCATCAATGCGCGTTTTTCTCCCTTCTCCAGAGCAAGACGCGGTCGACTGCGCGACGCAGGCCATGGAAAAGTACAACATTGAAAAGGATATCGCCGCGTTCATCAAGCGCGAATTCGACAAGAAGTACGCGCCCTTTGCGAGTCTTGCTTAGTGCTTGGCCGTGACACTGATCCATTTCGCACCGGATCCCACTTTCTAGGTACAACCCGACGTGGCACTGCGTTGTCGGCCGCAACTTTGGCTCCTACGTGACCCACGAGACCAAGGTATGCGATTGCACTGCCCTTGGGCGGCTCTGTCCCTCGAGATTCGACACGGCGCTGGATGCTGACGTTCGAATGCGTCCCGTTGTGTAGCACTTCATCTACTTCTATCTCGGCCAAATCGCGATTCTGCTCTTCAAGTCGGGATAAGCGCCGTCGTTCTGTCGTTTTTTTTTTGTTTGTTGTCGTTTCACTCGTGGCGGTGTCTGGCGACCGCGGTTGTTGTTACCGTTGTCGTCGGCCTGTGGCCCGAATAATTCATTTTCTTTCCGTCGAGTCTGCGTTGCGTCTTGGCTCGGCTCGAATCCTCTCCTCGTCGTCCCTCGATTCTCTCGTCGCGTCAAGTGTCTTGCCCAGCGACAGAGTCCAACGGCGAGGCGAGCGTCGGACAGCAAGGATAACATCGGACGGTGAGGAAAGCATCGGACGGCGAGGAAAGCATCGAACGGGTCCTTGCGGGAAGGAGAGCGTCCGACAGGGAAGAGAGTATCAGACGCCGTGTAAGAGAGCGTCGGACAGGGAAGAGAGTATCAGGCGCCGGGTTAGAGAGCCGTGTCGGACAGCGAGCGCTGTTGACGGGGAGGATTGATAACGGGCACTGGCATCTTCTTGGCCCAAACCTGGGCAAGGTGCAAAAAGAACAGCCTTCCCATTTGATCTAGATACACGACGAGCCAGCTCCATTGGCGGCCCGTCCTCCAGGAGCATCACATCCATGATGCTTGCCCACACGTGTCCAACAAAAGAAGGGCAGAGACGATAGAGCAGAGCGTGGGCAAAGTAGATAAACTGTAATAAGTACGCACGATGTCTCGCCACGCGCGAGGGAGAGCGCGCGGAGCGGTGGTGGTGGGTGTGGGCGGATTTCAAGAATCAAACCAAACGACAATCGACGCCAAGGGCAGCACCGTCTCGGTGCGTGTGCCAGCCACGAACGGAACAGAGAGAAGCGGGAGCAGAGGGAGGTGAGGGGCAAAAATGGCTTGAAGATAAATGAAGAACATAAGGGAGGCGTCGACCCACGGCAACACAGGGCAATCGGCAAGCGCAAGGGGGGGGGGGGGGCATCATCACCAACGTCATGAAAAAAGAGACAAGTCAGCGCCGCGAAGGTAGAGGGGGAAAGAAGTGGAAAGGGGGCCGGCCGGTGGACACTCGGGAATGCACGACGTCCAGGATGGTGAGGTGAGCGAAAAACGGGCAACGGCAAACGAACAGGGACACGACCAGCACAAACTAACAGAACTCGAACAGGGGGAAATGCAGATGGAGCGGAAAGAAAAGAACACTGGAACGGAACGATGGAGGGTGGAGAGGTCAAGGTCCAAAACGGCAAAACACGATGAGGGACGAAGCAAAGGCACTCGGAATTTGGTCAAACAAAAGAAATGCCGGTCACCGGCTCAAGTAACGCCGGGACCCGGCCCGGTGGGACACTACGCTTAGCGGCGCGAGGCATGGCGCGTGTTCTTGCGACCCGTCGCGTGCTCGCCGCCCTTGTTGGCCTGGTGGTGATGACGGCGGCCGTGGTGGCCATTGTGGTGATTGTGATGGTTCCCATTTGCGTGGTGGTGGTGGTGCTGCTGCTGCGGCGGCGGGACCGGCGCGTGCTGCTGCTGGTGGTGGTGCAGGTGGTGCACGGGCGGCGACGGGTAGAAGGCCTGCGGCGGCGCATGGTGGTGGTACGGCTGCTGGCCGAGGTAGGCGTACTGGTCGTCGCCCGACGAAATGGACCAGGCACGGCCGCGGCTGCTGGCAGCAGCGGCAGCGGCAGCACGCGCAGCGTGGCCCGGCGATCCGCGGCGCGGAGGCGAGGTACCCATCGACGACCCGTTGCGCGAGCGCGACGGCGATGGCGTGCGCGTGGCGGGCGGGTAGAGCGTGGCGAGCAGGAGTTCGCGGCGGATCTGGAACAGGGGAGGCAATTCATGCAAGGCAAGAGGGGAACAGTCATCAGAGGGAGTGGTGAGAACAACCGCTTTCGAGGCACAGGGGATGGTCTGCGAGCACTGGCGTGGGCGAGTCGCGGCCCATTGCGATGGAGTGCGATTTGCGATTCATGACCGGGCATGACGGTCCATGAGGCAACACAACACACAAACGACAGCAAATCGAGACGCACCTCAACCTCGCCAACCCCATGGTCCACGGCCAGCGTGGCCAATGGCAGCGGGCAAAATGCCACGTCCTCTGCGAGCGAAAACGGCGCCGGGTGCGGCGGCGGAATCGACGCAGGCGGGGGCGAGTGCAGCGAGCGCGCCAGGTCCAGCTCGGCGCGGTACTCGGCAGCGACGGCGAGCGCATGGTCCATGGCCGGGTCATGGCCGGCAAGACTGTGGTGCGGGCTGGCGCGGTGCTGGTGCTGGTGCTGGTGCTGCTGCGATGGACGAGGCGGGTAACTACCATTGCTGCGGCCTTGCGTTCGACGCGAGGCGGCAGCCGCAACCGCGGCCGACCAGGACAAGTGAAGTGGCGGGTCGCTCAGGTGGTCGGCGGCCGACCCAACGAGCGACGGCGGCGGCGATGCATCATTGCCAGCGGCCGACGGCAGTGAGGTTGTCGAGACGGGGGTCGACAGCGCCCAGGGGCCCTCGGCAGCGGCCGCGAGGTGGTGCGCCGAGGCAAAGGGCGCCGGGCCCAAGGGCGGGTAGACAAGTGTAGCCATGGTCGCAATGAGGTCGTCGTCGTCGTCTTGAGCGGGGGTGCAGGTGCGTCACCTTGCCTCGTCTCGTCGGTCTTGTCGAGGTCGTCGCGGCCACGCCAGCTCGTGCTCGGGCAGCGCAGCGTCGGCGCGGGGTCGGGGTGCCGGTGCGGTGCGCTCCTTGGCGAGCGGGCGCGCGAGACGGCGGGAGCGGGGCGGGGGAGAATCGAATGGCCGCAGCGACACCGAGGTGGGGCCAACGACGGGCCAGTGGCGGGGCGGGCATCGCAAGCCAAACCGTGAGGGGCCAGTGCGTGCAGAACGTGCCCTGCCATCGCTGTCGAGGTCACGCCGGGCATCAGCCGAAGCATCTGATGCTTCACCACCGCAAAACACGTCGAAACTGGCCTTGACATCTGTATTCACCATAAAACGCTCGTTGCCGATGGCGAGTACAAATCAATATGCAAAATATTGCGGCCCGGGTCAAGCTTAGCAAAACTTGCGTTGGAAGGCATGATTGTGTCAACACATCAAAGCCATCGGCTTTCTCAATGCACTGCTGGAACGAGGCGATGACCCAACATTGATTTCCAAAGAGGGAGAAGCGCGCGCAGAAGCAGCGGGGAGACGTTTCAAACTGGTCAGCTGTATGCTATAGACGTCCAAGAAATATCACAAACTTGCATCGGCGCTGGCCATGGTCAGAAGCATTGAGACACGTACATGGACGTGGAGGGAGTGTGCTGGTGGTGATGAGTGTCACTTGAGGCCCCGTCGTTGCCTGTGATGCTGACGCGTGTGCTGTGGAAAACACGGACATGGAGAGTGTTGCAGCGGCCGGGCGGAGCAGCGAGACGCGCAAACGGGAGGAATGCGGCGCGGATATGGAGAATCACGTCAACCCTCAACTTACAGTCATGAAATTACCAACACGATTAGCGATAGAGCTCAGCAAGTCAAATCAGAAACGCTGCAACGGGAGCTACGCGAGCAACGCAGCGATGCGGCAACGATCGAGTGCGCAATGAACGGGGAATACAGCGCGCGGCCGTGATTGGAGAACCGACGCGTAGAGAGGACGCGCACGGCGTCAAGGAACACGTGCACGACCGCCGTCACAGACGCAGCCGACTGCGGATGCTCTGACGCGGGCGCGATGCCGGGCAAGTGAGCGAGTCGGGACAACCAAATGTTCAAGTCGGGACGATGAAGATGACACGGCCACGGAGTAACGGAGCCGTCGCGAGGAGCTGACCATGCAGCGCATCGTAGTCGCGCTTTGTGGTTGGAGTCGCGCTTTGCGGTCGCTGCCGGTCATGTCCAAGTCGAAAAGGCTGCGAGTTGGCAACGGTCAGTGGCATCGTGGGGCTGAGACGCGAGAACCAGGCGAACCGCGCAGTTGTCGGTGCCGACGCGATCGGACGACACGGTCTGGGAATGGCGCGAAACGATCGTCGATGGCAGAGCAGTGAGTCGGTGGTGGTGCCGATGAGGATCGAGGTGCGACACGCGACGGCTTGACGGCCGCGAGTTGGATGCACGCTACGACGTGACGTTGGTTGGGAGTGGGCGCGGAGCGCGCGGGTGGTGGCATCGACGTGGCCAGCGCGACTGGGAGAGCGTGCACAATAATCCTCGGTGGCAATGCTGCAGGTCGTTGGTGGTGCCGTCGTGGAGGTACGATGCGCGGGGGAGAGATCACGCCGTTAGCAGGCCGGTTGAGCTTGTCGACGTGACGGTTGTGGCGACGGCACAGTGCTGGCAATGAAGGGCGCGCTGAACGGGCACGGAGCTCCGCGACTGGCCGCAAAATGCACTAGTGTTGCTGTCATGGAGATGCCGGTGTTGTCGTTGCAGTGGGCGCGCTCCTCGTCATGGAAGTGCAGTCGCAGTCGCGGCGCAGAGAAGACGTCGAGAATCGGAATCGGTGCAAGATGGTTGAACATGATCGCTGTCACGTGAACGTGCCGTAAGAAGACAAGGAAGAGACCAGGATCAGATTGGCAGCGTGGCATCAGATTTTCGGGCGTTGAATCAGCCAATCGGGCCTCCGCTGCCTCCAACGCGTTTGACGAACACCGGCCCCCCGCTCCCGCCTTCCCGCCAAGTGTCCCTGCCGCAGGGCGATCAGCGACCCTCCTCCCTCTCTCTCCCGACGCCAACCATCTCTAGGACGACATCAACAGCATCCACCACCAACCACCACCACCGCCAAGTTTGCCATGCCGCTCGACCCGCTGCTGCCCACCACCATGTCGCCCGCCACGTCGCCGCACCCAGCATGTCCGCCGCCATGTGCCGCACCAAACCGCCACGTTCCGCTCGTCGCGCACTCGCCCAGTGAAGCCGGCGCCGCAACCGACCCCGACTACGAGGCACTGCCGGAGACGGCCGGCCCCGTTGCAGCACATGGTCGCCGGCGCGCTCGCCGGCATCACCGAGCACACGGTCATGTACCCGGGCGGACGGCATCAAGACGCGCCTGCAAATGCTTGCACCGCAACGGGCCGGCGCTGCGGCTGTCGGGTCTGGAAACGGGGCCGCTATCCTTGCTGCCGTTCCGCCACAGTACGCGGGCACGGCCGAGGCGTTTGCGCGCATCGCATCGACTGAAGGACTGCGCTCGCTCTGGCGCGGCGTGAGCTCTGTCGTTGTCGGCGCTGGACCAGCGCACGCGCTCTACTTTGCCACCTACGAGTACTTCAAGGGTTTGGCGCTGACGATGCAAGCGGCCGGGTCCGGGTCGGCATCAAGCGACGTGATTGACCCAATGTGGGCTGGTACGTGGTGAATCCGATCCCCACCGCTGGTTTGCTTGGTTGCTCAGCGAACCCTTGATTATTCCCATTCACGATTCTCCCAACAATATGGATCTAACCCTACTCTTCTTCTTCCCATCACCAGCCGGCGCCGGTGCCACGGCCACGGTCCTGCAGGACGCGCTCATGAACCCGTTCGACGTGTGCAAGCAACGCATGCAGGCCTTTTCGGGCGCACAGTACCGGTCGCTGCTGCACTGTGCGACAACGCTCGTGCGCAACGAGGGCTTCTTCCGCGCCTTCTACACGTCCTACCCGACCACGCTCTCCATGTCCATCCCGTACCAGTCGCTGCACTTTGCCACCTACGAGGCCGTCTCGGAAGCCATCAACCCGGACCACGTCTACGACCCGCGCGCACATATGGCGGCCGGTGCCACGGCCGGTGCGTTGGCCGCGGCCGTCACGACCCCGCTCGATGTCGCAAAAACGCTCTTGCAGACGCAGGGCGAGTCGCCCGACCCGGCGATTCGTGCGGCGCGCGGGATGCGCGATGCGGTCCGGCTCGTGTTCCAGCGCGAAGGGTACCGCGGGTTCGCCAAGGGATTGGCACCGCGCGTGCTCTCGCATATGCCGGCGACCGCCATTTGCTGGACGACCTACGAGTACTTCAAGTACTTTGTCTCGTATTCGTCGGCGGCAAACGACGAGATGCCCGCACGGTCCACCTTGTAAACTAGCTCCGTTTGATTTTCGTTTCTTTTCGTTTCCGTTGGTTGTCGTGGTTGGGGGCGAGGAGCCCGCTTTGTGGCTCGTCCCGTATGGTATATTTTTCTAGTGCTGGTTTTCGCTAGGCGTTTGACGATCCCCTGCTTGATTGGTTGTTGTTCGTTTCGTTCTGCTGGTTCTCCATTCATTTACTATAGCACCCATTGAACCTCGCAATTGATTGGCATTTCTGTCGCAGCCTGCAACCGTACGATATTGACGGCCGACCACACCGTTTTTTGGTTAGGCTTTCCAATAGGTTTTCAGGTCGAGGTCAGGTCGAGGTCAAACCCTATTCAGGTCTAGGTCGACCTATAGGTCGCGCTGTTGCAGGCCGTCGCAGGCCGTTGCAGGCCGCCAGCAACGACGATTGTAAAATGAAAAATTGATTTCACACACAAACCGGACGGGCCCAAAGGAGAAGTTGGACGGTATAATATATACAAGACAAGAGACGATGGAACAAACGGTTTCTGAGCGCATACCGCGCTCCACTCCATGTGCCTCGGCTCCACCCCACACGCGCTTCATGTCCAACACGACCGAATCAAACCCACGCTCCCCAAACTGTACCGACATGTTAACGACGACACAATCCACCCGCCACCCCATCACGCGAACCATGTCAGCGGGTCGGTCACAAAGTCCTCCACATCCTCATTGTCATTGTCTGCGCATTGCTCCAAAACATCGCGCCGTTCAGCAAGCAAGAGTACCTCAGTCATCAGCTCGAGCAAATCGGCCTCTTCAATCAGCTGCGCCTCCTGCAACTTGGCCGCCTCGTCCTGCGACGGATCCGCGTCACCGGAACCTTGCGCGGCCGACGCCCCTTGCTGTGACGCCGCCGAGCCACGCGCGCTCCGCATACCACAAAGCGCGACTTGCGCGTTGTCCGGGTCCAGACCCATGGCCGCGCATGTAGTCCGCAGACTCATGCCCACGACGAGCGCGTGCGACGTGTCGTAGCCAATCTTGTGCGCGCGGATCTTGGTGTTGATGCGTCCAGCGAGTGAGAACGCCTATTTGAACCCCCCACAGCATGGTTAGCGATCCGTGCTTGGCGCGCATAATTGGAGACCAGATCACGTCAATGAGTGAGATACGCACACGTTCCGCAGGGACGCTTGTCGCCGGCACACAAAGAACATGACGGGCGAACAGCCCAACGTGCGGAAACTGCTTCTCGTGCTGGCGCCACCACTCGCGCGTCACGTTCGGGTCAAAGGGCTCATTCTGTTTGGCGCGCCGGTTCCGGAACGGTTCCACGTAGTTGTAGAACCGCTCAAATTCGCACTCCATTTCGGTCCGCAGCGCACGGTCAGAATCGTCGGCGTCGCCGTCGGGCGAGGACGGCGTCGGGTCATCCTCCAAGTCGGAAAACATCTCATCGTTGCCGTCAAATAGGCCCGTCCCGCGTGCCGCTGGCGGCTCCGCGGGCGCTGGTGGGGCCTGGTTGGCACGAACGTGCCTGGGTCCACGTTCACGACGGGTGAGCTGCACCATTTCGTCAATGACCCTGCAATGGTGAGATGTGGGTGAGTCGGTGTAGCACCTCGACGTTTAGACATGGCCACAAGACGACGTACTCGTTGCACATGGCCCGCACCCGCTCGCTCGCCTGCTCCTTCGTGTACTCCCGACCCTCCACATCACGACCGAATCATTGCAGCAGGAACTGGAAGGAGGTTGGTCCGGGCACCACCGGGTCGAGAATGAACGCGTGGCCCATCATTGGCGTCATGATCTTGGGCCAGTAGGCGCAGAGCTTTGCAAACATGCACCCGACAGCAGCGACGAACAGCGGTGGCACGTCCAGGGTCCAACGGAGACCTTCGAGCGACTTGAGCAGCTTAGTGAACAGGTACCCGCTGAGCGCGAGCGTCACGTAGGCGCCACCCGAGAGCAAGACTGTCACTACACGTTAAAATCGGAACAGTTTGAGGCAGGTCAGCGCGCGACGCAGGGAGGCCGAAATCGAGGATGAGCAGTAAACACACCCTTTTTGAACGGCTCGAGGAGCGGGAGGTACAGCCGCAGCTTGCGCCAGTCCTCAAGCGACAGCTGCTCGTCGGCGGGTAAATTGATCTCGGGGTGGCACGCATACGCGGTGAAGACGCTGCAGTGCTCGACGGCAAACTCATACATTTCATATGTGCTGTTCCACCTCGTGGTGACATCAAGCGATGGGTACTTGACAGTCGGCGGCGGGATGTCCAGGTCATCATCGTCGCCGCCGTGGTAGTGGTCACACCAGACCTCCTCATACATTTGTTGGCGGTAGGGACCAGCCTTGACAGACTGCACGATAGACCGAATCTTGTCGACCGAGGACTTGATCAGCGCAATGCCATCCTTAACAGCAAGATTCATGACGTGGGTCAAGCACGGCTGGCCCAGCGCGCTGGGCGTGCACAAGAACAGCAGCTGGTTGTGGTCGGGGAAGAGCGCACACAGCTTGGCCTGGAGCTTGCGGATGGCCGCACCATTGTTGGAGGCATTATCCGTCGAGATCCCACATAGCTGCTCAGGCGCATTACACGTGTAGTCCTCAAGAACGGCCCAGACAGCGTCAGCGAGCTGCGCACCTGTGTGCGGGTGCTTGAGCCACGTGAACTCGGCAATGTGCGACACGAGGTCCCACTTGGCCGTGAAGAAGTGGATCATGGTTGTGAGGAACGGGATGTTGCTGAGCGAGGTGTAAAGGTCAAATGTGGTGGCAATGGATGGGCGCAGATGGATCTTGGTGAGCACATCCTTGAACGCCGACTTGCAGTAGTCAAACACTTTCTTGACGGCGGTTGTGACCATTGTCACCGATGCCGGCACGCGAAACTCGGGCTGCAGGAGGTTGGAGTACTGGTGGAAGAGGAAGTGCGTCGGATGGTTGAGCGGCAGCTGCATCCCAACAACCATGTCGATCAGGTAGAGAAATGCGAGCTGGTGCGTGTACTGCTTGACGACAGCCTTGGGCTGGTCCATCACCCTCTTGCCCATCGCGACCTTGTGGACGTTCCAGAGGTGCCGCGCGAGATTCGACGTGCCGAACTTGACGGGGTATTCGGTCTTGACTTCAGGCGGGCACTGCGCACAACGCACGTGTGTCACCTTGTCGCCGGCCCGCCTCGCAAGCACTGCGTTGATCCAGACGTCCTTGCCTGCGCGACGTGCCGTGATGAACTTGGTCCATGCGATATCGTCGGGCGAGCGGTTACGTGCTTGCGCTTGCGCTGGCGCTGGCGCAGCAGTACTGCCCTCGACCGGATCGTCGTCGCTGTCCGATACGTCCATGGAGTCGTCGTGGCCGGCATAATCGGGATCGTCGGCACTGTCGCCGCTGTCGGACACGTCCATGGGGTCGTCGTCCTCGGCGCGCGGGACCGACACGTTGCTGTGAGCGGCCGGTCCGTCAGCAAGTGCGGGCACAGCAGGAACGCAGGCAGGAAGGGGGCCGGCGGGTGCAGCCTGCGTCGTGGTCGCGCACGCGACCGGATTGGCGGCTGGACGACGGTGTTCTTGGCGCGGCAGCTGTGGTGGTAGTGTCGGGGGCAGCGTCAGCACGGGAGCAGGCGCCGTGTTGCGTGCAGAGGATGCGGCGGGCTCGCGTGGAAGGGTGCGACCGGGAACAGGCGCCATGGGCGGGACCGGATTCGGGACCGTCGACACGCGCCCCAGCGCCTGCACGGCTGACCCAAGCGCAGAGGCACTGGCATTGGTGCGCGGCGTCCGTTGCAAGCACAAACTGGGCATCATCGCGTCGGATCGAGCGCGGAGACGGGTGGGGGAGACGACGCGAGCAACGGCCGTGTCGAGAACGTGGGGAGTGTGGAGGGCGTGGAGAGCGCGGAGAGCGAGGGCAGTGTCGTCGTAATGGCGGTGGCAGCGTGTGACGCCGGCGGCGGTGCAGGGGCGGCTTCGCTACTTAGTCGTTTGCAGGCACTTGCTGCATGCTGTCGGGCGCCGTTGTTGCTGATCGTCGTGCGCTGGAACGTCGTCGACGGTGGTCGTGGTGGTGGGGGGCGGTGGAAGTGGAGCCAGCAACGGCGTGTGACCTATAGGTCGACCTAGACCTGGTTAGGGTTTGACCTCGACCTGACCTCGACCTGAAAACCTATTGGAAAGCTTATTTTTGGTGCGGGGGTGGCTCGATACACAAGCCCACCACCAATCAAAAGAACATCCAGAAGAATCGGTCCAGAAACGCTCTGAAAAAGAACCACAACCACGCGCGCCTCTCTCTCTCACTCCGCCACGCCACCGGCACCGCCCTGCTCCTTCTTGGGCGCAGTCGCGAGCGGCCTCACCGTTGGAAACGGCATCACTTCGCGGATATGGTGCGCGCCCGTGAGCATCATGCACAGCCGGTCGATCCCGAGACCCCATCCGGCGGTCGGTGGGAGACCGTACTCGAGCGCGCGGCAAAACTCGTCGTTGAGCGGTTGCGCCTCGACGTCGCCACTGTCCTTGTCCTAGGCGAGGTCGGGAGCGTGAGGATCGGTTAGTGTCAAGCGATCGGGGAAAGCAGAGGAGGGACGAGGGAGAGCGGGGGAGGGAGGGGAGGGGGGAGGGGAGGGGTACATACGCGCTGCTGCTGCATGAACCGATCGCGCTGCTCGACCGGGTCGTTCAGCTCCTCGTACGCGTTGACGAGCTCCTTGCCGGCGACAAATAGCTCGATGCGGGCTGCGAGCAGGGGCTACATAAGTGACCCATTGTTAGCGTTGCTCTCCACCCATGTGTGAAATCGAGCAGAAAACGTACATTCTCCTGCATCGACTTAGCGAGCGGGCTCATGATGCGCGGGTGGCCGCGCACAAACGTCGGCTGCACGCACTCGGGCTCAATCACATGCGAAATGATCGCGTCCAAGAGCCGCGGTGCCGTGCGCGGATACGCCGGCAGCGGAACGTGGTGCTTGACGCAGTAGGCCTCGAGGTCGGCTTCCATGGCTAGCGTCAAACGCGACCGGATCAATCAACGAAAACTGGTGGACAACGACGCAAATCAACGTACTCGGCGAATCCAACCTCGGCAACGGCCCCAACTTTGCCTCGAGGAACGGCACCACATCAATCACCCTGTAGGGCCCCGTGAAATCCACCTCGTGCGAGGTCACATCGTCGACCTTCACCACTACCCGCCGGGCCCCTTCCTCGCCGTGCACCTTGACCGCAATCTCGCCCAACATCTGCTCCGTCATCCCCATCAAATCACTGAGGTTCGCATACGCCATGTAAAACTCGCACGTGACAAATTCCGGGTTATGCGTCGCATCAAACCCTTCGTTGCGAAACTGCTTGCCGAGCTCAAACACACGATCAAAACCGGCAACCACCAACTTCTTGAGCCACAGTTCGGGCGCGACACGTAACGCCATGTCCAACCCGTACGCGTGCGCCGTCGTCGTGAAGGGGCGCGCGTTCGCTCCGCCCGCTTGGGTGGACAAAACGGGCGTGTCGACTTCGAGAAAATCGCGCGAGGCCAAGAAGTCGCGCACATGCTGAATGACGGTAGTGCGCGTGCGTAGGCGCCGGCGGAGATCGACGTTGACCAGGAGATCGAGGACACGGTTGCGCGTGCGTTTCTCTTGGTCCTTAATCCGGTGCTTGAACGGGATCTCGTGCAGTGATGGGGTCAGGTGGTCCGACGCGCGCACGAATAGGGAGAGTTCTCCCGTGCCCGTCTTGCCGGGGAATCCGCGGAAATCTGGGACAGCGGGGAGGGGTGGTCAGCCGTGACCCAACCACGGTCGCGTTGTCAGGACCACGTACACGCAATGTCCCCAACCTGCACTTCGTGCTTCAACCGGTCCCAGCCGCCCTCGTCCGTGAAATTCGCCTTGGACGCCATGACCTGCACGGTCTGGTCAATCTCCCCCTGTATCGTCAGGAACACGAGCTTGGAACTCGCATCGCGCCGCGCCACCACGCGGCCGGCGAGTGCCACGTCCACGCTCGGATCGCGGCCCTTGGCTTCGAATTGCGACGAGTATTGCGTGATGAACCGCGAAATGGGGAGTCGGCGACAGGTGCCGGAAGTGCGGATAGCGCAGCCGCGGGAACGGCCCGGGTCGGGTGAACGGGAAACCCCCCCTCGGGCGCGGGTTTGGCCGGGGTTGGAATGGGTCCCCCGGAACTTGGAAAGGTTTTGGAAAAAGCCCGGGGGGGTCTTTTCCGGGGGCCCGCCACCCCGGCCAAGGGCGAACGGTTTCCAAGCCCCCCG
>GG745348.1:454024-466820 GCA_000151295.1 Allomyces macrogynus ATCC 38327 | reverse complement strand
ACACCCGTGAGGACCGCGTCCCCGACGCGCTCGTGCACCTTGTACTCGCGGTTCAGCGCCAGCGCCTTGATCATCCCCGCGCGACCGAGCGACGCCATCCGCCCGCGCAGATTGTATTCTGCATCGAGCGACTTGAGCGAGGCCACGCCGTAGCCGACCGCGTCCTTGACGACGCCGGGTAAGGGGGATTGCTTGAGCGCCACGGCGCCGGCGACCGACGCCTGGATCACGGTTTCGGCGAAGGTGGGTGGAGGTGGGGTCGGGGCCGCGGGAACGTATTCGGAGTTGGCGCCAGAGTACGGGTAAAGGACCGTGTAGGACCCACCGCGTTGTGTCGCAGGCCAGTCGGCGACGGCGAGGTGCGCATCGAGCGGCGCGGCCGGGTGGATCGCGATGCCGGGGGGTGCGGCGGACTCGGGCGCGATGGGGACGATGGCGCGCGAACCGAGACGTTCGACGGCTTGGAGGAGCTTGCCTTGCAATTCGACGCGTCGGTCGGCAGTCAGCGAGTCCACTATCGGGTGGAATTGTTTCGTGAGCACGGTGTGGACATGATGTTCGACAGGACGGGACTGACGACGACGCACCGGGGAGGGCCGACAACAGCGAGTCGATGCCGGTAAAGAAGAGATCAAAGGCAATCTTCTCGTTCTGCAAGAGTGTCGCCCCCATTGAAATTCGCGGTCAGCTTGTCGCCGTGCCCCGACAGGCAGACGAGAACACTTGAGCACGCACGCCTTTGGCGTCTTCGTCGCGCGCGCGTCGCATCAGGTACATGCCCGTCTCAAGGGCGGCCGCATCCATCGTTGGTGGCGAAAAAAGGGATCAAACTTTGCTTGTCGCGTCGTCTTCTCCGTTCGAGCGTGTCGTGTCGGGCCGTTGCGGAGGTTGGCTGGTGGCGCCGGATCAGGTCGAGTTCAAGTTGGTCTTGCGGCCAAAGCGAGGAGAACGGGCGAGGGTGGCCCAGCCGGCGCCACTCAGATCAGTGGAACGAGCAATCTGGGAGCTTCAATGGCGCGCCCTGGTCCAGCGGCCCCTTGCGATGAGCGTGGACTGAGGGCTGCCAGTAGATGCCAAAGCACGCTGTTTGCGCGGCATTGAAAGTTCGGGAAGCGCTCAAGGGCGCGTTCAAGGATCGGGAGACGTGACAGGAGACAACCACGACGCGGTCACGCCACGATCATTGCCGACCTGATCTTGATGATTCTGTTGCCACGATTTCGTAGTCGAGACAGCAACAGCACTGCCTGGCCCAATATCAACGGCCAACCTGCTGCAAAATAACCCGACTGCCGAGTCAACAGCGTTTAGCAGCACGTTGGTCCCGTTGAAGGTCGACTTAGCCGAGAACCGCGGCGATCTATCGGGCTGCAACAACGATCACTGGCCTCGATTCCGCTCAGTCCAGCGAAAATGGTCGTCGCGGACACATCCAAGATTGCCGAGCATCTCGTCTTGCTGACGCGATATGGCGCGCCGCTCCTCGAGTCGCTCGTGGCCGTGAAAAATCTCGCGGGCATGCCAAGCAAGTCGAACACGGCGCCCGTGACACCCGTGCTCAAGCTGTTCAAGGACCCGTCGCTGCTCGTGGTCGCCAAGGCGTTTTCGAAAAAGTTTCCTGACACCGAGTCGGTCAACAAGGTAACGGTGGCCGTGTTCATGCCCGAATTGTGGGGAGACTTGCTTGAAGAATGGATCCCGGCGTTGGGAGTGAACGATTCGGGATGATTGATATGCTGTGTTCTTATCCTAGCAATCCAAAGAGTACAAGGAGTTTGTCGACGCGTTTAAAGAGGTCAAGGAGGAGCTGCGCCCGATCTACCAGGTTTTTTCGGCCCTGGTGGACTTTGTCGAGAATGCGCGCGCCGTGCTCAACGCATGCGCGCAGCTGACGGCCGTGAACGTGCGTGCAACCGCCCATTCTTCTCCACACCTGCCCACTGCTCTCGGGTGACCCGTGGCCCTCGAAACCGCGTCTTTCGATCCCGCTAGCTCGACGTCAACCCGGATATTGCAGAACACTTTCTCTTCCTCGCGCACTATCTCGCCACCTCGCTGCTCACCGTGTCCAAGATGGGCAAGAGCAAGAAGGCGATTGCGGCCGCGGTTATTGTTCTCGACGCCCGCACGGGCGTCGTGCTCGACTCGTCGTTCTCCAAGTTCGTTCGCTTTGCGCTCGCTTTTTGATTTTCCAAGTTTGGACCATGACGAACGAATCGAATTCCCGCTGCGTAGGATCGCCGACCTGTTTGTGGCCTTGGAAAAGCCCTACCAGTTCATTTCCGAGGTGTTTGCGCCGATTGGACCCAAGATCACCAGCTTTCTGAGCGGCCTCAAGATCGAAATGTCGCTCGGCCCGCTCGCAACGTTTGAAGTGCTGCGCAAGGCCGGCATCTTTGGCGTCGTGGGCATGGCCTGCGCGGATCCGAACCTCCCCACGGTCTACGACACGGTCCGCTGTCGTTGCTCTGCTGCCGGTCGCTCCTTCGTCGGGTTTTCTGACTTGACGCGACTCTCCCCGTCGTAGCGCTTGCGCATGATCACGCACATGTCGATGTATGCGCAAAGCGTGCTCACCGTGCTCTTTGCCTGCCCGCAAGAGGTCTTAAGCGACTCGAACGCCGCGACGCTGCTCAAGCTCGCCATCAGCAGCGGGACGTTCACGGGCTTGGCCAACAACGAGGTGTGCTTCCACCGGGTCATTCTCCATTCGGCTAGTCGTTGATAACGATGCTCCACCCGCAGACGTTCCAAGTGCAAGCCGAGTTTGACGCGCTCATCAAGTCAAACGGCAAGTTGTCCAAGCTCAAGTCGATCTACACGTACGCTTTAGCCTCGTCATCACGTCTTTCGCTGTGGACCCTTTCTTCTGCTCAAACTAACATTTTTTTGCACTTTGACCGATTGGTAGCGACGCGCTCACTCGGCAGCGCCAGTCGGCGCTCAAGTTCCACAAGGACCGGCGCCAATTCATCTCGCACCAGCTCTTCCACCTCTGGAAACTGTGCCAGGACCGGCCCGCACTGCTCGGCCCGAAATTCGCGCAGGTTCTCGGCGCCCTGACTTTTGCCCGCGACGAGATTGTGCACTACTTCATCTACGCCGACGAGCAGGCGTCGCGCATCGTGCAAAAGGGCGCGCCCAAGCAGCCGCTCGAGCTCGACGTGCTGAGATTGCTGCACGTTATGCTCAACGTGCGGCGGCTCGTTCGGAAGCATGAACGCATGATTCGCACCTACACGTGCGACTTGCTCGCGACCACGTTTCTCGGTAGCGTGACCGAGGCGTTTGACGCTCTGGATGGGCTTGGGTCGGTGCCCGACGGCGTCAAGGCCGTGATCCACGATTTGCGGGCCACCTATACGGCGGGGTCGATTGACAATCCCTCGGCGTTCAAAGTACGTGGCTGGTTGAACGTTCTCCCGTCGGCTACTTTGTCAAGAACTTACCTCTCGTTTCACAACTCCAAGGCGTTTCGGCTCAACTGGGCTCGGCTGCAAGTCTTCTTTTCGCTGCCCGAGACGCTCGTCCCGATCAACTCGATCCCGCACATCACCAAGATCCTCAACGAAGTCGCCGAAAAATGCGCGTGGATCGACGACTTTGACCACGTCGTCACGGACCACAGCGACCTGCGCCAGCTGTTCCAGTTCCGCGGCGCCATTTTGACGCACATTGATGAGAGTCTCACGGACCCGACGCCGCCCGCGTGCGAGGGGATCATGGACTTTGTTCCAGCGCTCGCGCAAGATTTTTGCTTGAATGTGAGCCGACCGCGCGAGGAGGTCGTCAAGGCCGGTGTCGAGTTCTTGCAGGACGCCATGTCCAGGCTCGCGACGTATGTCGGCACGCTCATGTTCCGCATCGTGCAGCAAAAGGTCGCGTTTGAGCGGAAAGCGCGGCTCGATGGGATCGCGCTCAAGACCAAGCAGGCCACGTCGGAGCCGCTGACGAGCGCGGAGAGCGCGCTGAATTACGCGACCAACCCGTGCCGAGGGTGCATACTTGGCCAACTGCGCTCGTTTGCACCGTTTGCATCGCGAGCACTTTCCTGACGGGAACTTCCTCTCCTTTCACCAGGCTCGAGTACGAAAAGGCGTGTCTCGTCGCGGCGCTGGCCGTGTTTTCCGACGCGGCCGAGATTGATTGCGAGCACTTTACCGCCAAGACGTGGGACTACCTCGTGCAAGTCATCACGCGGCACCTCGAGCAGTTTGTGCAGTGGTCCGTCTTTGACCACGAGGTGAACGCGCTCAAGGAGCCGCCCCTCGGCGACGACATGAGCTACGCCATCCACTTGCCGACCAGCATTTTGACGGCGTACGAGACGGCGTTCTACGAGATCAAGGCGCTGATGGCACCGCTGCCCGACTTCCCCGTCGAAGTGCTGTTCACTTCGGTGCTCACGAGCCAGAACAGCGAGACCAAGTGCGGCTTCCTTGAGCAGGTCAGATGGTGGAGCGATTGTGCTCATCTGACCGCACTCGCGATTGTAGCAAGTCGACGTTCAGCGAGACCATTCCCGAGAACCTATTCTACAAGCCCTCCGGCAAGTCGCGCAAGGGCGCACGGACGGCGAACATGGCCGTCCCGTTTCCCGTTTCGCTCGGCAACTACTACGCCGAGCTGCTCACGTCGCGCGCGCTGTCATCGGGCCTTGTCATGTCGGAGACCATGGGGACGCTCGTCTCACCCCTGCGGTCGGGCGCCGGCGGATCCACGACGGGTGGTGCCATCGGTGCGGGTCCCACCGGGACGGGTGCCAATGCCGGAAAGGACACGAGCGGGGCTGGCGCGGCTGGCGCGACGGGCCCCGAGCCGTTCCGCCCCGAAATCTACTTTGACGCACAACAACTCGCGGCGTTGGCGCGGCTCATGGGCCCAACGGGGCTCGCGTTCATTGACACGCGCATCGTCAAGTATATTACCGCGATCGGATCGCAGCTCGTTGCGCAAATCAATTCTCTTGTGGCCGCGGGTACGGTGCTCGAGACGAGTACGGGGTCGGCTGGGACTACGGGCGGGATCGTGGGTGCCGCGGGCGTGCCGGCCGCGATCACGACCAACATGGCCAAGATTAAGGCAGTCGACGATTTCATGGAGCGGCTCACGGTCATGGGAGCGCTCATGGACGCGCGCACGGCGCTCTACCGCGTGCTCGCGCGCGAACTGGACACGACGGTGCGGCCGTTTTACCGGATGGTCATAACGTGCAGTCGTGCAGCTTGGATGAATCGCGATGGTGCCGGCGGCAGCAAGGAGCGTAGCTCGACCGACGATATTACCGATGCGGTACGATTTTAGATTGATGATTGATCAGGCGGGTGCATTTTCTTATTTCCCTTGTCGCGTATATTTGCAGACCAATCTGTATCCCGGCACATGGGGCCCGATCATTGCCGAGCTGGACAGAGATCTTGACTGCGCGTTCGAGTTTATGAGTGCGTGCACGCGTCATGGGCATGGATTTGTTCTTTTTCTTCTCACTGCCTCTCCTCATGCAGAGCAACTCTCACCAGGCCATAACAGCGTCACGATCCTGACCGCCGTCTTGGCAACAAGCTTGTGCGTGAACACGTTCTCAGACGCGATCGCGTACAATGTGGCCCTTGAAGGCTCGTGTCGCCTCTCTTTTTTCGCCAAGTACCGTCCCTTAATTCTGACCTAAATATCCGAACTGTCTAGCGAGCCCGAACAACGCTCATTCAATGGCAACGGCAATCCACGCCATGGTTTCTCGCGGCTTGCCCAAATGGGACGCGACGCTACAAATTGATTCGGTCGAGGAGAGCCTGATTACTATGGTTTGCGAGTGGCTCCTACCCGTCTTCCGCGCCAAGCTCACTGAGACCAAAGAACTGCGCGACCGCGATGTCGAGTCAGTGTTCTTGATTCTCCACCGGGTACGTGTCGCTCACGTTGGGTGTACGACGCGCAGGCGCACTCACTCGGCGATCCTCTAGTTGACGCGTATGTCGGGCGCGGCGGGCGAGGAATGGCTCGAGCGGTACGCAGGCGTCGGGCTCGTCAAGTGGGTCCAGAGCAACATGATCCGGAGATCGGCACATTACCGCCGCCGTCGGCTACTGGGGAGCCGCGGGAACGTGTTTGACGACGATACCGAATGAGGAGCGGTGGATGGCCTGGGGATCGATTGGACGAGGCGGTCGCGGCCGTCTGGCCGGCTGGCATGCATCGGACTTGGTGGGACTTGCTGACCTGGATGGTGAATACAGATTTGTGGTTTGTGGATTGGTGCTTCTTTGTGGTTGTCGTCGTTTCGTGCTTTCGTGTTGTTCTAGCTGGCAACGACTGGCGTGACTTGACAGATCTCGCAAACACAGGACGACTGCAACCATGTGCAAAGTCCGCAACCCCGCGATCACCAACCCAGCTTTAGTGTCAATCCACGGCCATTCACGATGCCGAAGCGCGCGCAACCTGATTCGGAACCCGTCTTGGACCGCTCAAGCGCGGCGGGCGTGGCCCCGCCGTCACCCAAGCGTACCAAGGTTGCCGACCCCGACACGCCCACCGACCAAGAATTGACCAATGCAGAATCATCCAACGACGCTGCGGCCTCCACCAGCACCGCTCCGGCCGGCAAGAAGCAAAAGAAGAAAAAGTCAGTGGCCAAGACGACCGACACCAACACGATCCCGATCCACCGCGGCAAATTCAAGTTGCGGTACCTGCAAAAGCACGCGTTCCTGATCCGGCGTGCCGACCCGGCCGTCGGCCTGCTCGTGTCGTGCTCGCCCGCGACGGAAACGCGCGCGATTGGGCAATTGCGGTCGTTCGCCGACGCATGGCTGCCAAAACTGTTCCCGGGCGCGCACGCCGTCTACCCGGACTTAGCGCCGGCAAACGACATCGACTTGCAATACGTTGCCGACGCGGATGACGACGACGACAAGAAGACGAAGAAGCCGCGGCCGGTACCGGTGGACAAGGGCGACAAGACGGCGCTGTTCCAAATGGCCGATACGGGCAGTGCGGGGCTGCTGTTCCTGCGGTTCCGCAATAGCGTCGCACCGTCCGATTTCGTGCTCAGGCTGTTTGGTACAAATTCGAGCCTGTATCCAGGTGCTTCTCCACCGTGAAACTGATCCACATTTCCCGTTGATCCAGATTACCTCGCGGCATCACCCGACAAGAAGCAGGTCCAGGAAAGCGACCTGTCGTTCTGCCACCGCTTCTTGCCCATGTCCCATGTCGCATCGGCTGCGACCCAAACCGATATTGTCGACACGTTTGGTCCGCTCCTGTCGAAAGTCGATACGGTCGGGCTCGACGCCAACGATGCGCCGGCAACGAACGGCCGGAAACGGTCCGTGGCGATTTATGTCGAGGCGCGCAACGCGCCCGCCATCAACCGGCAATCGCTGACAATCGCTCTGGGCGAACATTTGCCCAACACGATGTGGTTCGTCACTGCCATTCTTCCGAAATGCACGAATCCGTGTCGCAAACTGACGTTTTTGCTTCCGTTCGTAGCGGGAATCTGAAAACGCCCGACGTCGTGATTCTCGTGAGCGTCTTCAAGTCGGTCGCCGGCATGTCGATTGTGCTCGGCCACGATTACCGGCGGCTGCACAAATTCAATATCCAGAAGCTCTAAAACATCGTTGTTTATTGTACTGCCATGGATTGATTGTTCAGTGCAAATACTGCGCCAGGGCCGACGTGGCGAACGTGCTCGACTCGTCCTGGAGCCCGCCCTCGCTCGCACGCGCGAGCAGCGGCGTCACGTTCGGGTGACGCTGGAACACGCCCTCAAGGGCGGCGAGAACCGGGTCGGCGTCGACGGTGGGTTGCAAGTACAGGACGTAGATGGCGTCGAAACCTCCGGCTACAGAAGAAAACAGTCAGAAACATTTGAAGGTGGAGTGTCGAGTTTGAGAGGAAACGCACCGCCAGGAAACACCAGCGCCCAGCACGCCGGGCAGGCTCGCGCACTCGTCGATCAGCGACGTCTGCACGTCCGGCTCAATCGGGACCTGGCAGCACTCGCCCATGGTCCGCATCCCCTGCCGAATCGTCTTGAGCGTGTCCTTGACCGTCACGAGCGCCTGCACCACCTCCTTGCCATCGGCCGCCTTACCCCACCCCTGCGTGACAACGGTCTGCAGCGCGCGGTCGTACTCGGCTGCGTTACGTGCGGCCAGCTTGTCGAGCGTATCCAATTGCGCGACAAGATCCATATTGGCCTTGTGAATTCTGTTCCACAGCTGGTCGGCGGCCGCGCGGTCGGCCTTGCGCCACGCAAGCACCTTGGACACGAGCGACGGCGTGTTACTGCCCGCGGCCACGTCGGCCAAGAGCATCGCGACACCGCGCGGGAGCCGGAAGGGCGCGACGTCCGTGTTGATCAGGCACGTGGGCGACGCCGGGTCGAGCGCGCGCACGAGCTCGTCGCCCGTCGCGTTCAGCTACTTTCGCACATGAGAGTCAATGGATTGTCTACCACCACCTTGCACGACACTCACAACTCAACAAGCGCACCCCACGCTCGAGCAACGGCGCGACCCCACTCGGTTCAAACCGGCGGTATCGGTGCGTGCCAAATGCGGCTGACGACACGTCGAACCCGGACCCGATCTTCCCTTGCGCGAGACAATGTGCCCACTGCGCGACATGGTGCGACCACTTGGGTTCGACCGTGTCCGTGAAGTACCGCAGCACGGCACCGACCAGAGACGTGACAAGCGCTGCCGACGACCCAAGTCCCGTCTTTTGCACGTCGCGCACCGACTTGTTCTGCGAAACAAATGGCGGGAGTTGGAGCAGAGCTGCCGAGGTCGCGGGCAGCTTGCGCGCATCGAGTTCGGCGCGCTGCGAGTAGAAGTCGTTGTCGGCCAGGATCGTGATGGCGAGCGTCGATCCGTGCGTCAGGGACGCGAATTGGGCCGCTCCGACGCGTGCGCGCGCGACGCGCAGGGCCGTCAAGAGCGGGCCGTCGATGAAGGGGTTGGTGGTTGCGCTACACGATCAGCGCGCCGCGTCAATTATGAATGACCAACTCGACCACGACTGTTGTTGTACATGAACAATGCATACGGTTTCTGCATGGCGTTTTCGAGCGCCGCGTCAAAGACGTAGCTGCGCGCCGGGTCCGTAAACTGCGGCGACGTGATGGTGACATGAACTTGACCGTCGTCATTCGTGGCAGGCCGCGGCTGGATCACCGTGTAGAATCGCGACGTGGTCGCGACCACGACGCCCGAGTAGGCGCGGTCGAGCACGAGGTAACCGCCAGCAATGAGCGCCTTGCCGGGCGCCGACACGGCGACAGGTGCTTTGCGAACAGAGGTCGCCGAAGACATGTTTTCAATGTTGGGCCGCGCAACTTGCGAGCGTGTGCGGGTCGTGTGCGAGGCGGAGATGCCAGTGATGCGCCAAGTGCGAATGTGCTGTTGGTCCAAATGCTGTAGTAATTTTGGTCGTGGCCGCGTATTTGTGGAGAGGGGATCCGACGAGAGCAAGGGCGGGACTTGGGCGATACTTCCTTGCAGGCCGATAGAGCTGCTGTCCCTTGGACTCTCAACCTTTCTCGACCCACGAAATCAGGACACTTCGATGAATAAAGAAATACATGGCATTCCAGGACACGAGCGCAGAGCAACAAAGAACATGAAGTTAAGGGCACACCAAAATGACAAAATATAATGGAGAGCTCGAGGCTTTCGTAGCGTTGGAGCGATTTGCGTTTTGATCATTGGTGGTCGCGGTTCGATCAGACGACGCTGTCGTCGATCCCCCAGTCGCAGAACGCGCGCACCAAATACCCGCCGAAAATTGCGCCGAGAATGGGAGCGATGATAGGAACCTGCATTTGAGAGCATCAACATTAGTTGAAACCGCAATCATTTCTTCGAGCCACCGTCCTGAGAGTGAAACGGACCCAGAAATAATACGAGAAATTGACAAACACGGCACTTCCGTACCCGACCATGGCCAATGCGATCCGTGGCCCGAGATCGCGTGCCGGGTTGATGGCAAAACTCGTCTCAGTCCCGAGCGCAACACCAATCGCGAGCACCACCATCCCCACGGCTACGGGCGTGTAGGTCGTGGGCGCCATCGGGTTGCGCGCCTCGGTGATGGTCATGAGCCCCATGACGAGCACCATCGTTCCCAAAAACTCGGAAAAGAAGGCGCCGACCGTGTCCATGTAGGGTGCCGGGAACGTGGTAAACAAGCCGGCGGTCGCGCGGTCATGTATGTCCTTGGACACGTCCCAGTCAGCGGTCGTGCGCTCGCCGCCATCGGCGTTGGTGATCGCGTTGATGTAGTTGCCGTAGACGACGATCGCGCCGAAAAATGCGCCGATGAATTGCGCGGCAATGTACCACGGGACCTTGGACCACGGGAAGCGTTTGTGCACGGCGAGGGCGATCGTTACGGCCGGGTTGATGTGCGCGCCGGATTGCGAACCAGCGGCAAAGACGGCTGGTAAATGGTCGTGATCAGTTGCCGCGGCGGCAGGGACGCAATCAGCAGGTCAGGCAAATTCGTACCGAGAACGACGGCCATAAAGAAGCCCATACGACTACACACAAATATTGAGATCGGGTCAGTTGGGCCGACGCAAAAAATTGGCGACTTGAGAGTCGTGTTTGAACGTACATCGCGAGTGGGCTGCCCGACGACCCTTCCGACAGCACCGTCTGGCACACGGATCCGATGCCGATCAAAATCAAAATGAAAGTGCCGAGGCATTCGGCCAGCTCCTCGCGAAAGTGATGGCGCAGCGTTCGCCATCCGCGACGGCCCTTGAGCGACTTGAGAAATGCCGGGTCCAGAGATGGTTTGACGGGCATGGCGGACACGCGAACGGGTGGAGAGGCACGAGAGAGCGGGTATCGACGGCGAGCGAGAGTTAGAATCGAGAGAAAAGAGCGTCGGCATCGGCACCACCGCTTTATACGCACGGAGCAAGCTCAAGAGCGACCAGACTGGTCGCTCCGTTGATCAGACGCGACAGGACAGAAAGATAGCAATCTGCTCTGCTTCTCTTCTCCGAGCCACCTCCACTTGGAAGCATCGTGAGGCAGGTTGACGTGGTGACCTGGCACACGTTCATCCGCGCGATTCGTTGGGAGCGCCAGGACAAGAGCCGCGGCGCAGCGTGGCACCCACATCAACGTGTACCTCGACCGCACCACCCGGCGCGTACTACTGGTCCACGATGAGCCGGGGAGTCTGCTCCAAATGGTCGGCTTCACGTCTACAACGCGGGACTTGAGCGTGCCGTGCAACGGCATCAAGCCGACGGTGTGCATGAAGGGCCGGGCTAAGCTTGCAGAAAGCTCGTCGAACAAGCAACCGTGCGGTTTTGCCAAGCTTGAAGGGCAACGGAACGAGGTGGCCATGGTGCGTGGCGGGGGTGGCATTCGTGGAGGCGCGCACGACCACCTGATCGAAACCGAGCCATGACGAGGAGGTGATATTCGTGGTACAACTTTGAATGGAGAGAGAGGGCCGCAGTTCGCGAAGGACTTGAGCAGGGAGTTGGAAAAGGCTCGCCGGGCTGGTCGATCAATCGCAAGCCGTGGCGGGGGTCCTGAACTGCCAGGCTGGGTTACAGGCGGGCTGAAGGCAAGAGAGAGCACCATCGTGCACGCATCCAGCCCAAAGATGACGCGGCCCCAAGACAATACGAACGTCGTGCAGCAAGTCGCGTGTGCAGTAATAAACTGATATTCGAGCTGATGTTTGGCGGCCGCCGCGCACTGCAGCTGGCAGTCAAGGCCGCACACCGTGCCGGCGAACTCGCGTCAAGCGAGACAACAAGAAGAGCATTAGTATGGATGATGAGAGAATAAATAAGGCCAAATTATGCTCCCTCCTCCACTGGTTGGACCTTGGCCGAGTTGACTGGAGCTGTGAGCGCACATTTCCTTCAGTCGTTTGTCTTGGCATGGTTCAGGCTGGTCTCCACTCCAGCTGTGGTCATTGCGTGGCAACAACATCCGCCATGTACGGTCATGGCTGTCGTGGTCCAAGGATGGAGAGCGACAGAAATCGGTCCATTAAATACCCGTCGAAGTGAAGGCTGATGGCAAGACAAGAGTGAGAGAGCGCGAGAGAACGTCGCGTCTCGCGCAAGGATCGAACCGTGGTCCGCAGTCTGCCCAGTCCGTCGGGAACGGCCGAAAGGACACGCAGGGACCCACGTGGCAACGTGGCTAGCGCGGCTTGGGCTGGCAACAGCGTGGGTGCGACACGTGGCGTTGCGGTTCTTCGACGCACGCATGTGCGCATGCGTTCGTTCCCGCGGCTGGTGCTCTTGCAACGAAGGCTCGCAGGCATGATGACAAACGCGGCCGCGTGCCGAAACAAGGAGAAACAAAGGCGGAAGGCGCGGGATTCAGGCGTGGCGCATCGGAGTTTCCGATCCGGCGAGGCGCAGAACCCGCCGACCGAAACCCCAACGTCAACACTGAACACCCACGCCGACGCTCCAAGACGTCGCGACACCCACCACCAACCATCGCGCCGCCCGAGGCCGAACGACCAGCCCGACGACGCCGACTGACCAACCGCGACCGACAACGCGCACGACGACACTAACGATCGGGACGGGCACCGCACGCATCGACACCGCCCCGCCCTGCCCCGCCCACCCGCGCGTCAAGCTCCCCCCCGACCCGCCCTTCCCGACCAGTTGCATCGCCGAAGCTGCGCGCCCTCCGCCCCGCCATGGCCAGCCTGCCCCCGCCGCCGGCCGGCGCGGGCGCCCCGCCCAACAACGCCGTGCCGTCGCCCGCACACGCGCACGCGCACCGTTCTT
>GG745348.1:416838-431473 GCA_000151295.1 Allomyces macrogynus ATCC 38327 | reverse complement strand
AATGCATGCTCTTACTTAATGTTAAAGGTCCTACTGAGAACCTAAGTCGAAATAAAAAAAAATAACAAAAAAAAACATAACAATGAGTTTACCTATAACATAGGAAAAATACTTAAACACACATACATGTGGCCACGGCAGCCCGATAACGCACGCATAAAAAATAGAACTGCTTGCATGATGATTACGGCGGACAACATGAGCGCTCTACGCACACGCGCATGGACTATCATCCCGTAATGATATTGTGAAATTCGTAAATTACAATATGCGATCCACTATACCTTTCGACACTGTCGCGGCCTCTCGGGATATCACGGTCTAAGTATAGAAGTTCCGATCCGACCAGGCCGCGGTTCAGTATGGTGCAATATGATGGGAGCGCTCAACGCATTCAAGTCATCGGCCGACCCGCCACCGTCCGCGGCACCCGCGAAACCGCCACCACCACCGGCGCCACCAACGTCCTCGTCGCTCCCGCCCATCACCCGCGACCTCGGGCCGTACCCGGACGAATCGATCCCGGCCAACCCGGCTCTACTGCACTGGAAATCGCTCGCATCCGCGCACGTTGCCGGCGGCGCGCCACGCATGGCCGACCTTGTCGCGGCCGCTGCGCGGCACCGGGTCGCTGCCCGGTCCTTGTCGCGCGCGCCGAATCGGTCAGTCTCGCGCGCGCGGACGTCGCGGCCGCCCGACGCGCACCGCGAGGCAAGGCGGTCACTGTCACGGTCGATTGATGCGACGCTGAAAGTCGCGCCGAGTGCGGCGTGGCGGCGCACGGGGCAGCCGAGTGTGGTCACTCGCGCGTCGTTGCTTGGGACCGGATGGATCGGTGCACATAGGTCGAGTTTGGCGGCGGTCGCGATCCCGGAGGAAGGGGCCGAGGGCGCGGTCGCGAGTGCGGCGGAGGTGGATGGGAATAGCGCCGTGTATCATCCGGATTGAACGATGCGTGGATGTAAGGCGGAAGGTGTCGGGGCATGTAACAGTAATCCATCTTTTATTGCCCGTTGCAACTCACATTGAAAAGCATCGTGTCTCTGAGGCAGGAGCTGCTCGGGCTTGCGCTGGCCAGACCCAGTCCAAAATCCACGAGCCTGATTGTCAACATGATTGGACATTGGGCTCTGCAGCGGGACCTACACCTGACATTCAATTGGTTCGAATAATGGATCGTATTGATTCACCTGCTTTTCTTTCTGCAGGTGCTGGATGCCTATTCCCACTTCTGTTTTCCCTTTTTGGTTTCACGACAGCAAAAGATTTGCCAACGTTATGTACAATCTCCACCTCTTCCATCGCACGCTGTGAGCGTTCACTGGCACCAAACTTCAATCTTGTTCTCGTCGGCGGCCAAACTGCGCACAAGGATCAAATCGTCGTCGTCGGTCATCGACACGAGCTCGCCGTCCTCGTCGCGGAATCGCACTCGGAACTGCGTTTCGCGGAACTTGTCCTCGATCTTATCGAGCATCTCGTCAAACGACGCGTCGCCAGGCAGCAACAACACACGCGTGTCGCCGTCGAAATGCACCTTGACGCGCAGCTAAGCAAACGTCATGGATCCGTCAGTGTCGTGTTCTTTCCTCGTCATGGGAATGTCCTCCGGCATACCTTGCCTGCAATCACACTCTCCTTTGAATACATCGATGGCGCATACTCGCTGCCACCGGATCCGCGCCGCGCCGGCGTCGGGTCATACGGCGACCGCATGCGCGCTGGTGCCGGGCTCGGCATCCGCCGTGACGGTGGCGGTGGGGTCGGCGTCCCGCGCCCACGGATCGACGCGTCGCTTCCGCGGCGGCCATACCGCGCCGGCGCGGGGGAGGTTGGGGAGTTTCGGCTTGGCTGGGCGCTTGGACGGCGGCCGCGCGCGTCCGTGTCGACGCGCGGGAGAGAGGAGGGCGGGGAGGTGCGTTCGAGCGTGCGGATTGGCTTGATGTCGGGCTCGGGGTCCTACACGCGGGAAATCGTCGGTTAGCGGGCGCGCACGACAGGGGAGACGACGAATATTGTCGATCGCACCGGCATGACCCCTCGCGCGCCTTGAAACTCGACAAAATTATCGCTTGTGTTGCGCGCAGCTATCACGCGGCTCTTGCCCATATAATCCACCCGATCGGCATTCGCGATTTTGGCCGGCGGCGGGCGGTACACCAACTTCAGCGGCACCAGGAACGCGCGGCACCCGCTCCCGCGCGCACGAATCGCATCGTCAATCTTGCTGTGGTCGGGCGTTTTCTTGCCTTTTGTGGCCTCGGCCAAATCATCCATGGCCGCATCGTCGTCGCCGACGGCAAAGCTCGTGAGCGCGCGGTTGTAGAGGATCTCGCACGCGTAGAGCCGGTAGGCGAGACCGAGCTGCGTGTAGTCGATGAGGTAGTTGCCGCGTAGGAAAAGGAGGGCGTCATGGAAGCAGGCGTGCGCGTCGTCGTAGTCGCCGAGTTGGTGGTGGCAGACGCCTTTTTGGAAGTAGGCGACCGAGAGGTAGTTGTCGCAGAGAACGGCGTCGTTGTAGGCGAGGATCTGTGCGGTCGTTGAGATGTGCGTTAGGAATCAGCAAGGGATCACTGCGCGCGCGGGTGTGAAGTCGTGAGCGTACCGCGTCTTCGAGCTGCCCCATGGCTTGGAAGATCATGCCCATGTTGAAAAAGATCTTCGACGAGTCGGCAATCGGCTGGAACAGGTCAAGTGCAAGCTCGTAGTCGCCTGCGTCGTAAGCCTTGACAGCGTCGTCCACTGAACCAGCTCCTGCTTCAACGACATGCCATTTCGCGCGGATCTGGAGGGTGGAGAAGATGCGTGGTGCCGTGTTCCTTGACTTTTCGCAGTCTACGTCGTTGTGGTTGTAATCGGTGCTGTTGATGTCCAGAACGGTCGGCCTGGCCGCTGTTGTGGTGATGGGCCGAAACGAGAGAGAAGTGACCGGCCAACTTCCCCACCGTCCTCGTCATCGTTGACGTCGCCACCGTCGTCGCCAACCAGCTGGCACTGTTCTCGTTCAACGCGGGCGGCCGCTTGCGCTGACGTCCCTCTGTTGGCGCTCCTTGATCCAACATGACTGCAACCGAACTTATCAGCGCGCCTCATGATCCAGACCATTGAACGATGGTAAAAGCAAAGCAAGGACAGTGCGGCAAATGCGCGTGCGCTCGTATGGCGATTCATTCAATTGTTTGATTATAGCTGCTGGCGCGAGGTGATCATGAAGGGAACGCCGGTTCATGGAATTGACGCGTGGGTGCAATCTTCATGAATCGAGAACACGAAACGCGCGACGAGCAACAAGAGCACAACAAAATCCAAAACGGCGGGCGGCAGCAACGACAGGGGCAGCAAGAGCAAGACGAGAGAGAGGGAGCGATAGACCATAGAGTTTGCCCGAAAATCTGATAACTTGATGTTCGACGCACCAGATCTCAGCACAGTTACTGATGAGAAAGGACGTGAAAGCGCTCAGGAGCGAGTTGGCGATGAAATTATATCGTTTGGGTCAGCAACAGAAGTGGAAAAGACAGACCCTGCCGCTCGAAGAGCATGAGGCTTCCGAGAGTGGCAACGAGGCAAGCAAGGAATGCGGGTGACGGACTGGACCATCGCGGCGACGTCGTTTCGGTCGAGCAAACGAATCTGACCATTTGGAGGGCGGGACCCATTCGACGCCCAGCGGCACTCAAATAGCAATCCCGGCGAATCAGTTTTCAAACAAACGTGTATTGCGCATCCGAGCCGGATCCGACCCGAACCAACGCAACCACACGCCCAACACCAGCTTTCTACGACGTCGCAATTTAGGCGAACGTCGACGGGCGGTTGGCGACAAAGAGCGACGAGTAGCGCTTCGAGGCCGGGCGCAGGACGCGGTGCGGCAGCGGGAACTTGAGCTTCGGGTCGAGCAGCTGCTGGATGTAGGGGCGGCGCACGTCCTTGGCGGCGACCTCCGCAACGCGGATGATCTGGACCGACCGGAAGCGCGAGCGGTGGCGCGCAGCCATGTCCTGGTAGCACGCGAAGACGGCCTGCGTGCGCGTCATCTCGCGGTACTCCTTGTACATGTTGTGCGTGCCCGAGCGCGAGTCGTAACGCAGCCAGATGCCGAACGTCTTGACCTGCGTCGGCTTCTTCTCGAAGATCTGGTCGTTATGGCGACAACGTTAATTTTCCACTTCCAAACACCATGGGCGGGGAAAAAACGGAGCTCACCTCGTTGACGGCGACAATCTCGCCCGTGGCCTTCTTGACCTTGCGGAACTTCTTAAGGAAGTACCAGAAGCGCGACTTGGCGACCACCTTGTTGGGCGCAAAGATGCGCATACGGTAGAGGGTCGGGTTCGCGTCAACGGCCGACGCCTGCTTGCGGCCAATGACCTGGTACTCGTGGAACTGCAAAAAGCGAGCAATCCAACGTCTGAGTCAGCGGGACCATTCCCCACAACGACAAATTGATCGGAAACACCGCGAGCAACGCAAACGGCACACGCAACGGCGAGAACTGAATCACCATCACCGTCACGACCAGAGGTTCCACCCAAACGACGACGACGGCGACATTGCGAGGTCAAAATTGCGACCCATCACCCAAATCGCCCGGAATCAAAGCGCATATCACTCTAACCGTTCGAAAAGGGCGGTCCGGGGAGATTCGGCGGAGAAGTCGAATCACAGCGTCATGGTTCGAATGGTAGCCACGCCAGTCCATCCGTCAAACGCCGTGGAAAATGGTCACCCCGCCTTATCCCGTCGAGTGGGGTCGCAACCTCCATTCATTCGTCTGGCGGGCCAGTCAAAATGACGATCGTTTCGGCCTGGGTGACCATTTTGCGGCGTTTGGATCGTCGGTCGTGGGTTCGCAGGCCGGCGGGCAGCGAAGGGGGCGCGTTGCTGTTGGTCGTTCCGGCGGCCGAGTGCGGTCGGGTGGTGGTGGTGACGGCAATGGTGGGTCGTTCGTGTGCCGTGGCGTTGCGGTTGGGTGTGTTGCGGTTGTGGAGCCGGTGGTCGGCAACATACGCGCGACATGTCGACGGATGGCTCAGTCAACTTGCGTGAGTGGCCGTGATAGAAAGAGGGAGCACGACATTGGCGGGCGTCACCCAGCGTTGCGTTCTGCCTGCTGCGGTGAGCCAAGGCAGGGGTGTGATGTACGAAGCGTCCGGGTGTTGCGGTAGAAGCACACGTGAACGAGACGTCTTTGCGGTGGACGGGGGACAGCGTTGACCAGACTGCACGTGCACCCGAGCTGCGCCGTGTTCCACGGCGATCGCGTTGGTCATTCCTCTGCACACGCTCGCGGTATCCGTCGTGCACGACGTCGTGCTGAATACCAGCACGGCGGCCGAGCGCGCTCCAGCAAGCACCGGGACGTGCCCGCCATCGATGCTGGGGCGACGGCGCCGGTACGCCGTGAACGCGGCCGCAGCTCGCGGGATCGATGAGCGGGAGGACGGGCGGCCGGATTGGTCAGGTTCGCGTCGTGCCGTCACAAACACGCGTGCCCGAACCAACCCGCGTCCGGACGCCGGCAGTATAAAACCGCTGCTGCCCCGCGTCCCCACTCGTCTCTCCAGTCTTTCGATTCAAGTCCAAGCACCATGTGTACGTGCTGCCCGACTCAGCGCTTGCACGCGCACACGAGAGCTGCACCGCGACAACCACGCGCGCGCCATGGATCAACCAACGAGCCCACCCGAATGGATGCCTGATTGCAGCTCGCTGACGCCTCCACGTGTTGGAAGGCAGGGCGCGTGCCAGAACGCCTCCGACCGAGCTTTTGATTTTTGATGCCGCATCGTATTCAGCATCGGGTTCTCCTGCGAACTTAGCGCCCTGTAAGCAAGCGAATCTGACCCCGACTCGACCGCTCTCTGTACACAGCGAACCTCATTGGCAAGCCCGCCCCCGCCTTCTCGGCTCCCGCCGTCCTCCCCTCGGGCGAGATCAAGACCGTCTCGCTCGCTGACTTCAAGGGCAAGTGGGTCGTGCTCGTCTTCTACCCGCTCGACTTCACGTTCGTGTGCCCGACGGAGCTGCTCGGCTTCTCGGATGCGGTCTCCAAGTTCGAGGCCATCAACACGGTCGTGCTCGGTGTCTCGTGCGACTCGGAGTACTCGCACCTCGCCTGGATCAACACGCCCCGCAAGCAGGGCGGTCTTGGCCCCAACTTCCAGCTGCCGCTCGTTGCTGACCGCAACCAGTCGATGGCGCGTAACTACAATGTGCTGATCGAGGGCGAGGGCTTCCCGTTGCGTGGAACTTTCGTGATCGACCCGAACGGCGTTGTTTCGTCGATCATGGTCAACGACACGCCCGTCGGCCGCTCGGTCGCCGAGACGATTCGTCTTGTCGAGGCGTTCCAGTTCACGGCCAAGCACGGCGAGGTCTGCCCCGTCAACTTCAAGGCTTCGGAGCGCAAGGCCGGTCTCATTCCGGACCCGACCAAGGCCAAGGAGTACTTTGCCGCCGTCAACAACTGACTGGCCGATAGCAACGACGTGGTCATGGCCGACGAGACAGCAGCAGCGGCGGTGCCGTCGAGTCCGGCGGTCAAGCGCCGTGCGGGCGAGTCTGTGGCCGCGTCGCCGACGGTCGCGGCGGCCGAGCTCAAGCGGCCGCGCATCGAGTCGTAGTTGATTATTTTTTTTGTCTCCACAGTGGGGCGTAGCGGTGTGAATACATGTGCGCCAGCCAGTTTTTTAATGAGCAAGTCGTCAAAGACAAATCTCCCTCTTTCAGGTTCGGGAGAATCGGCAAAGGCGGGCGAAGACGATGAATGAGGCGAGGGAGCAGTGAGTCGATCAGATCTCGCCTGACAAATCCACCCAGCTGAGCCAGCCTGATCAAATCGGCCATCATGCTGTGAGACTTCTCTCTTTCACTCCCCCCCTCGGCAACGTCGCGAGGCAACCATCAAGCGGTGCCCAGTTTAGACCAAGATGACCAACCACACCACGACAACTGGCGCCGCCGACAGCAAGACCAGCCTCCTCGGCATGCCGTTACCTGCCGGCGTGTCCCCCACGCTCGTTGCCGACGTGCTCGCCTTTGTTGAGGCCAAGATGGGCGGGAACGACGGGTCGCACGACGTCGAGCACGTACTGCGAGTCACGCGCACGGCGCTGCGTATCGCCCTTGCCGAAAAAGCCGCGGGCCGTGCTCCCAGTGTCGATTTGGCGACCGTCGTTGTGGTCGCTCTGCTGCACGACGTGACCGACACCAAGTACACGGTCGAGTACGTCGCAGACCAGTTCCCTATCACGACGGGAACCTTGTCCACCGTGCTAACCCTCTCCTGCGGCCCTATTCCAGCCCGACCGAGGCCAACCGCGGCATCACCTCCATTCTCGTTGACAAGCACCAGTACGCGCCCGCGCAAGTCGCGCACATTCTGCAGCCGATTGAGCGCATCTCGTTCCGCAAGGAGCAAGCCTCTCGTGCGGCTGCAGCGGCTGCAGGCCTCCCGCCGCCCACGATCCCCGTCGAAGTGCAAGCCGTGCAGGACGCCGACCGGCTCGACGCGATTGGCGCGATTGGGATTGCGCGGTGCTTCACGTTTGGCGGGACGCGTTACCGCCCGCTGTACCAGGGCGCGGTCTCGACGGACCACGACGATCTGGTGCGGCGCACTGCGGTCGAAGGGAGTGAAGTAGGCAGCGAGGGGTCGCTGTATCACTTTTACGGTGCGTTTGAGACCTGGCGCGCGAGGTGGAGAGGATGTGGAGACTGACGAACATACCGTGTATAGAGAAACTGTTCAAGCTCAAGGGCCTGATGAAGACGGAGACGGGTCGCGCGATGGCCGAGCGCCGGCACCAGGTCATGGCCGCCTTTGTGAGCGAGTTTTGGCGCGAGGTGCACCTCGACGGCGACGACTTGCCGCAGACCGAGTAGGCCGGCGCGTGTAGACCAAGGGCCTTGGTCCTCGCCTCGGTTCTTTGAGACAATGATGAGAGGGCTAGAGTGATTTTGGGAGTGTTGGGAGTGTCGGGGGAGTGCCGTTGGAGTTGCGGTTGGACTATGGAGCAAAACGAAGCGTTATTGCACGATGATGCCTTTGATGAGCGCGAAATACCCCGCAAACGACGGCTGACCAAGAAAAGCCTCACCATGCCATGCCCAGGAGCCAACCGTCCGACTTGGCTGTCCGCCACGCTGCCCACCGACCGCTTCTGGGCCTCATGTCAACGCCAGCCCCAGTCGGCCAACCACTCCGCTTCCCACGACCTCTCAGCATCCGCACGGCACCCGCTCCCCGCCCAGCCCGACTGGCCGCATTCTGATCAGGTAGCGCTCAGCTCTCTGCCGATACCCATCGCACCCGCCGCCACCGAGGTTGCGGGAATGGCGCATGTGTGACTACATCACGACAACCGCCCGAAACGACTGCATAGACACGGATCTCATCGTTGCCATGTTCCATAAATAGTTTCCGACCGACCTATCCCCAGTCTCTCGCCCTCTCGCTCCTGCGACCGCGCCCTTTTTTGCCATGCAGTCGCCTGCGACACCCGCCCCCGCGGCCGTCCCGCGCGCCAGCGCCCCCACGCCGGCGCTGCACGCCATGTACCAGGCCAACCAGCGCATGATTGTCGGGTACCTGAAGCGCACGCGCGGCATGATCGGCGACGTGCACGCCCTGACCCAGTCGTCGCGGCACCGCCTTCTCTACCCGCTCCGCGCGCCGCTGCAAGTCCTTACGCTCGATGCCGCGGGCGCCGCGGCCAATCCGGCGCTCGCTGCCTCGGCCGTTCCCGAGGACGCTCTGCCCAAGATGTTGGCCACGAAACTCTCCGACGTGGAAACGCACCTCGATACGCTCGAGGCCCGTGTCATGGACCCGACGTGCCGCGTGCTCGTTGGCGGTGATTTGAATGCCGGCAAGTCGACGTTCGTCAACGCCTTGCTGCGCCGCGACGTCGTCCCCGTCGACCAGCAGCCGCTGACCAACGTGTTTGTCGAGGTGCTCGATGCGCGGCATAACCAGCTGCACCCGGGCGTCGAGGAAGTGCATGCGCACAAGGAAGTCGGGTCGGTCATTGCGCACTCGTCACGCCGGTGACGAGGCCCCCGTAGCCGCGTCACCGCTCGAGACTGCTGACCTGTCGAGACCGGACGACTGCGAGCTCGTCAAGGTCTACTGCAACGAGGAGCAGGCCGAGCGGTCGTCGGTGTTGGTCGGTAATGAGCACGTGGACGTGCGCGTCATCGACTCGCCCGGGTTGAACCGCGACATGTGGCAGACGATGGCGCTCTTTGCGCAGCAAAAGGAGATTGACGTGATTGTCTTCCTCGTCTCGGCCGAGAACCAGATCACGTGTCGGCGCGCGAGTTCTTGACGCAGGCGGGCCAGGAAAAGGCCTATATTTTTATTGTCGTCAACAAGTTTGATGCGATCAAGGACAAGGAACGGTGTAAGAAGATTATTTTGCAGCAGATCGAGGAATTATCGCCGCATACCTACCGGTACAAGGAAAAGCTCGTGCATTTCGTCTCGGCCGAACGGATGATGCGCGACGTGGCCGCGATTCGCACGCTCGCGGAGCAGGGCCAGCTGGCTGACGACGAGGAGGAGACGATGACCACGGCCATGGCCGAGTTTGTCCGCGTCGAGGAGGCGCTCAAGGAGTTTGTCCTCGAGAAGCGGTCGGTGGCCAAGCTGTCCCCGGCCAAGCGGTACATGCAGCGCCTGCTGCACGACCTCGAGCTCGTCCTCGGCACCAACGTCGATGCCGCCGCGTCGCACCTGCACCTGCTCCAGTCCGAACTCGCGCAAGTGCAGCCGCGCGAAATGGAACTTGCCGAGGAACGCCAGCTCGTGCTTGGGTCCATGAACAAGGCCGTCACCGACGCCGCTGATAATGCCGCCGCGCATGTTCACGCGCAGTTTGGCAAGTTGCCCGAGCGCTTGCTCGAACGCGGCCAGGCCATTAACTGGCGCGGGATCCGGTACGCGCCGGCCTACGTGCGCGACTTGCACGCCGTCCTCACGGAACAGCTCGAGCACGAACTCGCCGCGTGCCAAGAACACGCGCGCGCCGAGTCGAAGCTCGCGTGGGAAGTCATGGCCAAGACGTACGCCGAGTGGGCGCGCGAGGCTATTGCGGCGGCCGCCACGGATGCGGCTGCTGCCGCCAAGGTCGCGCCCAAGCTCGCGCCGCTCGCGACGCCCGCCATCCCGTTGTCCAAGCTCTACCCGGTCTCGCTCTCGCTCTCGCCGCAGGCACTCCTCCTGCCGCGGTTCCTGTTTGTTGCCCCTACGTCGTCCTCGTCGAGCAACGTCCGCGCCCTCGTCCCAACGTCCGTCGCCGACGTGCGCGTCGCGTACGAGGCCGCCGTCCAGTGGCTTGCGTCGCTCACCTGGACCGACGTGACGCACGCGCCCGCCGCCGCCCTGTCGGCCCTGTCCGGCACCCACTCCCTCGCGTCGGTCGCCGTCACGGGGTGCTCACTCATCACCTCATCGGCGCTTTCGCGGCACGGCTCCATCCACGCCGACGTCCTGCACGTCGGCATGCGCGTCGGCCTCCGCCGGATGGCCGCGCTCGCCGTCGTTGGCACCGTCATTGTCGGCGCCGTCGCTGGGTACCACTACGTTGCCACCCTCCCCGCGCACTTGCCCGCGACGCTCGCGCGCGCCGCTGTTGCCCGGTTGGCCGAGGCCAATGTCCCGAGCCACGTGGCTGGCGAAGTGCGCGCGGCCACGGCGGTCGCCCTCACGCAGGCCCTGGGCGACGCGGCGGCCAAGATGGAGGTGGACCTCGGTCGTGTCCGGGACCGGCACCGCGCGTTGACGGAGGCCGCTGAGGAGGCCGAGGAGGTGGTCGCGGAGCTCGATACGGTGCGCGAGCGCGCGCGGTTGTTGGCCGACCAGGTGGAGGCGGTCGCGCTGGACGAGTCGCTGACGTCGTTGCCGGCGCTGGCTCAGGCGTAAGTTGAAGAGTGATAGAGTAAGCGCGATCGACGCGTCTCTTCGTCGTTGTCGTCGATGCTGCACAAGTGGTGTTTCGAGTGTCATTTTCCGTGGCGGCGTGGTCGTCCGGCCCGGGGTCGTTTTTTCGTTCGTTCGTTCGTTCGTTCGTTCGTTCGTTCGTTCGTTCGTTCGTTCGATCTCGTGTCGCGGACTCGGTTCGCGTTCGGTCTGTCGATAACAAATACGTAGGTGAGCTTTTCTGTTCATGTTCGTTCATCGCACTCGGCTCGAGGTCGAGGTGCGCGAGCCGTTGTTGTTTTGTTTTGCGCTGCAGTTGCTGTGCTGTTGCCGAGCTGTTGCTGTGCCGCGCCGTCGTGCCCGGCAGTGTTAATTATTGTGAGGGAACCAGTCCAAACAATATTGAAATGGGATCCAGTCTTTGCTACCGCTGTGTCGCCCGCGATGAGGTCCTGTCGTTGCGTCCTTGCCATTAACCAGTTTCCACAGAGGAAACGAGCACAATCCAGATTCTTGTAAGCGTCGTAATAAAGACACAGGAAGAACTAGCAACACCAGGAAGCGTGCCAAGTGGTAGCGCGGCAGCAGCACAAAAAGGATGGGAAAATGACAAGCCAGTGAACGAAGCAGAAAAGTGAGAACAGGGGGGTCGGTGATGGTGGCAGATACGTCTGTCGCGCGGGGATCAGCCGTCATCAAAAAGAAGGAAAACAATAGGCCAGGGTGGATTGGGAATGAGCAAGCGAAAGTGCGCGCAAGCAGGTGGAGCAAAAAGGGGTGGAGCGAGGGGGAGAAGGGAAAACAAAATGACGACGACAGGAGTCGACCAGGCGAAAAGACAAAACAGGGCCACGACAACCAACACCGGGAGGAACGAGCAAACCAAAACGCGACGACAAGCGTGCGAGCGAGCGAAGAACGGCGGACCGGCGCGCCGCCGACCGCTGCGGGGGGGTATGAACACACGAGCAGCGGCCGCGGCGGAGCCGAGTCCCCGCCTCCTCCATCTGTCTACCGGACATGAATATGCCCGTGCCCCAAGATCGTGCGCCAGGTGCGTCCCGTCTCGGTATCCGTGACGCACACCTCGAGCTCGACGCGCCCAAAATAAATCGAAATCGACAAGTCCCGTTTCGTCCACGCCGACGAGGTCGCATTCGACGCGGCCGAGGACATGGTCGCCATCGACATGCGATGCGCCGAGACCGACGAAGTGGTGGTCGACGACCCATTCGCCGTCAACGGGCGCGCATCGATCGTGACGCGCCCCAAAAACTGGCACCGGTCGCGGCGAGTATGCAGCAGCGGCTTGGTCGAGTCAGACGCGTAGATATTGATATCGGCCGTCCATGATCCGGGCGAGAGCGAGAAATTATGCTTCGAGTAATGCGACGACATTTGGACCGGCTCGCCTTTGAGAATAAATGCCTCGACATAGGTATCGACAAGCCAGTGTGCGGCGTTGCCCGGCTGGTCGGGCGCGCGGTAGACCACGTCCGTCTCCAAGTCGCGCGCGCCGTCAAACGGCCGCAAGATCTGCACACCAATCGACCGCCGCGCACGCCGCGACCGGATCGAGTCGCCGACGGCCGCATACACGGCGCCGCGCAAGACGGCGACCTCAGGCGACGGGATCGACCGCACGCGCTTGACGAGCCGCTGCACGACCGCGTCGTCGGCGATGCGTTGCCGCAGGTACTGGTTGTTGCCGAACCCGCCGACGACAAACATGTTTTCGAGCATGCCCGTCGTCGCAGTGACCGGCGGCAAGTCCCCGTGGTCGCTCGCGTCGCGGCGCTCCTCGACGAGCGCCAGGACCTGTTTCTGGATCAGGTGAATGATCGAGTCGAGCACCGGATCGAAAAACGACTTCATCAACTCGGGCGTCAACTCAATCGTGCCGAGCTGCAACGCCTCGGGCATCGTGTCGTCGAGCGTCTCCTCGAGCTCCTTAAGAATCACTTGCGGAATGAAAATCTCGTCAATGAACGTCTCGCGGCCCGTGAAAGACCGTTTACGGTACTCCCACTGCGACATCAGGTTGTTCCATGCGGCCGCACACCGCGGCGAGTGCGAGACGTTGTCGAGCCCGAGCGGCGTCATGAGTCGCCGCAAGTGGTTCAAAAAGGCCACGTCCACGTTGGCGGCGCCAAAGAACCCGCCTTGGCCCATGCTCAGCTCGACGAGCTCGGGCGCGTCGGTGCCTGCAGCGGCGCCGAGACGGCATTGAAACAGGTCGACCGTGCCGCCACCGCAATCGACGACAAGGAAGTCGGATCCGGGCGCGAGCTTGACGTCCGGGTCGTAGACACAGGCCATGGACGCGGCCTCAGGCTCGTAACAGAAGACGAGATTTGGGGACCGCTCGTGTCGCAAGAGGCCGGCGCGGTAGGCGGCACGACGCAGCCGTTGATGCGACTCGGGCGACCAGTTGACCGGTACTAGAATCGAGTCGAGCCAACCGTCAGAAATGGTTCCATGGCGAGCACATCAGAGGGGGGACTCAGCGAGAAGAACATACCCGTCAAACAGTACATGATCTCGTCCTTGTCGATATCGCCCTTGTCGTACGAAATACCCCACATCCGCTCGAGCGTTTCCATGCAGTATCGGTCAATCTCGTGCAGGTAATCGCGGATAATGTCGTCGGCGTTGAGCCCTTCGGGGATGATGGGTTTCAGAAAGTCGGGCGTGCTCGGTTCCTGCACACGAGCACGACTCAATGGTCAGCATCACGCACGTTGTGTGGTGGAGACGAGCGGAGAGGATGAGCACGTACCAGACACAGCTTGACACGCTCGATTTTGTGCAGCTTCATCGTGTTCTTCTTCATGGCGGCAAACCCCCAACTGTCCAAGGTGTCTGGTCGGGTGAATCAAGAGGTCGTGGACGTGAGGACAAGGTACAACGAAGAGAGGAGCGCAAAACAACCGATTCCATTGTGACAAGAGCAGGGGAGAGAAAGAGACGGCGTACGGTCTGCTTTCGAGTAACATGAGATGGTCGGCGTCTTGACGCCCACGACGTTTGGTGGCTGCTCTGGCCTGGTGGAGGTGGATGGTCAGCACGAGAAGGCGTCGTTCGCGGGGGGTAACGCGGGGCGCGTCGCCGTACCAGGTCAACGGCGTCACGGGTTGCAGCTTGGACGGGTCCTTTTGCATTTGCACAATGGCAAAGCCCGAGTAGGTGGTGCCAAAGTCGAGCCCGACACAGAACCGAATCTACACCGCACACAATAGCAAGACAACGCGAGCGAGAACGAGGAGGGAAGGGCATTGGTTACACGGTGTGACGACACGCAACGTCCAGTCTTGACTTGCCTCCCACGTCGAGGACAAGGGCATGGCAACGACTGCGAAAACGTACTCTGGACAAGTCATCGGCGATCACTTCGGCGACGGGCAGCAAACTCGGCGTGTTCCCGAGCGATGCGCCCGAGTCGGACCGCGGACCGCGGCTGTTGTTATTCGGTGCGCCACGCAAACTGGCAGAGGCAGACCCGATACTATCCACGGTGCCTTGCGGTTGCTGTTGCGCGTACCGCGACGCGCGCGCCGAGTGCGGTGCGTGGCCGTAGGGCGTCATTTCCGACTGCACTGAGGACACGGACGACGCGTATCCGCGGCGGCCCTGTGCAGCGGCCGCTGCAGCATTCTGGCCGGTTGGGACGACATCGATACTGGCGCGCGGCGACTCGACGTAGCCGTCGTT
>GG745348.1:364024-380319 GCA_000151295.1 Allomyces macrogynus ATCC 38327 | reverse complement strand
GCAGGCCGCGGCGGCGTCATCGAGTAAACGGCGCACGCGCACGGTCCCGCCTGCCGCCGACTCCTCCTCTGCGGCGGCACCCACGGGCACGTCCCCGACTGACGCGCCCACGCCCGCCCCACCCACCGCGAAACGCGCGCGTAAGCGGTCCACCTCCGGTTCCTCCAGCCCCAGCGACTCCGACGACCTCGTCCCCGGCGGGTACCGCGTCCCGCGCACCGGCCAGTTGCAGGTGATCATCAAGAACCCTGAGCGTACCGCCGTCAAAGTGTTTCTCGTGCCGTACAATTGCAGCGAACTGTCGGCACGAAGCAAGACGGTCATGCGCGTCACGCAATTCGCCGTAATACGTACGGATCCACGCGTGCGCAGTTTGCGGTACGCGCTGCAGGTACCGCTTGTCATGACGCGCGCGCGGCGACTGTATGTGAGCGGCGCGATCCGGGTCGTGTTTGCTGGGTCGGCGATCGAATCGTACGAGGAACTGGTCACGGAGGTGGATCGGCCGTTGGGGGTCGCGACGTGGATTCCGCCGGGGGCTGTGAAGGTGGTGCCTGAAGAGTTGGCGGAGGGGGTGGAGAGGGCCGCAGTGAGCGGCGAGAGGGACGGGACGGAGGCATGAGTGTCCACGTCGAGTGCGTTGGCAGCAGCGGCGGTGGGGACGTTGAACATAATGTACATTGCGACTAAATCAATCAACCAACAATACACAAGGGCCTGAAATTGCTCTGGTTTCTCTCATCATGGTTCCAGCAGGGCAGTTTCTGTCGCCAGCGAGTAAAAAGCAGGTCGCAAAAGCACCAAAGCAATGTCTATTTCTCCAGTGGAATCCAAAACTGGGCGAGCAACAAACCATGTCGCTCACCACACTGCCACTCCAAATGGAAACGCAAAGCACGAGCAGAGCATTATACCCTCGAATCAGGGCCTGATCGTGCCTCCGCTGGCCTCGGGTTCAAGCTCGCGGTACTCGATCTCCTGGACGGCGGCAAAGTCGCGTGCGACCCCAACGTCGCGGCGGCTGATGCGCCCACAAAATCACTTGCCGGTGGCGACGGTGCGCTCTCCGGTCTCGGCGGCGACGGCGCTCTTACTGGTGACGGGAGCCGTGCGCTTGCTGGCCGGATAATGGGTCCCGACGTGGTGGGGGAAACAATCGCTGTCGTCGACCCCGTCACATCGCTCGTGACGACCGACGACGACTCTTCACTGATCCTTCGTGCGGCAGGCTGCGCGGCCCACGGCTCGTACCGCGGCAGCGGCACGTTGTCCGGGAACAGCGCAGCCGACTCGCCCGACCTTGGCCGCTCGACCGAGAGGACCACGTGTCCAGCAGTACTCGCGTCACGCCAAGTGAGTTCGCGGCGCTGGTCGTGCGTGAGCACGTCGTTCGCGGAGACGGCCGCCATGGGCGGTTGCGCGACCGACTCGGTTTCGGCGCCACCGCCGGCACCGCCGGAGGTATCGCCTGTTTCGGACGTGACGCCCGGAACACCGGGGACATGACTCCGTGTCGGTCGGGGACGCCGTAGGCGCGCATCGCCCATCGTGTGAACCCAGACTGGTCTCCGCCGCGGCACCCCTGCCAGAAAATGATCAGGCAGCCCGTGACGAAGAGGACGAGGATGATGCCCATGGCCGACATGGCCACGCCCTTGTTGGAGGCTGGGTCCGGGGCGGGGCCGCCGGTGAAGGTCGTATTGGGCGCGCCGCCGCCGCTGGTTGGGGTGGGCAAGGTCGTGATGGTCGTGCTCATGGCAGCGAGCGTGTGCTGGTGTCGCTGGCTTGCGTTTGCGACTTGGGAGGATTCAAATGGCGCTGGCAGGGCTCGGCTTGGTCCAGTGTGCGGTTAGCGGGCCGGTCGGTGCTTGGTGGGTAGATTGCAGCAAGTTCTTGATCAGGTCGGCGCGTCCATTCGTCGTCGTGGTGTCGTTGGAGAGTGACAGGCGCGCTGGCCGTTCGTCGGCATTGGTGTTGGTGTTGGCTAGCGTCGAGAGAGTACAGGCAACGACGCGCCAGACAAAATAACCTCGGAATTTCCAAGCTAAGTCACGCAACCTTGCACCTCGCGTAAGTGTTCCCCACTGGCCGTGAGGCGAAAACACACGCTGTGGCGCACAGCGGCGCCGCATGCCACAACGAAATATCAAGACGCGTCCAAGTGGCAAACTTCCAAGACGTCCAGCAACTCGCCGTACGAACAAATCTAATTACATTAGGCCCACGGCAACAGCGAGAACGCAGGGTGGAGAAGGTGGAGAACGGGCCGGGCGTCCGCCTTCATCCACACGAGCGAGCTCGCCGCGCCGGGAAAGGTATTTACAAAGGCAGACCCCCAACCGGCGTTTGACACGCGCCCAATCATCGAATATACCCCAAGTTGCTCTGTGCGACGCGAAGCACCTGCACCGCCGACGCGCAATACTGCATGTCGGGCGGGGCAAAGTCGCTGGCCGGCACCGCCGAGCTCGCTGTGCTCGGGTACCTAAATCGCGCGCCGCATCACGTCAACCTCGTGCGTAGTTGGTGGACAAATGACGCCAATAAACGCACCATTGGTACGCCGGCGGCTGTGCCTGTGCCGGCGGCGACGGCAAAACCGGATCGTTGCCACCCCAAGGCGCGAACGCGTCACGGCGTGTTGCGGCACGCAGGTCGAGCGAGAGCCGCGCCAGACCCGCCGCCGCGGTCACGTCCACGTCCATATCAACGTCCATTCCGTCTCCACCCACCTCGGAGGCAGTGCCGGGCTGCATCCGCGCAGGCGCAGTGGGCGGCGACGGCAGGCCCATGCTCGCGAGCCCGAACCCGGAGCCCATTGGCGGCCGGTCCGCCGCTCGATGCCGCTGATAGTGCGGGATCGTGCAGGTGAGCGCCGTCAAATTGCATGACGAGGTCGTCGGTGCGTGAGGACCGTGGTGGAGTGTAGTATGTGGCCATCGACGCGAGGAAGCGCACGTCGGCGACAGGTGCGGGGGGTGGCGGCGTCGCTGCAGGTGCTGAGGCCGGACGGCCGGCGAGCGCTGGGGATGCCATCGTTGCGACGCTCATGTTAACGAAAATGGGCTGGTAGCGAGTCTGGGTGCTTTGCAGGAGCGGAAAGCAGCCGAGGGGCGATTGATCCACTGAGGTGGCGGGGAAGCTGGGGAGCAGGCGACTGCAGAGCCCGGCGCTGGGTGGAGAAGGCGGAGAGCAAAGAATGGAGCGAGTATAGAGATTGCACGGCCGAGTGGGGGGCGAGGAAACGCCGAAGAAAGGTTGTGCGCCGGCTGCTAGATGACGCGGTGGCCATGTCATTTGGGCGTAATACGCGTGCTACGCACATGACCGCATCGTAACTTGCCTCTCGCTCTGTTGAGTGCGAGACAGAGGCGGGTCACGCGAGAGCCACATGGCGCCAACCTGCCGCCTGCATCGGGCGCGCCGATGTCGCGAGCGAGCCGCAAAAGCAAAATCTTCATCATCCACCGCCCCCGCGCCCCGCCCCTGTTCGCCTTCCTTACCATCGCGTTGTCGTCGTCGTGCTGCTCTACCCGCCCACCAACTCGCCCTCCCGCGCCTTGGACCAAGACTTGCTGCAACCGAACGAACAATACTTTTTCCATCATGAGCGCGACGAAGCGGTGGGTCTTGTCCCCTAGTTGCCGTGTTGCCGTGTTGCCGTGTTGCCGTGTTGCCGTGTTGCCGTGTTGCCGTGTTGCCGCGTCGCCGTATGGCCGCGTCGCCGTGTCTTCGCATTGATGTGCCGCCCGGTCGCCATGCTGTCGTCTCGCTGCATCATCTTGCCGCTCGTCGTCAGGTTCGACGCAGTGTGCTGCCGTTTCAGTCGATTGGTGATGCTGGCTCGAGCCGAGAGGAAGGATGACGAAGAACGAGCAACATTCGTAGCGAGCGGTCGAGACTGGTGGTTTGGCGACACGGCAACGGCCGCGTGGGGCTGTTCCGAGCGATTCGGTCTGGAAACTGACCGTGTTTCGGTTTTGAACCGATAGGATCCAGAAGGAACTGGCTGAAATCATTGCCTCGCCGCCGCCCAACTGCAGGTACGGCGATATCTCGCACATTGAATGAACACCGTATCTCTTTTCGCTCATCGGCTGACTGCGTGCGCCCTCTCCACCGTAGTGCTGGCCCCAAGGGCGACAACATCCACGAGTGGATCGCCACGATTCTGGGCCCCGAGGGCTCACCCTACGCTGGCGGTGTCTTCTTCCTCGACATTGCTTTCCCGCCAGAGTACCCGTTCAAGCCCCCGAAGGCACATTACCGCCTCGTTTAATGGAGATGCGCGCGTGGAGCATGTTTGCTGACGCGTCTTGCGCCTGCAGGTATCGTTCAAGACGCGCATCTACCACTGCAACATCAACTCGACGGGCGGCATCTGCCTCGACATTCTCAAGGACAACTGGTCGCCGGCGCTCACGATCAGCAAGGTCCTCCTGTCGATCTCGAGTCTGCTCACTGACGCCAACCCCGGTACGTGGCCTCTCTGCCGACTGTGGCCACCCTAGGCCCGAGACTTACTTTGCATTTGCTCGGTTAGACGACCCGCTCGTTGGCGACATTGCCAAGCAGTACAAGGAGAACCGCGACGAGCACGACCGCACGGCGCGCGAGTGGACCAAGCGCTACGCCTCGTAAGCAGTGGACCCGCTCTCTCGTTCTCTCCCGCTCCTCCACGTCTGTTTTCCCGGGCTTGCTCGTTTCGTTGCGGTCGATGACGGCCTGCCTTCTGTCGGCCTCCTGTGCAAATATATCGTCCTTCCGTGTGTATCTCGCTGCTTTGGTTGATCCTGTTCGTGTCCTTGGTTCCTCATCCCCACACATGCACGCTCGCACCCGTTCACCCTCGCGCCCGTTCACGCTCGTGGCCGTTCTCGCTCGTCCATGTCATCTTTTCGACGGAACGAACTGCCACCCCGCGGAAACGTCATCAAGAAATGGAAAAAATGATCGTGATTGAAACGCTATGGTAGCACACTTGCGACAACGAAACCGAACTTAACCAAACCAAACCAACAACGTCAAACGGGAAGCGACAGCCAGCGAAACCAAACTGCTCGCTCTGCTACAGACAGGCCCGTCCACAAGGTCCTCTCCTTGGCAATCTGGCTCTCTTTCTCTCTTTCTCTCTTTCTCTTACTCTCTGTCCTCGTCACGTACTTTCGTCTTCCTCCACAACAAAGTGCCCACGCGGCACCGGTATCCACTGCTCTATCACGCGCTCCGCGCCATCTTAGCGACGGCCGGCAGCGAGCCCGCGGCGCTTGCCGCGGCCCACAGTCATCTTCTTGGGACTCTTCTTAGCTGCCGCCGTGGGCGCCGGCGCGGCCTCCACGACCTCGACAATCTTGGTCGCCGTCGTCGCGCGCGTGCCCGGGTACACCTCCATCGGCGGCTCGTGCTCGTCATCGACGTACTCGGTCTCGCTATCATGGTGATCGTCGTGCGCAGCAGCAATCCCGAGCCGGTCGAGCTCGTGCAGGACGCGGTCCGACACGTCCTCGTCGGCCATCAGGTGCGCGTGCTTGAGCCGCGGCGACCCGAGCGCCGACTTGGGCCGCGGCACACGCGGCGGGTTGAGCGGGGTGCCCGGGACCGGGGTCACCGACGACGATCCCGTCGGAGTCGTGGTCCCCATGCGCTGAATGGGGGCGGGGATGGCCGCCGCCACGGGCGCCGAGTTGGTGCGGTTCTGGAACGACTGCGGGTACTGGCGCTTGAGCGCGAGATGACGTGCCTTGACGTACTCAAGCCCCATGCGCTTCCAGTCGAGGATCTCCGCAAGCCGTTCGGTACGGTTGCGCAGGTTGATGCGCTGCCGGCGCGACTTGGACGCAAACTGTGCCATCTTGTCGACCAAGTGGTTGACCGATTCGTCGACCGACTTCATGCGGCGGTCGACAATGTAGATACCGTAGTCGTCGGGCGTTTCGACCATTTCCTCCATGTAGCACCCAAACCCGGACAAGTTGGTCGTAATCGACGGCACGCCCATGACCGTGCACTCGGCGGGCGTGTAGCCCCACGGCTCGTAGTACGACGGGAACACGCCGAGATGGCACCCGCGAACAAACTCTTCGTAGTCGAGCCCAAAAAGCGGGTTGTTGGAGTTGATGAATTCCGGGTGGTAGACGACCTTGACGCGGTCGTTGCGATCGTTGAAGAGCCGCAGGCGGCGAATCGAGCCGAGCACCGGATCGTTGCTGTCGTCGGTCATGTTGTGCGTGACGACAGGCGGCAACGGGTCGCGCTTGAGCGCGTAGATGCGCCGCTTGAGCGTGACCAGTTCCTCGCTCGTCATGAGCGACATCGGGTCGGGCGTGTGCCCGCGCGTCGCGGCCTCAAACACGCGCTCGCCAATCTTTTTCTGAATGTCGGCGACCGTGTCGCGCAGCTGCTTGGTCACGGCATGGCCCTTGAGCGCTTCCACGGTAAACGACTGCGTCGACGCCGGCATGATCACAAACGCGACAATTGTCACTTTCGAGTTGCTCGCCTTGAGCCGGTCGTTGAGGCGACCGAGCGCCTCGAGGTACATGTCGACCCCCTTGTTGCGGAACTCGAACCGACCGGCCGTGAAAAAGTAGAGCGTCTTTTCGAGATCAAAGTCGAGATGGCCGTAGAAATGGCCGCGCACGAAGTTGTTGATCTTTTCCTTGGCAATCGCGTGCAGGTTCTGGAACTCATGCACGGCCGCGAATTTCACGACATTGAGCCCATTGGGCACGACCCCGTCAGGCTTGCGCTTGAGCAAGTGCTCCGACTCGAACGCCGTGATTTGCGAGACGGTCGTAAACACCTGCGACGAGTGCGCGGCGCCGCGCTCAATACAGTACCGGTGGTAAATCCCGCGGCGGCCCGACTCGGCGTCCACGTCAAAGTTGCGCATGTTGTTGTAAAAGTCGACCGACCCAGCACACAGGTACCGACCGAGCAGCGTCGCGTGCGTCGTGAAGATCGTGGCAATATCCAACTGCCGATGCCGGATCAGCGGCAGGGCCACGCCCGCCTGCCACTCGTGGAAGTGCGCAATGATGGCCGACTGCGTCTCGCGGGCCACAAACTCACCGAGGAACCACGCCGTCAGGTAGCCCAGCATGATCGCGTCGTTGGTCTCCGAGTCGGACGGCGGCGCCGGGACTCCGTGGTTGCGGAACAGGTCGCCGCGCCACTCGTCGAGCTTACCGCGCACGGCGCCCGCATTCAAGTCAAACAGGATCGCATAGGGCGCGCCGTCAATCAGCCACCGGCCAAACGTCGCGTGCACGCCGTGCTGCGCCATGGCATCGAGCGAGTCGCGCAGGTGCGGCGAGACGAGCCCGGCATCGACGGGTTCCACCTCGAGCGGCGCCGATTTCGGGTTCAGTGGGCCAATCATCACGTACCGCTGCCCGTACTCGGCCGCGGTCACGGGCGCCTTGGTCTTGATGACCGTGTAGATGCCGCCGACTAGGTAGAGCATGGAGGAGGGTGGGATCGACGCGTGAGGACACGTTCGTGATACGGATCATGCCGGCGGCAGGACGCGACGCGGTGCCGGAGCAAGCACAAAACGTGTGGATGGAAGCGTTATGCCGTCCGCGTCGCGTCTGGCTGCCGGGAAAATGAAAATTTGCACGCTAAACGTACCCTTGTTGGCGACTTCCCAGGCCGACTCAAAGAGCCACGGGTTGCGAATCGAGCGCGGTGCCATGATGGATTGTCGAGCGCGTCGGGTCGGTCAGATAGAGTCGGATCACGGGGGGCGCGGCGAGAGATGCGTGCAACAGGATCGGCGAGCCCTTGACAAGGGTCGGAGCCAGTGCGCTTGGTGTCAACAGAGCACCGAATTCAGCTACAGATAAATGGCGGCGGTGATCAGCTTCCGCACCGACACGACAAGGTGGAGTGTGCTCCGTTCCGTGATCAACGGCGCGGCGCGGCGCGACACGACGCGTCGCCACGGTCCACGACCGGGCTTGAACAATCGAGCGACAGGACGTGAGCGATCGAGCGAGCGAATCGAAGCATACGTGCTGCGGGAACCGACGTGGGACGGCTGGGAATTGAATGGCGTCGGCGCTGGAGCCGTGATCGAGCGGGAGGACGAGAGTCGCGCGACGCCGGAGGATCAGCGGGTCCGGTATGCGGTAGTAGCAGCGCGGCTTGAGCGTGCGTTCTCGGCCGGATGAGCCCGGTCGCGGTCGAAGTCGAGAGAAGGGACAACGGCGGGCGCGCGGCGGGCGGGATGGAGGGGGTCCGGCAGAAAGTTGGAGCGCGGGGGCGTCGGAGGTACGCGCTGCTCTGGCCACGGGGGTGCAACGTTGGCTCGCGCTAGTGGGTGGGAAAGCGGGAGATGCACGCGCGCGGCAGGGTTGAGAGAGAAAGCGCTGGTGCACGAACTGGAGAGGTGACGATGGTGATGGTGGTGGAGGAGTGGATTGTCGCGGTTGAGAGCAGCGCAGCAGCGGCAAAGCAACAAGCTGCAAAGGCGCGCCGAGCCACCGAGCCTGCAGTGACGTCCATGTCGCCCATGGACACGCGCTTCGCAATAGCCTGCAGCAACACGCACGACAACAACCACAACCAACCCACGACTTTTGGCGGCGACGGGCCGCCCCGGGTCGACAACTTGCTGCAAAGACCGCATGCCCGACAACCGAAACTTATATTTACGGTGGGCGCCGCGCTCCCATATATTCCATTTTCGCTCTTTCGCGGTCCTTGCCGGCCTTCGCCACGGCGAAGGTGCCTGCAATCGCTCTTTTGCAACCAGTTGGCCGTTGAAAAGGGGTCCAGAATCGGCATGGAAAAGTTGCTTCAACGAACCACGAGGGACGCGTCTCGCGCCTCGGCACGTTTGTCCCGGCGCCGGCGTCCCGGCGAGTGTGGCGCTCGGGCGTCGTTGAATGACCCCACGCGCACAACCAGCACGCGCCCGCCGACGCACGCGTCCAGCCAACGGGTTGCTGCAGGCTGCAGAGAGCGAGATCGAACCGCACGGGGGGTGAGACTTTTTGGGCTCGGCATGGACGGACCAGTCGCGGCGACAGCGACGGCGACGGCGACATCCATCAGGCGCGCAACCAACGGGCCCCGACCACCGCACCAACCGGGTGCGACCACACGACGGCGACGTGATCACGGTGCGGCCGGATACTTTGCGGTAAGTCGCAAGGCATGGCCGCGACCGCAGTGCCCGGGAGCGGAGTGGCCACTTTTGGATGGTTGCTGGCCTCTGGCCGCTGAACGCTGATCACATTTCATCCAACTTGAGCCAGACAGCGGCACGGTCGCTGCCATCCAGCTCTGCGAGCCGGCATGGGCTGGGGGTCCGGGTCCGTGAATCCGCGCTGGATGCCGTCTGACGCTGAGCTGCGGGCAAATGAAATTAATTGAGACTACTACTGTTTGATATCCCGTCATCTGCTGCAGCTTTGTCGACCATCTTCAACCAACTTTCGACTTGATGCGATTGACCTCCCTCCAACGCCCTCCAACCTGCCCCATGGTCCCCGACGTTGATCACTTTGGGCCAAAAATGAAAAGCCATGGGCCAGATGCCACTCGCAAATCCTCCGTTCTTGGTCCCCAAATCAGCCGGACAATCGCGCTCCCGCAGCGATGGCTGTGGCAGCGACATCACGTTTGGGGCCCAGATCGCTCATCACCCGCGCGCGCTGAGCAAACCCCGGTCGCGAACCGTCACCAAACGGGCCGACCCGAACATCCGCACCCGGCCGCCAAAACGCGACGTGATCTCAATCCCTGCCTCGCCGCGCACCTCTCTCCCGCAGCGGACCAGCACCACATTCACGCTCTCCAACTAGCTGCAATCATGTCTGTCGAAGCCGTGTACGTGACGGCCGACGGCCCCTGCTGCTGCTGCTCCTCCTTCCGCTGCAAAAACACGTCGCCATGAACGACGACGTGCCAACTCCACAGCGACGCGTTGCTCAACTTGCATCGATGCTCACGACACCGCCAACTGCTCCATCCTTCTGCCGCCACGCTGCCAGTGCTGATATTGGCCTTATTGGCCTGGCCGTCATGGTACGCGTTGGGAGTGATCTGAACGCGCTCGCGCTCACGCGAAAAGGAAAAAGTGGATCTGGCGTACACCGCTAACGCCGCTCCGCTTTCCCCCGCACGCATGACAACTCGCGCGAAAACAACCAACAGGGCCAGAACCTGGTTCTCAACATGAACGACCACGGCTTTGTCGTGTGCGCCTACAACCGCACCACGAGCAAAGTCGACCAGTTCCTGGCCAACGAGGCCAAGGGCACCAAAATTGTCGGCGCGCACTCGATCGAGGAGCTCTGCGCCAAGCTCAAGCGCCCGCGCAAGGTCATGCTGCTCGTCAAGGCCGGCCAGCCCGTCGACGATTTCATCGCGCAGCTGCTGCCGTATCTCGAGGAAGGTGACATTATCATCGACGGCGGCAACTCGCACTTCCCCGACACGATTCGCCGCACCAAGGAGCTCGAGGCCAAGGGCCTGCTCTATGTTGGCGCCGGTGTCTCGGGCGGTGAGGAGGGCGCGCGTTTTGGCCCGTCGATCATGCCCGGTGGCTCGCCCGCCGCTTGGCCGCACCTCCAGCCGATCTTCCAGGCGGTGGCCGCCAAGGCCGACGGCATGCCGTGCTGCGACTGGGTCGGTGAGACCGGCTCGGGCCACTACGTCAAGATGGTGCACAACGGCATCGAGTACGGCGACATGCAGCTGATTTGCGAGGGCTACCATATCATGAAGTCGATGCTCGGCATGGGTAACGACGAGATTGGCGCGTCGTTCACCGAGTGGAACGCGGGTGACCTCGACTCGTTCCTTATGGAGATCACCAAGGACATTGTCACGTTTAAAGACGACGACGGCAAGTTCCTTGTCGAGAAGATTCGCGACACGGCCGGCCAAAAGGGGACCGGCAAATGGACTGCCATCTCGGCGCTCGACCTCGGCATGCCCGTCACGCTGATTGGCGAGGCTGTCTTTGCGCGCTGCCTTTCGGCGCTCAAGGAGGAGCGTGGCCGTGCCGCCGCGCTGCTTGCGGGCCCCAAGCCGGGCGTTGACGCCAAGTTTACGGGCGACCGCGCACTGTTCCTCAAGGACCTCGAGAACGCGCTCTACGCGGCCAAGCTCATTTCGTATGCGCAGGGCTTTATGCTGCTGCGCGAGGCGGCTAAGGAACAGGGCTGGCACCTGAACAACGGCGGTATCGCCATCATGTGGAAGGGTGGTTGCATTATCCGCTCGCGGTTCCTCGGCGACATCAAGAAGGCGTTTGACCGCAACCCGGACCTCGAGAACCTGCTCTTTGACCCCTTCTTCGCGTCGGTCCTCGAGCGCACGCAGTCGTCGTGGCGCCGCGTCGTTGCACAGGCCACGCTCCTCGGCGTGCCCGTGCCCGCGCTCTCGTCGGCGCTCGCCTTCTACGACGGGTACCGTACGGCCTACCTGCCCGCCAACCTGCTCCAGGCGCAGCGCGACTACTTTGGCGCGCACACGTACGAGTTTGTTGACGCGCCCGGGTCGTGGCACCACACCAACTGGACTGGTCGTGGTGGTCGTGTTGCGTCGTCGACGTACAACGCCTAAGCCGTCCGTTGGTCAAGGTGCGTTCGTTGGAGTCTGGCGCGTGGCTCGCGGTGCGCGTCCGCCGCGCACCAGGGGGGGGGGGGGGGGAGAGAGAGAGAGATAGTCGAGCAATATGTGAATAAGAAACAAACAAGTTTGATGCTTTTGCAGCAGTCTCTGGCCCGGTACTCGTCTTGGACAACAAGCGCACCTGGCGGCCTGATTGCATTTCTAATGAAGAACCTCGCGATACACAACACAACGGTCTCATTCCCTCCAGAGCCAGTAAGCACAGGGAAAGGCGAGCGCGACCAGATCGCTCCCAACCAGTCGATCAGCAGCAGCGCTTCGTATCCGCTACATTAGTTTCGCATTTTTTGTATTTGTGTCCCCTAGTGGCAATCTTGTCGCACTGCGGCGTAAGGAGTAGGCAAATAAACCTCGTCTCGACATCAAATGCCTTTTGTGTGCCAAGTTGACCTGTTTGCCCCCACCTGGCCGTGCCCATCAGTCCGCGGCTGGTCGCCGCCTCCACCGTACCGCACCTCGCGCCGCACCAACTCCTAGCAACGAGTCTCCGACCATACTCCGACCACCATGGTGCAAGCCGTGCCCGCTCCGGCTCTCCCGCTCGCTGACGCCTCGGCGCACGACCCAACGCCGGCAACCGCTACGTCGGCGGCGCACCACTTGTACCACCACCATCATCATCACCACGCACGACGGCCGCCGCTGATCGAGGACGACGATATCCCGAGGACGTCGTCGACGGCGTCGATTCCGCGAGCGTTTCCGAGACGTGTGCCCGTCAACATGGCCGACGAGAACGACGACGCTGAAGACGACGACTGCGAAGCCGAGTACGCCGAGCCCGTACCGGTATCTGAGTCGAAACAGCTCAAGTTCTTGATGTACGTTGTGCTACTTATCGTGGTGTGTGGAGCGGAAAGCTAACTCGCTACTGTTATTCCGTTCGTAGTTGCGGTGCTGTTGCTGGAGGTGCGTTTCTTTGACTCTCTCGCTCACGCGCTCTGCTGCGGAACCCGCGCTCCGTTGCGACCGGGAAAATGCGCTCTGTTGCGACCGAACCCCCCGCGCGTTGCCATTGGGATCGAACCATGAGTTGACCCTGGCATTGTCCGTTCAGTCTCTGCTCCTGGTCGTTGATGCTGATCCATCAATCGCCCGACTCGTCGCTCCCTACCCCTTCTATCCCGCTCCACTTCCCCATGCACTCTTTCCATTTCGATTGCTTCTCCAGCCGTCAGCCGAACATGTACCGCGCCGCTCGACCGACTCAAGGTCCTGCTGCAAACACGCATCAAGTCGGCACCCGGTGGCCCGGGCACCCAACTGACGCGCATGGCGCTCCTGCAAGACTCACTGTGCGCGATTTACCGCGACGGCGGCCTGCCGTCGTTTTGGCGCGGCAACGGCATGAACTGCATCAAGATCATGCCCGAGTCAGCCATCAAGTTTTACGTGTTTGAAAAGGGCAAGCGCGCCATGGCTCGCGTGCAAGGGCTTGACCCTGACGACCCGGGCATCAATATTGGAATGGGCGGGCGGTTCGTCGCGGGTGGGATTGCCGGGTTGATCTCGCAGTTTTCGATCTACCCAATCGAGACGCTCAAGACGCGGATTATGGTCGCGACCGCGATCGACGGTCGTGCAGCACTTGCCGGAAACGCTCCCGTCGTCCGCGCGTCAAGCAATGCCTTAATTGTCGAGACCGCGCGTGACATGTGGCGCGAGGGCAGGTGGAGACCGTTTTTCCGCGGTCTTGGTCCGTCGTTGGTCGGGATTGTACCGTACGCGGGCATCGATTTCGCGATTTTCGAGTCGCTCAAAGCCGCGTACCGGACCGTGCACGCGGTCCGTGCCGACCCGGACGACCCGCACCTGCACTATACGATGCCGCCAATGCACTGGTTGCTCGCATTTGGGACCTTGTCGAGTTCGATTTCCGCGACCTCCGTCTACCCGTTGTCCCTCGTGCGCACGCGGTTGCAGGCGCAGGGCACGCCGGGCCATCCGGAACGTTACACGGGCGTCTGGGACGCGGTGCGCCGAACCTATGCGCACGAGGGTGCCAAGGGGTTCTACAAGGGGCTCGCGCCGACGCTGTTGAAGGTGATTCCGGCCGCGTCTATCTCGTATGTGTGTTACGAGTGGACCAAGACGGTGCTGGGACTATGACCGTGTGCCGTCGCCGCCGCGGCCGCTATAGCGCACGGTGTTTTGTTTTAATTTGTTGTTTGGTTTCATTTGGTTTGCGCTTGTCTTGTCCACCCCACCACCTTTCTCTACCAAATATTTTGTCGTTATTGCGTTTAGTTTTCCCAGAGCTGCGTGTCGGCGTGTTGTCCCTGTGCAAAAAGATTATTGGAGCTGTCTGTGACTTTGAACCTGCGCTGTGGGACGAGCAGCGGTCCAGACGCAATGAACCTACTTTATGATAAAGCTCTCGGTGTCTATTATAGGTTTGCAAAGTTTGGTTGCCTGAGATGGTGAATGGAGGAGTTGACAAGCCGCTGCCACACCGCCGACAAGCATGACCTTCTCTTGGAACTCTGCACGCTCTCATCGAGCGGGAGGATATGTTCTCCGAATCCACGATCCAAATGCAAGGTTTGTCGCACACACCATGGACCCGGATAGTCGCCGCCTGACGTACGCCGGGCTGCTCGACGGCGCACTGTCGCTCGCGCATGGGTTTGCCGCTAATGTCGGTTTGCGTCGCGGCGTCGGCTGGCGATTGTCGCGCCGAATCACGAACATTCCCACATGGTCGAGTTTGCGTGTCATTTCGCGGGTATGTGTGCGCATAGCTTGCCCATGAGCGCCGAATCGCTCTTGTGTCATGCTCTCACTTCTGTGAACTGACGAACAGGTGTTTACATGCAGGCATCATGGTCGCGCATTTCTCATGACTGTTCTTATGGGAAATGTGGGCTGACATGGGCTGACACGATTCCACCGTTATCCCTCGTGGGATAGTCTCTTGATCGATCCAACCTGGCGCCGCGTAGTTTCTTGCTTGACTCGGTCACGGTACCGGGTGGAGTCAAGCCGAGTTCGGTCTTGGCAACGCCGCCTTCATGTTTTTTACGTCATCCGTATTGTCGCTTGTCGCAGACTTTCCTCCACTTGGACCAAGTTCGTTGAACGGTCCGCTTTTGATCTTACGTAGTGGTACGACCGGGCTCAACAAGGCAGATCACGCACGGCGTGATCCTCACCACCCTGGCGCAACTACAAACGCAAGCGATGACAACGCTGCCTGTCAACCAGCTCAAGCACTTGCCCGCGAATGCAACCCACGACGTGTCTGCGATTCGCCAGGACGGCACGACGAGCTTCTTCCGCGTATCGGGCATACGGCAATCCGCGGCGGGACGCTCTTCTTTTGGGACCGGCTTGGCACAGGCAACTTGCTCGACGCAGTGCAGCGGCTCAAGATCACGCAGTCAGTGACCACGCCCAAGAATCTCGTTGCGGTCATCAAGGACCCGCTTGTTCACCATTACGATCTGTCGTCGCTGGAGCTCATCACGGCGATTGGGGCACCGTTGTCGGCAGCGACGCAACAGTGCGCCATGGAGACTTTGAAAGGTATGCTGCACGATTGTTCATCCCTGCATTTTAGAAGCTGAGCTGACTGTTGGTTTGGCGCCTCGAATCCCTCCCAGTCCCCATCGTCCAAAGGTATGCCGCGACCGAAACTCTTGGCCTCACATTGCCGCGATGGGGCAAAGGGCAGGCGACTCGCCCGGGTACGATTGGTTGGCTGCTGCCGGGAGTGGAAGCATTGCTCTTGAACCTGACCACGCGCGAGCCGCTGCCCATCAACAAGGGTGGACCCACGGGACCTGGCGAACTCGTCGTGCTCGGGCCCAACGTGTTCACCGCGGGCTACTATCAGCGGCCAGCCGAGACCGAGGCTGTGTTCACAACGATTGGCGGCAAGCTGTGGCTGCGGATGGGCGATCTCGTCATCATGGACGCGGACTGGTGCCTGACTGTTGTTGACTGGTGGAAGGAAAATTTTGGCGTGAGCTGGAACCAGGTGCGCGACGCGAATTGCAGCATACTCGATTATTTGTGCGCTCGCGGAATGCTTTTCATGGCCAAACAATAGGTGATTCCATCCAATATCGAGGCTGAGCTGCTCAAGACCTATCAAGCATTAGACGTGGCCGTAGTTCCCATCCCTGCTGGCGACGAAGCACAAGTTCCGTGCGCATCAGTCGTTCCGCGGTCCAAGGCAGTGCTGTTGGACCCAGCGGCACAGTCGATGCTCGCCAAGACGCAGACCATCGTGATTGCACGGACACTCACGTTGTACAAGCACCTCGCAGGTGGTGTCGTGCTTGTCAATGCGATCCCGCGTAACTCGACGGTAAGGTGGACATTGGAACGCAAGCTCTCTTCCCCACCCTGGCATCATCTCATTACGCACGGCCTGTATGTTAGGGGGGCAATTGTGCGCCATGACGCACGTTTCAATGTCTTGAAGCAGCTTGGCCTGGTTGGTGCAAGCTGAATGGAGACCATGCTGTTCGATTTGGGTGAATAAATAGGCATCGTTGTTTTGTGGTTGCCAAAAACGTTGACGTGCTTGATAGTCTGGCTCAGTGCAGCGCTGATACCCCTTGGGATTGGAATCTTTGTTGCTGCTGCGATGTGTTTCACACTGCACCCTGGCCACCCATATCCTGTCACTCTCAGCCAGG
>GG745348.1:324237-336237 GCA_000151295.1 Allomyces macrogynus ATCC 38327 | reverse complement strand
CGGTCGAGGAGATTGAGCATTTGCTCGCGCATGCCGCACATGGGGTCGCGGCGCTTGGCGATATGGCCCTTGGGCCTGATGGGATCAATCAGCGTCGCGTCGAGTCCAATCACCACCACCGCGCCGCCGTCCCAGCCGTCCCCATGGCCCCGCCAGCCCCGCCCGCCGTTGCCGTCGCGCCGCAGCACCAACCACACGCTGTCCACCCACGTCCCGAAGTGATGAGCGCCGTCGCACCCCTGGCCACCACACCGTGGGCCGTGCCATTTGCCCCGTTCCCGATCACAGCGGCGTGTGCGGTCCTGCTGGGTCTCGGGTACGCGGCCGCGTCGCGCGCGCTCGCACGCAACCGCGAGCGGCTGCGGGTTTGGCATGGCGATGGGGTGCGCGAGCTCGACAAGTATATTTTGACGTCGGCCGTGGCCATGGAGCGCGATCGCGCAATGGGCCAGGCCGGCATCGTGAACGGCGAGGGCGCCACAGGGCGCGCGGAGCGGGCGCGGTACACGGTTGTGCCTGGTACGTGCTCTCCACCTGTGATCTTGTGCGAAAGTGGACGAGGCCGAAACTGACCGGCATGTCTCCCTTCGTGATCGGACAGCCAACCTCAAGGCCCTCCTCGGGTCGGCGCTCGCCGTCAAGAACATAAACGCGTCGGTGCCCGTGCCGCTCGTACTGCTCGCTCTCGTCGAGATTTCGAGGCTCACGCAGTGGACGATCTTGCTCCCGATTGCGCTGACTATGGCGCAGTACTTCCAGTACGCCGGGATCGATGACGACGTGCACCCGGCTGTGCGAGGACCGGATCGTCATGCATGGCCGCCCGCCCGTCCTCGCCAGGCCACCGGTGCTGGGGATGGAGAACGGCGAGGCCGTGCATGTCGAGCATCACCCGCCGCCGCCCGAGGAGCTCGCGGAGCCGTTTGTTCCGGGCGAGCCCAGGCCGATGGGCACGCAGCTGTTTGGCCAGATCAAGGACGGGGTCGTACATGAGGCCGAGGAGATGGTGCATGGCGTGGAGCGCGCGTTGCCCGCACGCGTGCGCAGCTGGCACCCGACAACGAGCGAGGTCGGGCGCGCGATCAACTGGGGTGTGCAGGCCGTTGAGCTGGGCCTGCTGGGACTGCGCGTGTCAGGGATGGCGCAGTGATCTTTTGAGAGCTTGTTTTGGCGGTGTCGTGCGCGTCGGAGCACGCGACGAGGCGGTTTGGGTGTTGGTTTCGCTTGAAGTGGATGCAATCCGCGGTGACCTTTCTCTTGGCTGCTGTCGATCAGACTGTCGGCGATCCCACATCGCTTCAATCATCAAACGGATAATTTTCCTCTTCGTCACCCATAAACCCCGCACCGCCGCCTCCGAGCCCCATGTCGTCATCGTCCTCGTCGTCGAGGACCATGGTCGCGCGGGCGCGCTTGCGCGGTGGCGGTTTACTCCCACTCCCCGCGCGGCCCTTGCCCTTGGACACCTTGCCCGATTTGCTCGAGGACGCGCCGCCCGAAGCACCAGCGGCCGCGGCCGTTGTCGCCGCGTCGAACTGCTTGTCAGCTTGCCGCTCGTCGAGGTACTCGGAGAGGTGTGTGAGTAGGGCTGGGTTGCGGCGCGCGAGGAGCTGGTGGTGGGGCAGATAAGGAGGGAGGGCGGTCAGGGGGGGTTTATCGGGTGGAGAAGGTGCGCAAGGCAGGAGGGAAGCGAACCTTGACGTCGTCGGCTGAGACGGTGACCTTGTTGCGGTGTCTAGATGTGGGTAGTCGCGGATGCGGGTGAGCTTGAGCGGCTCGAACTGGTGCGAAGCGAGACCACTGGCAGCATACTTGACAAACGCTTCGAGGTCTCGGCCCCACAGCTCTGGTTTGATGGAAGGACGTCGCGTACCGATCAGCGATGGGATCAAGTACAGCTCGTGAGAAAAGTTGCGTACCAAGCTGTGCGTGCACGACCTGCGCGATCGCGGCCATGGCCGCAGGCGGCACGCGCACATCGAGGTTGGGCTCTATTATTTCCCCGCGTTCCATCATTTGAGCCACTCAAGTCTCACTTCGAAATCCTCGCGCGCTGTGCCTACCTTCAGCCTTGCAAATCTGCCCCACGGCATAATGCACTGCCGTCTTGAGCGCGGCCTTCTTGGCCTCGGCCGCGGCCTCGGCCGCGTACAAATCGTCATCGGCGTTTTCGCGCAAGTCCGACGTGTCGAGACCGACGGGGACGGCGGCCGACGCGCGCTTGCTGGAGGACTTGGTGCGACCGAGTTTGGCCGCGGTGGTGAAGGAGGTGGCGGCAGGTGGCGGGGCCGCGGTAAAGTCGTCGCCAGAGTCGGAGTCCATGGTGCTGGTGGCGTGTGGTGCGACTAGTCGCGGCGTGAGCTGGGGAGGTGGCCGTGGTGGTCGCCGGGGGCCGGCAGAGGAGAGGAGACTGAAGGACTCTGCCTGGTCCGGTATCGCGCGACGCGGTCACGTTAGGTTAGGTTTGCCACCGCCGTGAACAACAGCGCCGCCACCCTCACCAAAGCGGCCGGAGCAGCGCCAGCCTGCGCGACGAAAACGACCACGGACAACCGACCACCGACCACCGCCACTTGCTGCATTGCCGCCTAAGACTGACAGGAGGAGAATCGAATCAGCTGCAACCACCCCACAACCGCGCTCCTTGCTGGCAAGGAGATTGCGCGACTGGATCAACATTCGTGGCCCGATACCTCCACAACTGGATTGATCAGCACCAAAACAACCTCTGTTACAACTCGACCCGTGCACCACGATGACGGCGCTCTCCCTGATCGGCAACGCGCTGATTTCATTGGGGCCCGCCGTCGTCCTCTTTGCGCTATTCCTTGCGCGCAGGCCGTCGCTGTTTCTACTTGCCTTGACCAGGTAATTCAGCTCCACCCGCCGCCGTTCTGCAACAGGTGCGCCGAAATTGATCAATCGTGGTCACGGTTAGCTCGTTCTTTGCGCTCGTCGCCCTCCTCTTCTCGTCGCTCATCTGGTATGCCCTGCCCGGCCGCGCCGAGTCGCTGCAGTTTGGCTACGAGTCCCCCGTCGGGACTCAGGCCATCGCGATCGTGATTGCCGTGCTGAGCCAGGAACTCGTGCGGTGGGGGTCGTGGTTTTTGATTCGGTACGATTGATTCGCGCCGAGCATGTCGATGTGGACCGTCAACTCATTGTCGAATGCTCCTAGCCGTGCCGAGGGCGGGATCATGCTCGCGTCCGAGTTCCCGAGGTCACCATTCCATCGGTTCAGCATGTCGGCGGGTCAGTACCAGTCGCGCTCTTCTCAAACGAACGGCGTGGAACCTAACGATTCGTTTTCCGCCAAATAGCGTTCGGCTATGGCTACGGCCTGCTGGTCGTGCTCATCATGCACATCACGCCGCTCATCGAGTCGGCCGGACCGGGCATCCGACCAGCAAAGAGCTGTCCGGGCGTACCCGACGTGCTCCTTGCCAGTACGCTCATTTCGTGCACGCGCATGCACTCATGACCGACCAACCACTCATCGCACCGACCGCGTCTCTAGGCCTGCTGATGATGTTCCAGTTCCTGCACCACATTGCCTGGACCATCCTGCTCTTCCACGGCATGTTCTCCACCGTCCCGCCGCTCACGTTCCCCGCGTCCGGGTCCACAACCAATCTCAGCGACCAGGCGACGGCACCCGCGGCTGCGCGTGGCGCGCCGTCACGAGGACCGGGCAAATGGGCGCTCGTCGCGTACGTGCTCGTCTCGCACATGGGCGTATCGATGACGGTACGTGCTGGTTTCATGCATTCGGGTTTGCGCGAAACGTGGTGTTAGCTGACAACGTCGTTCGTGACCTCTAGTCGCTCATGCAGTCGATGCCGTCGATTGTGGGCTGTATCGCCCCGCTTGTTGTGTCGGGCGCGGTGCTCGCCGTCTCGGGGTACCTCGTCTGGGGGGTTGTCGAAGCAACAGTCAAGAAAGCGTCATGAAACCGCGTCTTTATTCTCTGGTATCTTGGCCCGCGACTTGATTTACAAACTCGCCTCGCTCATCTGCGGCCTCCTCGCGTCCTCATCCCACCTCGCGCCGCCCTCCCTCCTCGCCGCCGGCGGCACCGCGAGCAACGGGCTCCCCCTTCCACTCCTCGGGGTGTACGCCGGCAACGGCGCGTTCGCGTTCACATCAAACGGCTCATCGCTCCTTGCGCGCTCTACACTCAACACCACATGGCCCGGATGCCGCACCGCGTGCCACCCCCACGCGCGCCGCTGCGCGTGCGACATGATTTCGGCCGCTGGCGGGGCCATGGGTTTCACGATTGCGGTCCGTGCGCGGGGGGACGTTGGGTCGGTCTTGGGCGCGAGGGACGGGAACCGGTGCGCGAACCACGGCGAGTGGTAGAGGACTTGGATCGCAAAGTAGGGCCATGACCAGCGCGACAGCGCCGAGGTAGAACAGGATCGTGAGTTGCGAGCTGGAGGTCGTTGGGGCGTCGGGCGCGAGCGTGGGGGAGGCGTCGGGGTTGGGAGCGGGGGCGGGTGGGTCCGCGGGTGTTGCGGCGGGCGTGGTGGAGGGTGGTAAAACTCGGTCGGACATGGTCGCGGTTCAGTGAAGAGAACAGAGTCGGTTCTGCTTGGGTTGCAGTCGACGGGACCTTGGGCGTGTTGGAGACGGCCGACAAGTAATTACGGCTCAGAACGGCGTCGTTGCAGCCGTGCGTGTTCGAGCGACCAGGATCGTGCGTGACGGCTCGCGCTTTTCGATGGACAGGAATGGATGAAAGAAAAGAGAGCACGAGCGCGAGACATTGGACCTGGACCCATGCTCCTGGCGACAGAAGTATGCGATGTGTGCAAGGAACCGTGCCCTCACGCCGTCGTGCCACCGCGAGTTGCATGGCTGCTTTCGATCTTGCAGCCAGTTGTGCACACGCTGCCAAGGGTAAAATACACGAAGAGGAACGCGCCTCAAAATATCTGATCCCTCGCGGCAACTAATGTTTTGTTATTCGTGCTGACCTCCAACAATGGCGCCATGGGTGCGGCAAAAGTCTTTCAGCGTCCCCTCCAACAGCCCGCCCAGCAGGGGCGCACTCAGGCACGCTGGTGTATTTACGCGCGGCAGAGAGAGAGTCTTTGTGCATCTCAATATTTATTCTCGTCCGGAACTAGCCGGGAGCCGATGGCTTGGTGGACCCAGAGTAACAAATACAGGCACGCCATCCATTTCGCGGTTGTCTTGGCCTCTCTTGTCATCATGGTTTGCCGACCAAAGGCGCGCGAAGTGGCGGTGTCGAGTCAGGTCAGCGTGCTTCTGGGCGCCACCGCGCAGAACAGAGCCATTTCGAGAACAAGGAGCGCCGACCAGGTGCGCATCTCAGGGATGGCGGTTGATCAAGGCGTCCCGATGCGGTCCCGTGATGCGTGCAGTGCCGAGCAAGGAGGGAGATTAGAAAGTCCATGTCACTGATCGCGGCCTCTTCCCTCCCTGCCGTTTCCACTCCTCTCTCTCCCGTCAACCGAACGACTTTCATCGTTCCTGCTGTTCGGATGTGAGAGCCGTCTGTTTTTGCCAGTGACAAATTAGACAGAACGCCCGCTGCTCTCGCCGCGCTCCTTGCCATGCAAGGTGCTCAACAGGTTGCTGATTCTATGGTTGCAGCACTGGACCGCTTTTGAACTGGTGAATTTGAAAAAGTGAAAAAATGAGAACTATTCAATTTTGCCCTGCACCTTATCAAAGGTCTTCTGGCCCTCAATCCAAAGCCAATTGAACAATAGGACAGCAACAAGAATCAAATACGATGAGACCAATGCCAACGAAACTCTTCCGGTTCTTCTGGGTTCCCGCTGCAGCACGCTGCGAAATCGGGCTTAGAAGCAGATCCGTCGTTGTTTCGCTCTGCTCGCTGCTCTGGACCGTGTTTACTTTCAGTGGTGTTGTCGCTGCTGCAATCGTGGAAGTCAAGGCCAGACGTGTCGTTGAACTGCATTCACTGTCATTCCACATGCCGGACGGTATCACGTCAACTTGCTTGCGATCGCAGTGGATAATGACTTTCAGCGCTTTCTCCGCCACATACGCTTGCGTGAGCAACCGTTCGAACAGTCGAGGAGGGGCGCGGGACTCGAAGACGAGGAGGCCGGCGTGAACGATGGAGAGGCGCAGAAAAAGTCGACGAGTTTTCAGGTCCCGACTCAATGAGCTGTCTCGGGCCTCGGCTCGAGCCCGAGGACTGCAAAAGTGGCTCCGGCGCGCGCACGGAGCCCACTTGTTTCTCGCTTGTGGCGGCGACCTGCACCCCGGCGACCAGCTGGTGGGAAAAAATGGCTAGAGGCAGAAACAATTATCCCTGTTTCAACGCCCCGTTCGTGGTTTGAGACGTTTTTTCCTCGGTTTTATCGCGTTTTACATCAAGGCGCGGTTCTTCCTAGCCAGCGGCGCCTGGGTCGTGCTCAGATGTCATTTCTTGCGGACCGATCACTTTTCCGATCACACCAGTCCCCTGGTTGGCACAAGCTGGCGACCGTTGATCATCCAGCATCATTCCCGAGGAGGGAACGGTCTCGACCTTGTGCTGTTGGTCGTCACGTCGCCGATATTCATCGCTTCTCCCCATCAACGTTCAGCCCGACGCCAAGCATCATCGTTCCAATGTCGTCGAGCACGTTCAACAGCTACATCACGACGGCCAGAGCCATGATGGCCGAACCGTGCCGCGACGAAAGGCATTTTGCGCGGGTGTTCTCGATTCTGAGCATGTTTTTGGCGATTGGCGTGATTCTCGGTCCTTTGGGCGGCGGTATGCTCGCGCGACCCGCCGATTTGTACCCAGCTGTGTGTCCGAAAGGGTCGCTATCGTCATGGGCTTTACCGTGCGTCATTAGTATGTGTGGTGCCCCCTCGTTTGGCCAAGACCATCCTCTCGTGCGCACTAATGTAGGAGCAAGTCAGTTTGATACCTGGTCTCGCCGTCGCGGCAAATAGGTTGGGCCAGATTTTCTCGTCTCTGGCGCGTATTATATTCCCGGTCATGGTTCGTGCGCAGTGTCGATAATTGCCGAGCATCAGAACATGGACTGACTGCTTTTCACGCTCTTGCATAGTGCGGGTCTGTGTTTGCCACGTAGCTCAACAAGAACGACCCGTTTAACTACCATCTTATGTTTTACGTGCTGGCTCTGCTCTCGCTCGCGACATTTGCGGTCATGTTTTGGCTGCCATCGACGATCAACAAGCCGCTCGAGGTCGAGGGGCAGCAGCTTGCAGGTGAAACCGCAGCACCCGACGCAGCAGATAACAGCAACGGCGGTAGCAGCAACGGTAGCAGCAGGCGCAACAGCAGCGACAGCGGCGGTGATAGCATTTTGATGCTTCCACCTGCCGGACATTGACGAGCGAGTCAGGTTGGCCTGCTATATTCCGGCTCGCGCTGCACAATAGTTGGAGGCCTTTCGTAATAGGCGGTGAGATCTGGAACGCAGCTGATAGTATATTATGGAACTTGGAGTCATGGTGCACTGTTTCATCTCACGACGGCAGGACCGAATTTCGCTTCCTCACGATCGCCTTGATGGCCACGACCAAACAGAGATTGCGTTCTTACTCGTCAGGCCAAGCACGGCAAGGACCTTGATGCGAGCAGCGTGGCGCACAATAGCTCTACAAAGAAAGGACCAAAAAATAATCGTTGTCAGTTCGAGGAGGGACCCACTTGTCACTCCCAAATCATTTCTCGCGGGCTCGCTCGAGATCCTGCACACGGTGTGCAAGAAGCGTACCGACGCGTTGCGTTGCGCGGGATCGAATCGACAAATATGATGCTGCCCGTCAAGTGCTTGTACGGCGCCATTTCCTGCGCGACTGCGCCGGTGAGGCTCTTGGTCAGCGCCTGTTGGGCGACCGGGTCGGTGAGCACCGCTTTCGACCGTGGAACGACCGTGGCGCACGGCAGCTGCTGCTCGTCGACGACGGGCACGGGAACGACGACCACGTCGAGCACGTCGTGGGTCTTGAGGATCTCGGCCTCGATTTCGGGTGAGCGTTTCGGTTGTCGCATAGCCCTGCACAATTGAGACGGAATATCGGAGCAAACACGACTTCAGTCATGACTCTCCTGGCTGGAAGAGCATCAACCAGCACCCGTACCGTTCAAAATCTCCATGGCCCGTTTCTGCGTGGCCGCCGAGAACGGTGCTGCGACCGACGAAATGAGTCCCAGTGACGACAAGTCGTACAACTTGATGCGCGGGTCCTTGATGAGAGCGACCAAGTTGTTGGGCGTGATCACCGACTGCGTGATCTTGTGCCGCTACACCATTTCGAGCCAGGCGCCCGCGTCAAACCGCTCCAAAAAGTAAAAGGCGCAGCCACGGAACGTCGTCGTGAGGCCGAGGGTCGTGCCCGACAAGTGGAAGAACCCCGTGATCCCGTCAGACCGAATCGTGGTCATTTCGTAGGTGCCATACGTCGTCAAGCGCTTGTGGGAACCTGCAGTGATGATGGCAGATCACAGAGTCGGAACATTGGTGGTGGGACCACCAGCACGCACTTCCTACCATCCATCCTGTCCACGCCATACCTTGCCCCCCATCAGGGACTGTCGATTCGCGAGTCGCGCGGTAAACCAAAGATATCTCAAATTATTATCCCGTTCCCTCGCTGTCTGACACCTGCTCTTTGACCCAGAGCCAAATCAAAACAGGAAAGACAACGAAAATAACAAAACCAATGCCGATGAGCCCCTTTCGGTTCTTGGAGGGGCGTTGTTCGCCTGGGGCTGGCAGCAGACCCGTCGCGGTGTCGTTTCGCTCAACGTCGTGGGTGCTTGAACTTGTCACTGTCATCGCCGTCGAGGGTCTGGTAGGAGCCGGCCCGCGTCATCGTCAATTACAGCGCTAGGACCGCTATCAAGTGACCCAGATGACTTTACTTCGATGTCTTGGCCGCTGCAGAGCAAGCAACGTGAGGGTTGAGCGTGTGGAAAGGAGAATCGGAAGGGCGGCCGATCACAGAGGGTTGAGCGTGTCGAAGGGAGAGATTCAGGGCGGCCAATCGCAGGCTATTTAAATCTTTGCACGACAATGACGCGCTACTTAGCTTCACCAGCTTCACTTGGCTTGGCAACGAACCGCAATGGTGGCAAGACCGCAGAAACGAACCGCATTCCATTCTGGCTGACCTGCAGGCTTTGTGCGGTGCGCTCTCCTCTGGTTGCACGTTTTTTCTTTCGATCTTGTGACATGAACAAAACCACGTTTACGATGCAGGACGTGGCACAGGTTGTGGCGCTCATGGCGCCAGTCATCAGTGGCAGCCGACATCAACTTGTATCATTTCCCATTGTGCGTGCTGCTGGCGTGATGAGCATCATTCGCCGCCGACTGTCGTATGAGCAGGAACAACCGCAGCATTGATAGTAGGAGCAACAACAATGGTGCCGTTGGTGCCGGATGCAGGAATATTTTGACGCTTCCACAGCCCGTCAAGTGCTTGGGCAGCGCAAAAATCCTGTGCAACCGCGTCGGTGATGATTTTGAGTGCCTGGTGCGCGACCAGGTCGGTGAGTATCGTTTGGATCACGACGCGACCGCGGCACATGGCAGTTGCTGCTCATCGATGGCAGGGACGGGAACGACGACCACATTTAGAACATTGTGGATTTTGAGGATCCAGGCCTCGATTTCGGTGGGCGGGACCTGGACGGGAGCGTGTTCAGTGCGCCTGATCTTCTCCACAAAACAATTGTCGAATAATCGTACCTGGTTCCTGCGCACGCTTAACTTTTCCTTGCCCCCTGTCCATAAACGTCAGTCACTGATCCGCATCCACAACAACGCCCGTGTGGATCCCCAGTGTGGTCAACGTGGTGACAATATGTTCTAGCAGTTTGATGTGTTCATCCTCGCGCTCCTTTACAGCATGCCGTGCGTGTTTTTATCCCTACACTCCATTGCATTTGAACACCTCGTCGAAGTGCCCCGTCCCGATCAAGGCCGTACTGACGTTGCATGGCTGCTGCTGACTGCTGCTCACTGACGCAAATTGAATTGTGCGAACCGCCAAAATAAATTACTCCGCCTTCCCCTCGTGGTCAAATACTTGCTTGCCTTTGACCCAGAGCCAAAGAAACACAGGGAAGACCACGAAAACGACATGACCGATGCCGGTGGGCTTCCTGCAGTTTTTTGGAGGGGCGCTGCGATACAGGGGCTGACAGCAGACCCGTTGTAGTGTCGTTTTGCTCGCTACCACGACTCGAACGTGTTGGAACCATCGTCGTGTCGCGACTGGTGTATTTCGATCGGGGCGAGAGGAAAGTGAACCGCTGTCGGGAATCTGGTGGAAGCCGGCCGTCATGTCAGATCCTCTGCCATCTTGAATTGAAATTGCATTGACATCCAAGTGATCCGTAATTCACTCGGTCTCGCCTGAGTCGGGACGCAAGCGATGGAGAGTCCGAAAGCGCGCTGAGGAGAGAGAACCAGTGAAGCGTTTCCTTGGCAGCGATGCAGGCCCGTGAGTGCACTCAACGTTTCGCCCGGACCAGGCGACCGCATGCCGATGTGACCGCAGGTTGTTTAGCGCTCTCGGCGCAGGCACGAACCACGCCTTCCATGCTGGCTGGCCCTTCAGCCCGCCAAGCTGACACTCCTTGCCCTGTCTGGGGCCTGCATAGGGATGTGTTCTTTTCGAGATATCGACCTGGGCGAAGTACGTGGTGCCGGCGATGAAATCCATGGCATGGAAAGGAGGTTTTGTCACGTCGCGCTCGGCGCCCGTCAATGGGACAGGCGATTGAAGCAGACAGGTCGAGACGCGTTGATCCGGTACGCGCCATTGGTTGTTGTGGACTTGTTGCCGTGGATCGTCGCGGTCATGCTGCAACCGGTTTTTCTCGTCGCTCCCGTCAACAATTTGGCTGTTCCTGAATGGGACTTGGGCGTGGAAGAGGGACGGGGTTTGTATTGTTTTGGACGGCGGTGCAGTGGAACGCTCATCAAGTGAACGGCGCATCCAAACCAAAAGGAATGTTGTGCTGACAAGTGACAAGAGGGCCTAACAGATCACATTCGATACGTTCGCACCAACGCGGCATGCATTTCCATGATCCATCATCCTCGTCTCCACCTGGTGCGACAATAACCCAAGTGACGGCGTTATGACTACCAAACCGGCCAACCAACGTCAATCCGACGGCACACAAACAAAAAACAGCGGCTACCTAACGACTACGAGCGGCTCCACCAGCAACCTCCACCTCGACAGCGCGCGCCCTTGCGTCTTCCCTCCCTTCTCCACCCCCCCAATCCCGCTCAGCGCTGCCCGTTTGGCGGCTGCCCATTGGGCGACGCGCCCGTCCCATACGAGAACGGCGTGTACGCGCCCGACCCGAGCGCGCCATTGGGCGCGGCCGGCGTCGCGCCGTTCCCAAACACGGGCGTCGGCACCGTGTAGGCCGGCGACGTGGGGCTGTAGGACGGTGACGTTGGCGAGTAGGCCGGGGACGTTGGCGAGTAACTCGGGCTCGTTGGCGAGTACGAGGGTGAGGCCCCGCCCATGGGCTGCGTCGGCGAGTAGCTGGGCGTGCCCGCAGCACCAAAACCGACGCCCGTCGGCGAGTAGCTGGGGCTCGTCGGGCTGTAGGACGGCGACGTGGACGAGTAAGAGGGACTCGTGGGCGAGTAGGATGGGCTCGTCGGGCTGTAGCTCGGGCTCGTCGGCGAGTAACTGGGCGACGTCGGACTGTAGGAAGGCGACGTCGGCGAGTACGATGGGCTCGTCGGCGAGTAGGACGGGCTTGTCGGACTGTACGAGGGACTCGTCGGGCTGTAGCTCGGGCTCGTCGGCGAATACGATGGCGACGTCGGCGAATAGCTGGGGCTCGTCGGCGAGTAAGAGGGGCTCGTCGGCGAGTAAGAGGGGCTCGTGGGCGAGTAGCTTGGCGACGTCGGACTGTAGGACGGGCTCGTGGGGCTGTATGATGGCGACGTCGGGCTGTAGGTTTCACGTCGGCGAATACGACGGCTCGTGGGCTGT
>GG745348.1:294632-324137 GCA_000151295.1 Allomyces macrogynus ATCC 38327 | reverse complement strand
GTAGGACGGCGACATGGGCTTGTAGCTTGGCTCGTCGGCACAAAAGGACGGGCTGGTCGGCGAGTACGTTGGCGACGTGGGCACAAACGACGGCGACATGGGCATGTAGCCTGGGCTCTTGGGCGAGTAGGCGCCGCCAGGGCTGACGCCACCCGAGGCCGGTGCGGGTGTCCACCCGCCAGCCTCCTTGCGCATCGGCGAGAACGACCCAGGCCCACCAAACGCGCTCATCATGTACGATGGCGACCCGGGGCGACCGGGCGACGCGGATCCGCCGAGGTAGGGCGTGGCCGACGCGGCGGCCGACGAGACCGTGTACCCGCCCGCCCAGTCGGCGGGCATGTTGCGGCGCAACATGTCCTGGTTGAGCAGCACCTCGAATGCGCCCGTGCCGAGCGGCGCAACTTGGCCGAGAATAATGTTTTCAGCGACGCCCGTGCAGTCGTCGAGCGACCCGACACCCGCAGCGTCGACGAGAATCTCGACCGTCTCCTCAAACGAACAGCGCATGAGCGCCGACGCCTCGGTGCGGTTGATGCCGTGGCGCGTAATCGACATGAGGTGGCCGCGCGACGTCATGACGTCGACAAGCATGGCCATGTGGCGGTAGTTGACGTACGAACCGTCGCGCTCAATGACGTTGCGCAGTTCCTTGAGCACGGCGGCACGCGCCGCCTCGATCCCGAGCACGTCGAGAATCTCCGTGCAGTTGTTCGAGTAGGTCGTGTCGGGCCGCACGTCCGGGTGCGCCATGACCTCCTTGAGGTTGGTGCCGTCGGTTTCGAGAATCCACTCCTCGGTGTCAAAGTACTCGCCAGCCGAGTTCAGCTTGCGCATCTTCTGCTGGTTCATGTAGACGCGGTGGATGCCCGGAATACCGCGCAGGCCGACCTTGTCGAGCATCACCTCCTCAATGTTGCGCAGCACCATCTCGTCCGACTCTTCCTCCTCGTCGGTCGACTTTTGTGCACCGTTGATGATGCGGCACCGCACAACCGGATGCGACAAATCGGGCGACGCAATCACCTCGAGCCCGGCCGCGTTGCCCACCTTGAAATGGCTCGAAATCACTTGTCCGACCTGCTGCGCGTCGAGACCCTTGTCGACGAGCACACCAAAGTTGAGCGTGAGACGCAGCACCCAGGGACTGAGAGACTGTTCCGGCGCGATCGTGTCCATTTCGAGCAAGTAGTGCGACTCGACCATTTCCTTGTCCTCGTCGAGCACCGTCGACCGCGGGTCCGGGTCGTAGAAAATCTCGGTGCGCAGCGTGGCCTTGCGCAGCGACGCGTACTCGAGCTCCGACTGCACGCGCTTGGCCTCCTCAATGTTCTCGGCGATCTCCGGGTTCAGGTAGACGGTGAGCGACGGCGTCTTGATGTTCACGGCGACGTTGATGATTTCCTTGAGACGCGGCACACCGAGCGTCACGTTCTTGGACGAGACACCGGCGAAATGGAACGTGTTGAGCGTCATTTGCGTCGCCGGTTCACCAATCGACTGCGCCGCGATAATCCCGACCATTTCGCCGGCGTGCACGAGCGACTGCGCAAACCGCGTTGCAATCTCGCCGAGCACGTAATCGAATGCGCGCTTGTCAAGCCGGAACTCTTCAATGACACGCTTAGTCGCCAGCGTCGACCGCACGAGAATCTGCGACAGCAGCGTCGCGTTGCGCTGCGCCTCGACCGAGATCTTGTCGGTGCCCGGAATGACCATGAGTTTGTCGCAGAGCTTGCGCACTTCGTTGACGACATACTCGGGATGCAAGTTGGACGGCTTGGTCTTGTCAATCTTGAACAGGTTCTGCGCGTTCCAGATAATGCGCTGGATGTTGCCCGGTAGCGGCCACCGCGCGTCGCCGCGCGGGAAAATGTGTCGCAGCCGTTCGCGGTCCTCTTCGAGTTGCCGGTACTCTTGGTCAAGCAGCTGCTGCACTTCAATCGACTGCATTTCCTGCTGGATACCAAACTCGACCGACCCGGGCTTGAGCCCCTTCTTGCCCTCCGGGTCCGTCAGGTCGATGCGATACCGCCGCTCGAACCGGTGGTTGTTCATGCGCAGCGGCTCGAGAATCTGCGCCTCCACGCGCGTGCCGTCCATGCCGTCCTCGCCATAGGCAAATTGGATGATGTGGCCCTGCGCGTTGCGCACCGTGCCGTCGTACTTGACCATGATGTCCTCGAGCGCCTTGATGAGACGGCGCTGGATGTAGCCCGTTTCGGCGGTCTATAAAAAATGACAAGCGAGAACAAGTCAGCTTTCGAGCGTTAGCCAAACAAGGAAGAAACGCGCGCACGACAAACTGAAGCCTTACCTTGACGGCCGTGTCAATCAACCCTTCACGCCCACCCATGGCGTGGAAAAAGAACTCTTGCGGCGACAGGCCACGCAGGTAACTGTTTTCGACGAACCCGCGCGACTCGGGCGAGTAATCGTCCTTGACAAAGTGCGGCAGCGACCGGTACTGGAACCCAAACGGAATGCGCTTGCCCTCGACGTTCTGCTGCCCGACACACGCCGACATTTGCGAAATGTTGATGTTCGACCCCTTCGACCCCGACACGACCATTTGCTTGACATTGTTCGAGACCTTGAACGACTTGGCCGCCGCCGACCCGGCCTTGTTCACGGCCTCGTTGAGCGCGCGGTTAACTTGCGCCTCAAACGTCTCGCGCAACGTCATGCCCGTCATGGCCTTGAGCTGCCCGCGCTGCGCCGTGTGAATCGTCTGCTTGACCGTGTCACGCGCCGAGGCAATGATCTTGTTGATTTGCGCCATGGTCGCGTCGTCGGCGATCGTGTCGCCGATACCAATCGAGAACCCGTTGTGCAGCAGCCAGTAGTTGACAATCGTCTGGCATCCGTTGAGCAGCGCCTTGGCCGCCTCGGGCCCGTGCTCCATCCACGACACGTGCACGAGCCCACCGGCCGCGGCACCGACTGTCTTCTTGCACACGATGCCGGCCAACAGCTCGCCGTCCTCGACAATCACGCGCGTGTCGCCCGGCGAGATATCGGTCGACTCGTCGTCTGGGTGCGTCGAGTGGTGCGTGATGCAGTTGACCTTCGGGATCACGAGCGACAGGATCTGCTTGCCGGTCCAGAGCGGCTTGGGCTTCATGATCGCGGGCGGCGGCACGTTCCCGTCCCAGTTGGGCACCCACATGAGCAGGTTCATGACCATGTTCTTGTCCATGAACGTGTCGCGGCGCGTGAACTTGGTGATGCCGCACAGCGTATCCTGCACGATCCCCATGACAGGCTTGTTCGACTGCGGCGAGATGATTTGCAGCGGGACCATGCACAGCTGCTGAATCTCGGCTTTCGCCTCGAGCGACTGCGGCACGTGCATGTTCATTTCGTCGCCATCGAAATCGGCGTTGTAGGGCGACGTCACCGACAGGTTGAGCCGGAACGTCGAGTAGGGCATGACCTTGACCTTGTGCCCCATCATCGACATCTTGTGCAGCGACGGCTGCCGGTTGAAGATGATCACGTCGCCGTCGTCGAGGTGCCGCTCCACGATCCACCCGTACTGCAGACCCAAATTGCCCTTGGCGCCGATGAACCGCAAGTCGACGCGGTCGCCGTTATCGCGAATCACGTACTTGGCGCCCGGGTGCTGCGTCGGCCCATTATGCACGAGCTCCTGCAGCTTGTTGATGTTGTAGGGCGTCACAATCTCCGGATAGGTCAAGTTGCGCGCAATCGACCGTGGCACACCGACTTGGTCAATCGACAAGTTCGGGTCGCCCGTAATTACGGTACGCGCCGAGAAATCGACACGTTTGCCCATCAGGTTCCCGCGCAGTCGCCCTTCCTTGCCCTTGAGCCGCGACCGAATCGCCTTGATCGGACGGCCCGACCGCTGCATGGCGCGCGGCATGCCCGAAATCTCGTTATCGACAAACGTGGCGACATGGAACTGCAGCAGGTCCTCGTGGTCCTTAATGCGGTGGCCCGGCACGCCGTCGGCCTCGGCCTTTTGCAAGAACGCATTGGCCTTGATAATGTCGCACAGCTTGAACGTCAAATCGTCTTCGCCGCGCGACGTGCCGTCGACGAGAATAGAAGGGCGCACGGGCGGCGGCGGCACGGGGAACACGGTCAGGATCATCCACTCGGGCCGCGCAAAGACTGGGTCGAGCCCCATGGCCTCGCAGTCCTCGTCGGAGATCTTCTTGAGAATCTGCAGTACCTGCGATGGCGAGAGCTCCTGCTTGCCCTCCTGCTTGCCGTCCTGTATACAGGTTGAGTGGAGCGTGCGTCAGCAATGGATCCAAGACGGGGTGGGATCAAGCGATCCCAACGACCACCGTGACCAACCGTACCTCGCCGTTGTGGTTGGCCTGCTTGAACTGCACGTAGAGTGTCAAATTCTTCTTGCGGATCGCCGGCTGCTTTTCGCCGCACCCCGAGGCCTGAATGTACCCAGCTGGCAAATCCGGGTCCTCGCCCTCCTTGGGCTCGTCGGCGGCTTTACACTCGGTGCGCGTCTTGCACAGCTTGTGCACTTCCTTGAACCGGCGGTTGCGGTCCTTGATGCGGCGCGCCTTTTGGAAGAGCGGGTTGTTGGGGTCGACGAGCAGTTTCGAGCAGTGAAAGCACACACATTCGAGCACCTTCTTGACGCGCGGCAAGAACGAGACGTGGTAGACGGGCCGCGCGAGTTCAATGTGCCCGAAATGGCCCGGGCACTCGGTCATGTTGCCCTGGCACGTCTCGCACTTGAAGTGTCGGTCGATCGTGCCGAGCCGCGGGTCGTTCACACCGCCGGATTTGGGCCGGTCCTTGCCCTCCTCCATGGTCTCGGGGTAGATGATGTTTGCGACCGACATGTTTTTCTGGGAACGGGATAAAGAGAGCAACACGGTCAGCAACCGAAATGGAAACGGGTGTACTGACGAGAGGTGCGGGCCGGTGGTGGTGGTGGTGGTGGTCGGTGACGGGTCCACGACGAGAGAGTGCAGGCGGTGGTCGTTGCGGAAGGCCGCTTGTACGCCTCCGGGCGGTACTCTCCCCATGCGCATCATCTTGCAAGATGTGTGCTCGCCAAAAATGAGCATGGTGGAGTGATCGGGCCGTGCTCGAGCGGCCGGTTTGGTAATCGCTCTCACTCTCTCGTCGTCGACCGCGTCATGACTCGCTGGCCGCCTTGGCCACTACTACGGTGACCACCACCATCGCGACGCCGCCGCGCTCCCCCACTTCCGCCGTCGCCCCACATCGGGCGACACCAATTGCCGGTGAAAGACAAAGGCCACGTACGATCTCGTCGGGCGACAAGAGGCCAAACTGCACCGACTTGACCGTGCGCAGCGGGCATGCCGACGGCGAGAAGCCGTGCGTGAGCGCGGTGGCCATGGCGGGCGGTCAGACGGTGTTCGTGCGGGCGGTTGCGGGAAGTGTCGGACGAGCGTGCGACGAGGGCGACGACTCGCGCTCCGTGGACGAGGAGACCGAACACGACGACGGTGCTGACCGCCGTTTGACCGCTCTTGGGCAGGTGGAAGGAAACGACGTGGAAAACTTGGAAAGGCGAGAAGGACGTGGTGTGCGAGCGGCACGTGGATTGCACGCGGTCGCTGGCGCGGTTCTGACTTGGCCAGGCGTGGCTTGCTCATGGTCGACGAATGAGCGGCAAATGACGGTCGGAATGGACAGAATGGCGCTGATGACGTACAGAATAGAGTGCACGTGCGACTTGGCCAAAAGTCCGACCAGCCGACGCCAACCTGTTGCGCTTCGACAACGTCACGCTTGACGTCCTCCTCCCGCGTTCTTGCTCTCTACCTCGTACTCTTTGTCGCTGCAACCGCGCGCCCAGATTGGGCCCGCACGCACGCTGGCCCGCGCCCGTATCCGGCTCCCGAACCTGTCGACGGCAAGGGCGCCGCTCAAGCCGCAATATCGGCACCAACTTCGCGCCTGTAAATTTGACCGCGACGCGAACAAGTTCCCGTTGCCTGCTGCTACTCTCGCGCTCCACCGTGCTACCCACCGCCACGACCACGTGCACGACGCTTTGCGACCATGGCGGGCGCACCACGCGCCGACAATGGCGCCGGCCACGACGACGACCAGGAGCCCGTCTGCCTATCCATCGAGGAACTCAATGCTCGCGCGAGGATCGCCGTCGACCCGGACCAGAACATCAACATGTACATTCGGTCGGCGCAGAACCTGTTCCGCGAGGTATTGGCAGTCCTCTTTGTCGACCGTGACGTGCTCGCCGTCCTGACCACCGCGGCGCCCGCGTATCGGCCCCCGTAGGGTAACGTTTACCAGGGCGAGGGTGAGCTGCAGCCCACCTACGAGCGGTTCATGCGCTTCTCCATGTACGTTTCCAAGTGCATCGCTTTGGCTGCTGGAAACGAGAGTGATGGGCTCACGTTCTTGTCGGTGACAACCGCAGTTTGGTCCTCGAGGAGCTGCCAAAGCATCCCGACTTCAACAACCACTCGAACCAAGTCGTCTTGTCGATTCTGAAAAAGGTGGGTGTGGTTGCTTACCATCCGCGCGCCATCGCGATCGCGCGGCACCACGCACGCTCAAACTGACCTCGCTGAATCGTAGAATTGCCAAGAAGCACTCAACAAGCTCGAAATGCTCAAACCCGTCCTCGAAAAACGGTACCGGATGCAGCAAACGCGTCTGCGGCAGGCCGGGTCGGCCTCGTCAGACCCCTCTTCCTTCTCGACCACGACCGCTGAACAGCTGCTCGCCGCAGCGCCTTCGGTGCCCTCCGCTCGCATGCGGTCCGTTTCCGAGACTCCGCCGCCGCGCGTCGACAAGACCCCGCCCGTCGCTCTGCGCAAGGAGTCCAGCACCGCGTTGCCGCGGCGCGTGTCCGTGCAGCAGGACGGCCGTGCGCCGCCGCCACTGCTTCCGAAACCGCAAATCACGCTGGCCGTGATCCACGCGCTGCAGTCGCCCGCGCACGGACATGTTGCGGACGGGCATGTGCGGCCAGCGACGCCGCCGTCGCCGCCGTCGTTGACGCGACGACCGACGCCGGGTGGGTACTCGCGCACCAACTCTTTGTCGCGCCCCGGATCGCCCATGTTCCTGGGGTCAACGGGGTCGACACCGCCTGTGCCGACGGCGCCGAAGCCGCAACTTGGCGGAAGTACGAGTTCCGGTGAGCATGATACGGGAGTGACGACGCTGCCGTCAGGCTCGTCGGACAACATTGGCGGGCCGTCGTTCCTCGAGGCGCGGTCGCAGTGGATGAAGCGGCAAAAGGCCGGCACGCCCGACTTCACGAGCGACTCCCCCGGCCTGGGCGATTTGTCTGACGGCCGTGCGCCAGCAACCACGGGAGCGCTCCCATCGTCGTTTGCACTCGAGCTCGAAAAAATCACCGGCTCGTCGGCCTCGTCCGCGTCGGATCCATTTGGGCTCGACCCCTCTGGCCCGTCATGGAGCCACGTGCCACTGCAGCGCGCGCCGCCCGCGATTATGGCGCGCAACGCGAACAGCGGCATGATGGCGGCGGTTATGGTCCCGAAACCCGCGCCCGTGCCGACACCGCCCCCCGTCCCTTCCGCGCGGCCCACGGCGTCGCCGCGGCCTGGGTCTTTCGCGACGACGGGCGAGACCAAGAAGCCGAGCAAGGAACCGCTCGATCCGTTTGCGCTGTTCCCGAAGCTGCCCGAAGCGCCGCCACCATTTGCCATGTCGGACGCCGGCACGTCAACAGCAACGCCGAGCGAGCCTGCGGCACGGACCAAAATTCGCGAGGGCCCACCGACGGATCGTGGACCGTACGCGTTCCCCCCGCAACTCGACGAGAATGCGACGTCGTCGTCGTCGGTGACGCTGCAGCGCGTCGACAAGGTCGTGCGCGACGGGATTGAAATGGAGATTCCGTTGTGGACGCCCAACGAGTTGACGGAGGAGTTGTTGCGGCTCACGCCAGGCGTGTCGGGCGCGACGCCCTCCGGCGAGCCCGCCGCGTCGAGTGGCCAAACGACGATCTCGCTCGACGACCAGATTATGCGGTTCGAGTCGATGTTCCCGGAAGTCGCAGCGGATTCCGGGTCGGTCGCGACCGCCGACTTGACTGCGGCCGCGGCGCTCGTGGCCGCCAAGGCACCGAACGTGACGCGCTCGGTCGGGTACCCAGCACTCGATATGGCCCAGCCGTCGAGTCTGTTGCCGCACAACATGTGGAACCCGCCGCCCGTGCCTTCGGCGACGGCACCGCCAGCAATTCCGCCGAGACCGGTCGTGTTTTCGCCCGCTCCTGTCGCAGCGGTCATGGAGGCTCCACAGCGCGTGGCCTCGGCCATGGGCCATGCGCACCGCCCGTCGGCATCAGCGCCCGTCACGAACCCGCCGCGCATGATGGCGCCGCCGCCGTTGCCAACCAAGCCCGTGACCCTGCAGAACACGCTCCAAGCGCGCCCGCTCCCGACCCCGCCGCCGCCACTCGCGCCCAAGCCCGTCCATGTGGCCGCGCTGCGACCCGACCCGGTCTCGGACCCCGCACCTGCTCCGCCTGCCGCCGCACCGGCGCGCGTCAAGAAACCCGAAGTCAAGACGGTGCTCGGCCGGCTCGAGAACAACCGCGAGTTGCGCACCATGTTCATCCCGCGCGACCTGATCGACAAGTTTGAAGTCGTTGCGCGGCGCAACACCGAGGCGAATCTCGAGACGTGCGGGATCCTCTGCGGGACCATGTTCCGCGGCCAGTTGTACACGACGCACCTTTTGATCCCGAAACAGGTGGCCACGTCCGACACGTGTGCGACGACGCACGAGGAGGAGCTCGTCGCGTACCAGGACGCGCACCACTTGATCACGCTCGGATGGATCCACACGCATCCGACGCAGACGTGTTTTATGTCGTCGGTCGACCTGCACACGCACTGCAGTTACCAGGTGATGCTCGACGAGGCCGTGGCGATTGTGCTGTCGCCGAGGCATAATAATCCGCGGTATGGCGTGTTCAGGTTGACGCACCCGCCTGGGCTCGAGTTTTTGCTGAAGTGCCCGGAAAAGAATACGTTTCATCCGCACCCGGACCATATTCCGCTGTATACGAATGCGGACGCGAGGATCGCGCCGGGCGCGGGGCATGTCGTGCTCGTGGACTCGACGCAGGGCCGGATCAAGGTCGTGGATCTGCGTGGCCAGTGAGAGGAGGAGGTTGGGGTATTGTTTGGATTGTGATGCTGCTGCTGTACATGGAAATCCACGACCGTTTTTGCTCGTTTTCTGCTCTCAATCCCTTCTTTACTCAGGAGCCCCGACCTCTCCACTGGGAAGCATTTCCGTGTCGTGCACGGACGGGATGGCGAGCGCGTACGTCATTGCGAGCCTGGCGTGCATGGATCCACCTTGAAGGTGGGAGGATTTCAAATCCCTGTGCGCGTGCTGGCCCGATCGCGACGTGCCCCAACACTTGGCTGATCGATCTCCATCCGTGCTGTCGCGTCGCCCGCTTCTTTCGTCTGCTCCCTCCTCCCATCACCAAAAACACTTCAACCACCTCGACTTGCTGCAAGGTATCGCTGCGAACATGATTCGACCAACTTTTGCGCGCGTGTCCACCGTCGCGCGGGCGTGGCCACAGCGGAGCGCACTCTCGACCACTTGCGCGGCATGCGGGCTCGTGACGCGACCACCGCGTCGCAGCAGTGGTCGCAAATTGCGAGAACTCGCCAATCCACTCTCACGAGCGAAGCTGACGCGCTCGCTCGCGGCTCGATTTCGACCTAGAATGTCGTCCACCACGAACACGACCACGTACGGCCCGAACGGGACCGGTTACATTCTCAAGGACCGCGCGCAGGCGCTGGCCGCGTACCCGCATGCGCGCCGTGTGAACGGATTGCTGTTCGTGTCGGGCACGTCGTCGCGCAACCTGGATGGGACACACGTCGGGGTACATTTGACGAAAATGCTCCGTCGCGTTCTTGGTTTGCAACGGGTCGCTGACGCTTTGCGGTGGACAGGTTGTGGAGAAGCCCGACGGGACCTACGAGCGCGACATCAAGGCACAGACGCGCGCCGTGATCAAGAAGTGCGTCGTCTCCTGTTCCTGCCGCTGACGTGCACGATTTCGCCTGTCGTGCATGACTCTCTCTCCTCAAAGTGGATCACTGACCGGCCGCCGTTTCGTTGACCAGCATCGAGGCCATCATCCGCGAATCGACGGGCCACGGGCTTGAGTCGGTCGTTGACCTGACCGTCTTCCTCGTTGATATGAAGGACTACAAGGGGTTCAACGAAGGTACCGGCACTCTGGTCATGTTCATGGCCACGCTGCTCACCACCCCTCGCTCACGGTCGTTTGCTCCCTCTCTTGACAGTTTACAACGAGTTCTTTGACGCACACACGGGCCCGTCACGAACCACGGTGGCTGTCGCCGAACTGCCATCGCCCAAGCTGCTGATTGAGATCAAGGCGATTGCTGCGTGCCCGTAGATTTTTAATATAACACAACCGTTTTGTTTTTGGAATTCCTGCTCCTGTATTCCGACGCCTCTCACCTCTCCCTCGAATTGCCATCTCATAAAGCCAGCAGAAAGCGAACGTGCCAGACGCTCGGCCTGCATACAGCGTTTGTGGCGAGCTTGCATAAAATCAGCAAAACGCAAAGATGGTCGGACTCGGCTATCTGGGCCAACTCGAGCAACACTGGTCGCCTGCAGCGCAAGCACAGCAAACCGAGCAACGTGCACTCGACCGTGGGCGGCTCGTCAGCGTCCGAATAAGTCAAACTAAGTTTGTTGCTAGTTTACTAAGGTAAACAAAGACAAGGAGCAAGAAAGGGTGCTGGGGAAGCTGGGATTTTAAAGAATTCAGAGCAAATGGTTTTGGCAGGATTGTCAGCTGAGCTGAGATGGCTTCTTGCTCCGAGTCGCTCCGACGTGGGTGATGGGCAATGCGCGTGATCGAACCGAACCGCTCCTTGCATCTGACGACTGGCCATCAACACCAACCACTTTGGATCGACGAACCCCGTCGCCACGCGCTTGACGACTGCAAACCACACGACAACGTCGACGACGACATCAACGAGCTTGGACCCGCATTCTTGGCCACCGACAACTTGCTGCACTCGCTGCCGCTGACGCCCGACGCCAACCATTCATCGCCACTACCCCAACTTCACGTCCAAGTTTGCCACGATGCTCGCCGTCCGCCAGTTTGCCGCCCACCGTGCCGCGCCCATGGCGCGTCTCTCCCTCCAGACCTCTGCCCGCGCGCGCATGGCCTCGGCCCAGGGTATGCACGTCGTTTAGCGTGTGGGATGCGGCGGAACACGATGGCCCAGTCGTTTTGGGGGACCTCATTGTACAGGCTGCCATCGCGAACTGCCCTGCTCCGCGACTGCCGCATCCCGCCGCGCGTAATAATGTACACTTCAAAGTGGCCGCTAATGCCGACCGATTTGCTCCCCGTGTATCCCCCCACCGCGCGCCTCGCACGCCCGTCCCTTCCACGCGCCCTCCATACCAGCCGCCGAGCACGCCGGCTCGCGCATGCACGGTTCGACGCACTGGGCGATTGAGCGGTACCTGTCGCTGGCTCTCCTGCCCGCGACGGGCTACGCGCTGTTTGTCGGTTCGTCAGCTGCCAACGACTACCTCCTGGCCGGTCTCTTGACGGCGCACTCGCACCTCGGTTTCGACCAAGTGATCACGGACTACCTGCCGAAGCGCCGTTCGCCCGGTGCCTACACGGCGGCGACGTGGGGTCTGCGTGCGGCGACGCTGGCCGTCTTGATCGGGTGCATCAAGATCAACTCGGGCGATGTCGGGCTCACGGAAACGTTCCGCCGCATCTGGCGCGCGCCCGTTGAGGCGAAGAAGATCCAGGACGCCAAGAAGGCTGAGTAAAGTTCCGGCTGCAGCGAGGTTGGTGAGCGGGGCATTGTGCGCGCGCGCCGGTATTAGTGGATATGCGTGCGCGCGCCCGGTGTGGACCGCTCGTGTCGTGCTCGACCTTTGCGCGTGAGAGAGAGGGGGATGCCCGCTCCGGTTTTTGGAGGGCTCGTCCGGTCAATTTTATGGTGTTCTCCTGGATTTTGCTGCTGCTGCTTTGCTGCCACTTGGCAGATGATTTCAATGATTCTGCTCACGCACCAACTGAGCGAGCATTGATCCGACAAACAAACCCGTGAAGATCAAAAGAAAACACGCCCCGACTGGGATCGCAGGCAGTGAAAGCGTGGTAAGGCATCATGAACGATACCGTCTCACGAACAATGGTGCGTCAAACAGACAAAAAATTTGCTCCGAAGAGCTTCCTCAGAAGACGAAGTGTGTCATCCTTGTGCAGGGACCATGCTAATCTTCTCTGTATCGTTCCAATTTTGAATGTGTCCCGAAGGACAACTATGAAAGTGCTAAAATGTTATATAAAGGCGTTGCCACGGCCTGCTGTTCTGGTTGTGGGTTTTGCGAATCCAATTGTGATGGTTTTGACAGGTTCTCGCTGCTCGTGGTCCCGGCTTCGAACCTCACTGGCCACATGCCTGATCTGCTTGTCATGGATTTCGAGCTTCTTTCATCACTGGTTCGACGTACTGAGCGGTAATTACTCTCTTGTTCCATCTCACTTCTCAGGGAGCGCGTTGGTTCGAATCATTGACACGTCTGACCGTGCTTGACCATTGGAAAATTTGGAGCAGAGGTCTGTCTATATTAATTGCTGTGAGGTGCATGCGTGGCTCACCTCCACACTTAGCACAACGGTTCAAGGTTCTCTCGAAGGCTCAAAACTTCGCTTGAAACGGCGCAAACGTCGTTATCCACCGCAGCCCGCTCATAAATGATCCGATTCCAAGCGCGCGTCCTTCCTCCTCAGTTCCGTTCACACGTACAACGATCGCAATTCATCACCACCCGCGACACTGCCAACTCACAACGCGACTCTGGTCGTCTTTCCGCGGCAATCAAGAACAAATAAATTCAGCAATAGCATGGTTGGGCGCAACGCTCTCGTTCTCGTGCGTTTCCAAACAGAGTGACCTCGGTAGGCAATACTGGCTTGAACCTCCACTGCCCGAAGGCGAGCGAGCGATCAAAGAATCCAGTCATCATGGGCGATGTGCAAGGGAAAGAAGGTAAAACTTCTTTGGGTCTTCGTCAGCGGTCAGCTCTGGAGGAACAGGATCAAGCGAGAGAACGATAGCAGCAGCGGCAAAGGCATAAACCGAGCAATCGCAGGGATGATGCGCGACCTGGTGGAGGCGGCGGGAAAGCGGGTTGACGCCGAGCTTCGACAAGGGCCGCAATGACGGAGGTGTTGCTGCAGCGGGACGCGTGTGGGAGTGTTGGAATGAGAGATGAATGAAGCGCCGGCGCGGGTGTGCGATTAGCACCCCACGGGTGTTGCGTCCTCCACACGTGCTGCGTTGCTGGATCACCTCTTGGTTGCGTCTGTGGGTGCGCATTAGCAGCTTGGCCCCATTCGATAATACGACCCTTGCTCTCCCCAGTTCTCTCCAACCTTCCGTGCTCGCGAGCTGGCCGACCAACCCGCGCACTTGCACCAGCTTGGGCCCCATCCGATCAGCAACTGCAACAGCACCACCACCATGACCGCCGCCACCGCGACCGCGACCGCCGCGCACCCCTGCCAAGGCGCCGACTGCACCAAGACAGCGACGCTCGTGTGCCCGACCTGCATCAAACTCGACCTGCCGCGCGACACGGCGCGGTTCTGCTCTCAGACGTGCTTCAAGGCCAACTGGGGCTCGCACAAGTTGCTGCACCAGCAAGGTGTGTTCGCGCTGTCACAAGCTCAAAGTGGTGGAGTCGAGCCGATCGAACCAGAAGCTGAGCCGCAACCCCAGCACAGACCTATGATCCCTTCACGCAAGTGCCCGGGTTCCGGTACACGGGCTCGCTGCGCGCGCGATACCCGTTGTCGGCGACGCGTGTCGTCCCACCGCATATCAAGCGCCCGGATTACGCCGAGACGGGTAAGTCAAATCGCCGATCATGCTCGATTTGGCGATGGAGAGAAGGGTTGACACCATGCTTGATCTTCAGGCCGGCCCTATTCCGAGGAGAAGCTGCGCGGCTCGCACCGCATCGAGACGATGAACGAGGCTGAGATTCAGAAGATGCGCGAGGTGTGCCGGGTACATGCTCCAGCACTGCGATTGTGTCGTGTTGAGATGCAAGCTCATTCATCGCTGCCGTGACGGTAGATTGCGCGCGAGGTCCTCGATGCGGGTGCCGCTGCCGTCCGTCCGGGCGTCACGACCGATCACATCGACAAGGTCGTGCACGAGGCGACAATTGCACGCGACGCATACCCCTCGCCGTACGCAACCTCTCACTCCCATTCCGACCGGCGCATCGAATCGCAAAAAAGCTGACCCGACTCGTCTCCTGTAGCCTCAACTACATGGGTTTCCCGAAATCCTGCTGCACGTCTGTCAACGAAGTCATCTGCCACGGGATCCCGGACATGCGCCCGCTCGAGGACGGCGACATTGTCAACATTGACGTGTCCGTCTTCAAGGACGGGTTCCACGCTGACTTGAACGAGACCTACTTTGTGGGCCCCAAGTCCTGGCACGAGTCCAAGGCGCTCATCGACTGCACGCGCGAGTGCCTCAAGCGCGCGATTGAAATGGTCAAGCCGGGCGTCATGTACCGCGACCTCGGCAACGTGATTGAAAAGACGGCCAAGGAGCGCGGGTTTGCGGTCGTGCGCACCTACTGCGGGCATGGAATTCACCGGCTGTTCCATACGACGCCCAACATTCCGCATTATGCGAGTGCGTTGTCTCGGCGCCGTGCTTTGGGGTGGACGGCGCGGTGCTAATGGTTCGTTCTCGCGACCGCTTTCCAGAAAACAAGGCGATTGGCGTCATGAAGCCCGGCCATATTTTCACCATCGAGGTCTGCTGCTCGCTCTTTTCCCTTCACCGACGACCTTGTACTGACCTTGCTCATTCTCTGCACTCCCTAGCCCATGATCAACGTCGGCACGCACGCCGACGACCACTGGCCCGACAACTGGACGGCCGTGACACGCGACGGCAAGCGGTCGGCGCAGTTTGAGCACACGATGGTCGTGACCGAGACCGGGTGCGAGATTTTGACGCTGCGCAAGGGTCACGATATTGTGATGGACGGGTTGATCCCGCCGGCTGGCGTCGAGGAGGACGCGGCCAACGGAGGCAAGACCGAGTAGATTTGGGATACTCTAATGAGACGGTTTTTTTGCTGCGTTTCGGGTCTGTCCCCGTCGTCACATTGGGTCGGTGCCGGTGGGATCAAAAGGGTTTCATTCACTTCAGCACAAGCGTCCAAGTAACGCTTGGGCGGCTCACGAGCCCGCCGTCCTCGACATTCACCCACCCGACGCAACCACCCTTCCCTCACGAGCTCTTGGGCTTGAGCGTGATGTTGACCTTGGTCGTCGACCCGCCTGCGCCCGCACTGTGCCCCTTGCGCAGGCGGAACTTGGGGTTATGCCACCAAATGTACCCGTTCAAGCTCGCCGCGTATGAGATCCAGGCCAGGTACGGCGCGAGCAGCGCGCCGGCCAGCGAGTCGTGCTGCGAAAAGGAGACGGCGGTCATGGCGACGGTGCCAATCATCGATCCGAGATTGACCAGCGCGAGCCCGAACCGCTGCCACCGGAAGAAGACGGGCGACCAGAGGAAGTTGAGGACCAACTGCGTGCCGTAGAGCGTCATTGGGACGGCGCGGAACGCGCGCGGAGTGAAGTAGAAGGCGCGGTAGGACGCGACGCCCATGAGCGTGTAGAGCGTCGGCCAGACGACGGGGAAGGCCCAGTCTGAATGGAGTGAGACATGAGGGCGGCGTCAGTTCGATCTGGTGTGCGGCGGAGGGTCGGGCGCGAAAAAACGTACTCGGCGGCGTCCACGACGGCTTCTTCAAGTCGGTCTTGTACCACGTCTTGACGGAGTCGCCCATGGTCAGGCCCGACAGCGATCCTGGCAGCGGACGCGGTCCAGGTCAGTCGCAAGCGGTTTGTCGCGTCAACAACGCACGATCACACAGATGTGCGACGCACCTCCGACGACGGGCACGAGCACAAAAAAGGCCATTGACTTCCACGAGCCGTAGCCCCACTTGTCGAGCGTGCCGGCGACGGTGGAGAGGAGACCCATGGTGGTGCAGCAGCTGATCGGTTCTGTTGGCGAGCCTGTGCTGGGTCCAAAGCGGCGCGAGATCGATGGCGCACTGAAGTTGACGGCGCGTTGGAGCTGGAGAGAGGGGACGTCCGCGAGGGCGGCAGGCGCTGGTCAACAGATGCAGGCGCGCCGGCAGGGTTACCGCGGGCCGTGCCCCGACCGCCGCCGCCCGCCGCTGCGATGGTCGTGGTCAGCGGCTGCACTCGCGATCGACGGCGGGAACGCGTCGGCCCGGCCACAGTCGGTCTTTGACGTGGCTGCCTGCCACGTCCGTCGGCCGCGATCACCATCACCAAAGGCACCCCCTCAACCAACCGCACCAGCAATGGCCGTCTTCCCTCACAAACCAACCGCAGGACCATGACCTCGGCAACACCACTGCACGTCGCGCCCGCCGCCGTCGCAGTCCTCGCACAGGCCGTCAAGATCGCGACGCAGCTCGCCGCCGCCGCGCGCGCCTGGGCTGCCGCGACCCGCACGCTCCAATCGCACCTCGTCGCGCTCTCCAATGCCATCACGCAACTCTCGCCCGACCATGCGCGCCCATTGACCAAGCTCGGCATGCCCGTTCCCTCTGGCGGATCCACGCGTGGGCCCGACGCCGTGCAGGCCGCACTCGCTGCGCTGCAGGTGCGTAACCTCGAAGCGCTCGTGCACAATGTGGTCGTCGTTTACCAGGACGACTTGGTCCCGGCACTGCCGCCGCTCGCAAAACTGGCTGCCGACGCAGAGCGGGTCGCGCAGCGGGTTCCGCCACCGCAGCAGTCATCACCGAATGATGATTCGGCGGTCGGCATGGCTCTGGCGCGATCAGCAGCTGCACAACTCGCAGCCGCGGCCATGGCCCTGCACGATGGCGCCAACGCCCAAGAAAAGCTCGCGTTCCGGCTCGTGCATGTGGATGTCCTGGAAGCGGCACGCACCGTGAGCCTCGACATGTTGCAGCGCGTCCTCCACCAGTGGACGCCGCTCACGGCCGGGCCAGACGTGGATGCGGAGATGGAGCTCCAGGAGATGGTGCCCGTATGGCGAGAATGGGCGACGGGCAGGGCGTGAATATATCTTTGCACCATGGAATTTTGCCCAGCATCGCGGTCGTGGATGGGAGTCGTTTTCGGCTGGTCGCACGGCAATCGAAAAGCCTCGAGTTGACTCTTTGCCACGCGCGCCGAGGTTCCTCCGAAATTGTTCGGCCACAGCTCTCCTCTCGGTCAGGGCGACAGCACTCGAGCAACACGTCTTGCGGCCGGCAGGGATAAGTACGGCGCGAATCTCGTTTTCGGCGCGGTCGATGCTCCTTCAGCTCTTCCACTCGCGCGCATTGCTCCTTGCTCCACGGACCCTGCTTCGGCCCATCATGACGGCCGCAAACAACGCCCCCGCCGCGCCGCCTACGGCATCAGCACCCGCGACCTCCACTGCCCCTGCAACCACGACAAGCGCGGCACCTTCGACCGCCGCGACCACCACCTCGGCGACCGCTGCACCCGCCACGATTTCAACCGCCGCACCCGAACCCGGCACCAAGTCCTCCAAGTCCAAGTCGCGCCGTGCCGCCGCACCCGCCATCGACCCGCTCGCCGGGCTCGACGTGCGCGTTGGCCGCATCCTCTCCGCTGAGCCTTTCCCCGAGGCCCGGCGACCCGCCATCAAGCTGCGCGTCGACTTTGGGCCCGAAATCGGTATCAAGAAGTCGTCGGCGCAAATCACGACGCATTACGCGCTCGAAGATGGATTGACGCCCAACGAGGAGAAACTCGTGGGCACGCTCGTGCTTGGCGTGGTCAACTTGCCGCCACGACAGATTGGCAAGTTTATGAGCGAGGTGCTCGTGCTCGGCGTGCCTGGTGGCGACGGCGTCGTGCTCGTGCGCCCGGACCCGGCGGTCGTTGGGGTGGATGTGCAGCCGGGGGCAAAATTGTATTGATTTGACAAGAGATTTCTGGGTTTTTGCATTCATACTGGGCCTCTCTTGGCCTGCCGAACCGCTTGTATTCACACCATCGCGGTCGTCGACGACACGCAGGCGGAATCGCACACAGGCCTGGGCGCGTGCTCTCCGCTTATAACGCGGACACGCTCGCGCCCTTGCCCTCGGTAATGCGCCGTCCTGTTGGGATTGCAGTCGTGCGATGGCGGCGCGCCGTCGTGAAGAAGTGGACCGGCCACTGCGGTGGTTTGCGGTGGGGAGAATTCGTCACCGGCATGTCAGGACCATCTACCGCGATGGCCATCCGCCGCCTCGAACGAAATCGTCGTCTCGTCCAATTGCATCTGGATCACCATCCCGTAATTCTCGAATTGCTCTCCGCTCGATTGACCCAACTTTGCCCGACACGCTGCAGTCGACTGAAATCGACCTGCTGATCTCGCTCGACCCGCCCGACCCGCGCACCGCTCCAGCTCGGCCGGCCACAGCGACCCCTTTGACCCTTTGACCACGCTGGACCGCACTCCGTGCCCGTACCCGTCCATTTTTGCGACCGCACGCGTAACCTCGTCATCATGGCCGCTGCTTTCGGGTGGGACCAAGGCGCCATCTTCTCGACGGCCGTGGCTGATGCCAACACGCAAGGACACTCGGCCGAGTCGTTCTTGACGTTCCAGAACCAATTCTACGACTTTATTCAAAAATGCAACATTCAGGGCAACTTCATCTACCGGTGAGTTGCGCTCTCTTGCCTGGAATCGTTGCCCTCGTCGACCGCGACTGACGCGAATGGCGGGTGCGATGTAGCGACCAGCTGCACCAGAACCTCATGATGAAGAAGCACTTTCTCGAAGTGCATCTCGACCACGTCTACGCGTTCCATTCGGACCTGGCCGACCGGTTGAAGAAGGCGCCGTCGGAGATGTTGCCGCTGGTGCGTTCTCGGTGGTGTTCGATTGTCTTCGCGGGTCTAGGGGACGCTGATCATTGCTCGCCGAATTGTCCAGTTTGAAACGGCCGCGCAGCGCAGCGCAAAACGCATCCTGTTTGCCAATGCTGCTGCGGTCGACGACCAGGACGCGCCGCCAATCCAAATCACGCTCAAGTCGTCCGACTCGGTCACGTCGATTCGCGACATGAACGTGCGTGGTTTCCACACGCTCTCTGCGCGCACCCGACAGTGACCAACCTACCGAGTTGGAAATCACATTTAGGCAACCTATATTGGAAAGCTCGTCCGCATCACGGGCATCGTGATCGGCGCGTCGACGCTGACAGCCAAGGCCACGTCGGTGCACCTCATGTGCCGGTCGTGCCGCTACGTCAAGGTGCTGCCCGTCACGTCCGGGTTCTCGGGGTTGCAGATGCCGCGCACGTGCGATGGGTATGATTGTTCGCCCGAGTCGGATCACGACTTGAACCTGGATCTGACGACGAAAGCGATTTTAGCCCGGCCCTGCCAGGAGCACCAAAGGACTGCCCCATGGACCCATTTATCATCGTGCACGACAAATGCAAGTTTGTCGACCAGCAGTCGATCAAGCTGCAGGAGGCGCCCGACATTGTGCCCGTTGGTGAGCTGCCACGGCACATTTTGATGAGCGCCGACCGGTGCGTCGATCCCTCCCTCGAATCGACCACCTTGCTCCCCACATTTGACCCCCGTGCTCTTCTTCTCCACCAGCCAAATGGTCAACAAGGTCATGCCCGGCACGCGCGCGACCATCATGGGCATCTACTCGGTGATCAACCACAAGGAAGCGCGGTCCGAGCGCACGCGCGGCGGCGTCGCGATCCGCACGGCCTACCTTCGCGTCGTCGGCCTCGAAGTGCACCAGGACCAGTCGAACCGCAACGCTGCCGTCTTTTCGCCTGAGGAAGAAGAACAGTTTGTCACGATCGCCCGCCGCCCTGGATTCTACGAGGAATTTGCGAAATCGATTGCGCCGTCGATTTTCGGGCACGCCGACGTGAAAAAGGCCGTCGCGTGCCTGCTGTTTGGCGGGTCGCGCAAACGGCTCGCTGACGGGATGCGGCTGCGCGGCGATATCAATGTCCTTCTCCTGGGTGACCCGGGTGTCGCCAAGTCGCAGCTGCTCAAGTTTGTCGAACGGGTCGCGCCGATTGCCGTGTATACGTCGGGGAAGGGGTCGAGTGCGGCGGGGTTGACGGCGTCGGTCATTCGGGATCCGGGATCGCGCGAGTTTTACCTCGAGGGCGGCGCCATGGTCTTGGCGGATGGTGGGGTCGTGTGCATTGACGAATTTGACAAAATGCGCGACGAGGATCGCGTTGCGATTCACGAGGCCATGGAACAGCAGACGATCTCGATTGCAAAAGCCGGGATCACGACCATGTTGAATTCGCGCACGTCGGTGCTCGCTGCGGCGAACCCGGTGTTTGGCCGGTACGATGACTTGAAGACGCCCGGCGAGGTACGCTTCCTGTCTGCCTTTGTGTGCCGACGAGGCGAATGCGAGACTGACTGACCTGCATGGGTGTTGGTAGAACATTGATTTCCAAAGCACGATTCTGTCGCGTTTCGACATGATCTTCATTCTCAAGGACGCGCACGACGAGGCGAGCGACCAGCGGATCGCGCGGCACGTCATGGGCATTCACCGGCAAAACGTGACCGAGGACCTCAACCAGGTCGACTTTGACATGCACACGATGCGGCGGTACATTACCTACGCACGGAGGTACGGCTCGGCTCACGCTTCTCGGCGTCGGGACGTGTGAACTGACCACAGTGCACGTTGATAGCCGATGCTCACCACGACTGGGCGAGGAGGCAGCCGAGAGGTTGTCGTCCTACTTTGTCCGGATCCGCAGCGAAGTGCGCGCGCTTGAGCAAAAGACGGGGTCGCGCGCGGCCGTGCCGATTACCGTTCGGTACGTTTGCTCTGCGTTCCAGTGTCCACCAATTCACGGCCACTCACCCTCCTCATTCTCCCACCCAGCCAACTCGAAGCCGTCATCCGCATCTCCGAATCGCTTGCCAAAATGACCCTTTCCCCAACTGTGCGCGAAGACCACGTCGACGAAGCCATTCGGCTCTTCCAGCTGTCGACCATGCACGCGGTCGAGTCCGGGTCGGTCGTCGACGACATGAGCATGGGCGCACTGCGGTCCGAAATTCGCCAGGTCGAGGACGAGATTATCGCGCGGCTGCCGATCGGTTCGCAAACGTCGGTTGCCGCCATGCTCAATGATTTCACGGCGCGCGGGATGACGGATGCGGCCGTGCACCGCGCGGTGCGGATCCTCGCGGACCGCGGGACGCTGCAGTTCCGGCACCAGCGGCGCGTGATTTATCGGTCGGGCGCGTAGGGGTGGTGGGCGCGGATGGGACTCGAGGAGGTGTGTGCGTTCTTGAATCGCGAAAGGATTTGGGATCACGAAAGGCTTTCGGGAAAATCCGGCGCATGATCAAACACCATCAAACACGATCAAACTTGAACAAACCATCAACTTGCTTCGACTCCCACGATTTCTCATCGTTCATCGCCGTGCAGCTCCTCCAACTTGCTGCAACACGCTCTCCTCTGCGATTCAACGTGCCTGCAAGCTGCTCCCGGTCGTTCCAAGCCCGCTCGCGATCAAACGTTCCATCATGTCCGGCCTTCCCCCATTCAACCCGGCTGACTTTGGCCTCGGCGGCGACAAAGCCCCCCGCTCTACCGGCACCGCCGCCGACTGGGACCGCGCCTTCGAGTCCTCGTCCTCCAGCGCGTCCGCTTCCCTCCGCGCCCCCGTCGACCCCGTCGCCGTCGCGCACCAGCGCGCAACGTCCGAAGACACGTTCCGCGCGTTCGCCGAAGACGGCTCCGCCGTGTTGGCCGTCCTGCACGCCGATTCCGACCCGGTCTTCCAACTCAATTTCGAAATGACCGCCCCGCTCGATGACGTTGACAAATATGACGAGGCCGCGATGCGCGCCGCGTGGCAACTCCCGCCGACCCCTGTCTCGCGTGTCCAGGAGGGGCCGGTGGATGCGTGGGCGCGCGATTTCTTGTTGGCGGATGGCGAGGCCGTGGCCGCGTATTTGAAAAGTGGCGCTTACCTGGATGAGGTGTGGGGGTTGGACGCGGTGGATGCCTGGGAGCGCGCGATTGATGGGTGGGCGCCGCCCATGCGGCCGAAGGGGGAGGTGGAGAAGACGGAGGAGCGCGCGGTGGAGACGGAGGCGCGCACGGTGCGTGCAGTGGACCGACTGCGTGCGCTGGTGGGGCAGTTGCGGTTCAGTCCAATGCGAGCAGCGGGCAAGGGCGAGCCGGGAAGCGAGTTGTAGAATGCGATTTTGGGTCAATCAACATGACCGTTGCAGAAACATGGCTGTTGTGATTGCGACCAACGAGGGAGAGAAAAAAGGTGTGCACAACCAAAGCAATGATATTTTCCCAACAAACAAGTCGGATCAACGCAGCCGACTCCCCATTTCCCCACTTCAGCTCTAGGCAAACGGCGAGGGCGTGCCAAACTTTTCTTTGTACCATGCCCACCCGAGTACCACGTCCGGGTGCGTCTGGTCCTTGTCGAGCACGTCGTTGACCACTTGCCGCAAATCGTCCTTGGTGTCCTCGTCGGCCGCGGCCTCGGGTGCAAACCCAACGTGTTCCGGGTTCACACCATGCGGGTCCTGCAACAGCCCGAAATACTCGGGCGCGGCGAGAGGGATCCCGCACCGCGACATGAACGACGCGGCCATGGCCGTATGCAACTGCAGTGCGCGCACCGGGTCCATGGGCCCGGCCATCTTGGCTTTCCCCAACAACCCCTTGCCGACGAGCATGACAAAATCGCTGTGGTTCTGGTGCGCGGTACCGATCGTCGTTACGACCGGGTCCGGGCACTGCGGCGACTGGTACTGCTTGGACAGCACGTAAATATCGTGCATCGCCTCGACATTCGGCGGCCAGTGGAACGTTTCCGTCGATGCCGACAAAAGCGGCACATCGACCCCCTTCGTCTTGTCGACCGCAAAGAGCCACGGGTCCATGACATACCCGCACTTGAAATCAATCTGCGCGTCGCCGTGGTTCACGCCCGCCTCGCGATCCAACCGCTGCTGCTGCAGGACCGCGACCGACGTCCCACCACCAAACGAGTGCCCCGCCATCATCATCTGGCCCAGATCCATTCGCCCGGCGAGCGCGCGCCACGGATGCATCTTGTCGTCCAACTGGTTTGCGGGGGACTCGCCGCGCGCCCACTGCCGGACGAGCGCGAGCGCCGCACGCACTTCCACGACACGGTGGTGCACCTGGTTGATTCGCAACACGCGGTTCTCCTCGCCCGTGACCCCGATCCGCTGGTACGCGTGCTCCACCTGCTGTCGCTCGACCGACCGCGACGCTGATCCGTCGCGGTGCTCGATCGCGACGACCACGGCGCCGCGCGACGCCAGTTCGCCGCAGACGTAGCTGTACGTGCCCTTGGTCCCGCCGAGACCGTGCGAGAAAATGATCACGGGGAACTGCGCCGGGACGGGTGGGATGGGGGCCGCCGTGGGTGGGGGCTCGTGCACGTGCGGCAAGACGTGTGCGGCGTCGACGGGACCGGGCGCAAGGACGGGCGCGTTCTCGTACGCGGGAAGGCGCGCTGTGCAGAACATGGCGCCGAACGTGGCTTTGGAAATCCACCTGATGGGATGGCGAACGTGATGAGCTCGGTGATGCCACCTGTCACGCCAGGGGTAGAGAAGAGCACGTACTTTGGCATCCGGATAAAGTCGCCGTACCCGACCCCTTCGTAATTGCCCAGCCATTTCGGCCGCTTATACGGCGTCCCTTCGTGGCCCTGCGGCAAATGGTGCCCGTGCACTGCCACCTCGGCCTCGATTTCGGGCGCAACGACTTCCGGGTCGGCCGGGTAGAAGACGCGCACGAGCAACGACTGCACGTCCGTCACGAGGGCATCGCCAAACTGGGCGCGCAGTGCCGAGTCGGGTGCGAGCGCTGTTTCCCATTCAAAGTCGTACACGCCGACGGGGTACGGGCCCGTGTACGACGAGAAATGAGGCAGGAGACGCTGGTACCACGCGCGCGGCGGGTGCGCCGGGTCACGGCCCGCACGCGTGTGCAGTAAAGAACGGCGACGGCCAAGGGACGTCGTGCTGGACCGGTACGCGCCAGGGAGAGTCGTCGTGTATTCGGTTGGTGCAGAGGCGATCGAGGCGCGGTCTGAAGAGCCGGAACTCGTCGTACTGGGCGCGGTGCCGGGAGCCGTCACGTTGGTCATGGTGCTGGCAAGTCGTTGGACGAGGAGAATCGGGACAGAACGGGTCGCGCGCTCGCGGCAGAGAAAGAAGAGCCGGTGTGCGCGTGTCGCGGGTGCTGCAGCTTGGCGCAACGCGTGCAGCGGTATTTTCGAAAATGTGGACCGGGAAGCCCGAGCAGACGTCGAGCTTCACGGCAATGTCGTCGGCCAAAATGCAGGTCCGGTCGAGGTGAGGGTGAGCTCTCGTTTGTTGAGCGCTGTCGTCGTCGCTGCCGTCGTCGTCGCGGTTGTTCTCGGCCAGTTGGAGGAGAGAGGAGAGGGAAGAGACCCCTCAAGCTTGCTTTATCGCCCCGTGGGCGTCGCCGTTGCTGATCAGCCGCTGCCTTCTTGGCACGCGCATGTTGTTCGTGAGCTGTTTGGTGGTCGGTCCAGTCAGTCCCTGTTGCGGGGAGATCGCATGGATGGTTCGCGATCTGCTCGGCGTTCGCACGGCTAGAGTGCTGACTTGCAACTCGATCCGAGCCGATTTCCGAACCGACCGACCCGACTACCGAAGCAACTGAGGTCTCCCCAATCGCCATCCATAAATATATCGCTATTTATTTCCAGCTGTACCACTTTTTGCGCCCCGTCGTGGCCGTTCCCGCGCGGAACGCGGCCAGCGTCGCCTCGGCATCAGCAAGATCACTTAGCTCCTCGCCAATCGCGACGCACGTCGGCCGCTGACTGGTCAGCTCGGTTGCGACGCGCACAAGGTCGTCGAGGCTTACGCGGTCAATCTTAGCCACCAGCTCCGAGGGCTCGATGCGGCGGTTATCGGCCAACACCTGCCGCCCGACATCCTCAAGCTGTACGACCTGCGACTCGAGGTGCATGAGCAGCGACGACTTGAGCTGGTTCTTGGCGCGCTGAATCTCGTGCGGCGTCAGGTCCTGAGCCATGTGCAGCATTTCGCCCAACATCACGTTCAACATGTGCTTGTTGAACTCGGGCACGCACGACCCGGCCATGGAAAACAAACTCGAGTCGAGGTACGCGAGATGCGTCGCCTGGCACGACTCGATCCACCGGTACCGGTTCAACACGTTCGTGTAGAGCCGCGAGTACATGCCCTTGCCAGGCCCGCCCGCCGAAAAGGACCCGCCGCCGCCCATGAGCAGTTGGAGGGTGGACAGCGGGAACATGTCGTCGTGCGTGTACCCGTGCGACGGGAACGCTGCGTAGACGTGCGTCAGCGGCGGCGTCGGGTTCAGGTGCGTTGCCGGGGGTTTTGGGACCACGAGTTGCGAGGATCCACCGACGTAGACGGCCGGATCGCGCTTGATGGGCGTCGCCGGTGCCGGTGGCGCGGCGCCAAAGTACTCTTCGGCCAGTTCCACGAGCCGCTCGTGCGGCAAACCCACACCAGCAACCACCATCTTGTCGGCCGTGTAGAGCCGGTCACGGAATCTGCCAATCTTGGCGGCGTTCATGGCCTCGGCACTGTCGGAATCGGCCAGGACCGAGTTACCGAGCCCTTGGCCGCCATAGGCCACAGCGTGCAGCATTTCGACCAAGTACGACTCGGGCCGCGCGGCCATGTGGTGGAGTTCAAACAAGATGCTCTCGCGCACGTGCTGCACTTCGTCGGGCGTGATGTTTGGGCGAAGCACCGTGTGAGCGAGCAAGTTCATGGCCATCGGCACCTCGTGGTGCAGGACGGCGCCCTGGTACATGATGGCCTCGCGCGTCGCCGTGCAAAAGATGTTGCCGCCGAGCTTGGAGATAGTCGATGTCATTTCCGGCTCGGAAATATCGCCGGCGCTCTATTGTTCGGTGCGTGCAGGTCAGATTTGACATAATTCCCGCCGACCACTCACGAAAACGGGTGGACAGTACCTTGAACGCGAGCCCCGACAGGAAATGCGACACGCCACGGTCAATCGGCAGCTCGTCGCGAGGTCCTGCGTCCACATAGACGCCGACGGCAGCAAAGTGCGATGGTGGCACGGCGGGCGTGGCCCACGCGCAGGCCGTTAGCGAGCCGCGTGATTTGCGTCTTGGCCGCCCTTGTTAAACTTGCGACGGGCGACATGCTGGTCAAGGTGGTCGCCGGTCACGACGATTTAGTGTTGGTTCGTGGTCGAACTCGCAGCTGGAGTTGAACGTGGTCGGCACGCAAGCTGGCGACGCGATACTCGCCAATCTGTATTCTTGCTGTTGCCGTGCGGTTGCGACTTGCTGCCGCGTCTTGGGGAGTAGTGGTTGACAGACGTTGTCGAATGAAGTGAATGAAGGAATGGTTGGTTGTCAAAGGCGGCCGAGTGTCGTTGATCAGCGAATGGGCAGGGCCACGCCGCCATCACATGGTCCCAACCAAGCCACCCTGAGTGTCGTTACGTAACCAAACCATGCTCAGATCTAACACGGTCAGGTGTGCCGTCTCCAGCTCCGTTTTCCTTCGAGCTGATCAAGTCAAGTCGCGCTGCGTTGGCCGTGTCGAGAGCTTGCCCAGACCGTTCCCTTGCACGCCTTGGACCTTGACACTTGCTACAACACTGCTGCCGACGTTCTCCATCTTGTTGACGACTCACGCCTGCTCATGATCATCCTGCTGCTGTTCACTGCGTCGCTCTTGGGCGAGTTGCAGCAGCAGAGCGAGTGGCATTGGTGGCAGAGTCTCTGTGTGCTGGTACCAAACGTCCATTCTTGTTCCTTGCCACGATGCGAACTGGGCATGGCTGAGCTGACCAGATTGACACTCATGGATAGCACGTCCTCCTGACCCTCGAAATTACATCATCCTGATTCGAGCACATGACGTTCTCATGGATCTCTCCTGTGCTCATGATCAGCGCGCACTGCCCCATTGACCACAGCGACATTTGGGACCTGGACCCCAAAGAGACAGCATCACCACACACTGGCGATTCAAGACATTCCTGCAGTCGCTCCCACTGACATGGGTGCTTGTCCAGTCGGTCCAGCACCTGATTGCACTGCTACTACTCATGGGCGTATGCTCAGCATTCCTGCTCTTAGGGGCCCCTTCTTCCTGAACTGCAATGTCACCTACATTGAGGCAGGCGCAACTGACTCACTGCGGCTCTGGCTCCACACTGCTGGCCAGTTCATGGGCACCATGCTCAAGTTGCTGACTGATGGCCACATGTGTTTCTTGGGTTGGCGCATGTTGGTGTGGCTCAAGGCTGTGCTGATTGGGCATCTCTATGCCAAGTCACTGTGCTGCCACACAAATGTCAAGGACACAGCAACAAATGGTGAAATGCAGACACTCTTTTCAGTAGAGGTGAATAAGGTTGCTGAGGATAGTGCCTACTTTCACAATAACATCATAATGCCAATTTCGCTTGTTATTGCGCTTGCGTCACTCTATTTCGTGCTTGGGTGGAGCACATTCAGTGGGGTCATGCTGATGATTGGTGTGCACTTGCATCTTTCACTGCTGCCACTCACATCCATCCTGCACATGCTCACCACTGGACCACTCACCTAGTCTTCCTGCCACTGCAATCCACAACAGGCCGACTGATCCGTGAGCAGCAGCACAGCCTGATGAAGACTGATATATGTATTTTGCTCATCAACAAGCTTCTGCAGGGCATTCGCATCATCAATTTCTTCCACTTTGAGCTGCAGTTCCAGCCAGACCAAGATTGCTGATGTGTGCACCACTGAACTTGGCACCCTGCACAGCTTCCTCATGCTCTACACAGGCGTTGGCATGATCTTCCACTCATTACTGATCCTCATGTCGCTTGTCACGTTCACCTGCTTCATGCAAGTGCAAGGTGGTATTCTTGATGCAGAAAAAGTGTTTACAAGCCTGGCCCTGTTTGTGAACCTCAAGGGACCGCTCTACAACTTGCTGCTCCAAATTGTTATGTTTTTAGAAACGCGTGTGAGCATGATGCGGATCGTGAAGGAGATTGATGAGGAGGATGTTGAGGAGGTTGTGCCAGACCCACACATGCTTGGGTTCTTGCAGTGCGCCATGTTATCATGGCAGTCAGACGGGTCCAGGTTCCAGATCAAGAACTTGAATGTGCGGTTTAAGAAGGATAGGATGAATGTGGTCGTGGGCAAGACGGGGTTGGGCAAGACGTACGTTGTCGCTTTGCGGGTTATTTTGTTCTTGATTCAAAGACCGGCCTGGTCCTCTTTGTACTGCAGCTCCTTGGCAGTACGTCCGGCGCTGTCCTCCCAAACAAGTTTTGTCACGATCACTGACGTTTTCGCACTTCACCAGAAATGCACACGATTCACGGTAAACTGCACAAGCCCGCGTCAGCAGCCTACGTCTCACAATCCTCGTGGCCGCAATCAGCTTCGATCCGCGACAACATCCTCTTTGGGTCCTCCTTCGACGCAAACCAGTACTCTCGCGTCCTCGCCAACTGCGCGCTCGTGCGCGACCTGGAAATCCTCGCCTTGGGCGACCAGACGGAAATTGGTGAGCGCGGAATCGTCCTGTCAGGCGGACAGCGACAGCGTGTTGCACTCACGCGTGCGTGCTATGGCGCCGACTGCTGCGTACTTGTCGCCGATGATGTGCTCAGCGCCGTGGACACCGACTGCGCGGCATATTGCCCATCGGTGTCTGCTTGGGCAACTGGCGGGCCGGACGCGGATTTTGGTCACGCATGCGACGGGCCTGGTCTTGCCGCATGCGGATCATATTGTCGTCATGGATGACGGGCTCGTGGTTGCGCAGGGGACGCTTGAGGAGTGTCGCGCCGGGCTTGCTGACCAGCCCGCTGCTTGCGCTGCTCGAGAGCCAAGATGCGCCCGCAGGTTGTGGACGCGACCGATGAGCATAACAAGCAAGATTTACACGGGCGGAGTTTTGGCGGCACACGCGCCCGCAGCGGGCAGGACCCTCGTCGAGGACGAGACCAAGCAGATGGGCAGCGTGTCGTGGGCCATCTACAAGGTCTACCAGCTCGCGACGGGCGGCGTCTTGTTCTGGGCGATGGTGATTGTGACGCGGTTGGTCCTGCACAGTCTGAGCATTGGAGCTGATAACGTGCTCCGCCTGTGGGCATTGGGCTACCCGAGCATGAGCGAAAGCCCTATCTGGATCTACGCGGCGCTCGGCGGGTTAATCTCGTTGCCAGTGCGCCTGCACGCTGTTCGAGTTTGTCTGGTCGTGCGCGCGACCAAGATAATTAAGATGCGTTGGTGCTTGATTTGGGTTGAGTTGTTTTGGCC
>GG745348.1:264054-275315 GCA_000151295.1 Allomyces macrogynus ATCC 38327 | reverse complement strand
CTGGCCATGGCCGGCGCACCAGCGCGCAGCGCGGTGCGAGTGGTGCCCCACGGTGCTTGGCTTGGCCGCGGCGGCGGCGGCGGAACCGGTGCGGACGGCGCGTTGCCGCAAATCTCGTCTCGCGATCGGGTTGCGCCGGTTGCTTGGCGTGATGGCCGTGGTGATAAGCTGCCGCGCGCGTGCGGCAGCGGGGGCAACGAGCGCCCGCAAGCGCCGACACGCCGACACGCCAACGCGCCGACGCGCCGACTTTGTTCGCGAACGTTCCAAAACGCGTGCTTCGGCTGTCTCGCGCCGTCTCCCGCCCTGCCACGGTGCGCCGGCCAGCAAGTCAGGCGGATGCACGTGACGGAGCAAAACAGCGCGACGCCCGGCGCCGCATGCGCCCGTTCTCCCCTGTGCACGACAGCGGCGACGACCTTTGGCCGCGACCACCATCGACGACGCGCAACCCCGACCGCTGCGCCGCACGACTCGCTGCACTGCGACCGCCTCCGATTCCGCGACCACGATCCGCGGGCATTTCTCGGCTGATCAGCAACCTCTCATCCCAACCGCCATCATGACGACTGGCGGTAAGTCCTGCCCCCCGCGATGCGGAGCGCGTCTCGCTGACCGCCCGCCCGTCCCTCATCTCGCGACCGCATGACCCTGATCGTATCCCCCCACCGCGTCCACCCAGACTCGGCCCCGCAGCTGCCGCTGCCGTCGGTGCACGCCAACAAGAACGGCACCTACACGCACACGCTCTACAAGCTCGACGATCAAGGCCGTAAAGTCCAGGTCAAGCGCATCTTGCGCATTGGCCGCGACATGGAGGCCTCGAAGCGCGCCATTGAGGAGCGCAAGGTGCGCTCCATGATCGCGTGTACCCCAATCACCAACGTCTCGCTCACGCCCCACCTCCGAACTAGAAATGGGCCAAGTTTGGCGCCGCCAAGCACCACGGCCCGGGCCCCGACACCGAGACGACGCGCGTCGACACCGAACTGCCGTTGCGTCTCTCGACCAACCCGCAGCAGCTCGACGCCATGGAGCCTGCGGCCGAGGAGGCCTCGCGCAAGCTCAAGGACACGGCCATCAAGTGCCGCTACTGTGGCGGTCCGCACTGGTCCAAGGAGTGCCCGTCCAAGGACATTATCCAGTCGCTGCAGGAAGCCACTGGTCTCGGCGGTCCGGGCGGCGACGACGCTCCCTCGGGCGCCCCCGGCCTTGGTGCCGGCCCTTCGGGTTCGGGCCGGTACGTCCCGCCGAGTCTGCGCGACGGGACGGGCGCGCCGCGGTCCGGGTATGGAAATGGGCGCCGTATGGACGATACCTATGCGGTCCGGATCGCCATCTTGCCAGAGGATACGACGGACGCGGATTTGATCGAGTTGGCGCGGCCGTTTGGACATGTGGTCCGGTCTTACTTGGCCAAGTACGACGACGGCACTTGCAAGGGGTTCGCGTTTGTGAATTTCGCGACCATGGATATGGCCGAGCGCGCGATCGCCAAGCTGCACGGGTATGGGTACGCGAACCTGATCTTGACGTGCGAGCACTCGAAGCCGCGCGAGCCCAAGCCCATGTGAGGCGCTCGAGAGTGGGGGAGAGAGGGTGAGCGGCGTCGACGGCGGCCTCGTTATGGGCTGCTGTCGGCATGGGTGGTTTGTGCGATTTGGATTTCGGTTTTTTCTTGGTCTATTTCCGCTCCAAGTCCGTGCGTCAGCTGTCAGTGAACGAGGCAACGCCGTTCGCCGTGCTGTGATTCTCGGCACGGCACTTGCTAGTACCCTCGCTTGAGCCGCTCTGTTCAAACTATTGCGCGTCAGGCGCGTCCGAGATTCGGCGGTGTAGAATAATGTGTCCATCGTGATCTTTGGCCGCCCATCCACGTCCAAGGTCGCCTCGTCCCCTGTCATACCTGCTCGCCTGCAACACTTCGCTCAGAATCTCGGCCGCGCGCGGTGGAACCGAGGGCACGGCCTCGAGATAGGTTCCGGTCGATGCGCGCACGGTCCATTCCGTTGTAGCGCGGTCGCGAGCAAGAATCGTGTTGGACGTGTGCACTTCGCGCAGCAGGTAGGTGCGGTCCGCCGTGTACAAGGTCGCCTGTGCAGTTGAATCAGGGGCGCGGATGACGAGTGGGGCCGCGGGGGTCGGGGATTCGAGGAGAGCGAGGAGGTCGGGAGGGAGTTCGAGCAACCGGATGTCGGACGAGGTTGAGTACGACGGTGCAAATATGATGTGGGTCGAGTCGTTGGAGTCGGTGGAAGGGGAGGTGCTGGACATGGTCGATACTGATTCTTTGCTGCCGCACGGTGCTGTGTGCTCGATAGAACTGAGTTTAGGCGGTTGCTGCTGGTCGTAAATTGCCTGAGGTCGTCGTCGACGATCAATCCACTGGTCCGACAAGTCGGTGTGCGACAGTGTCTCCCTGCATCACGTGCACTCCACCACCGCGCGCGACGCGACTTTTTGCTTCGTTCTCTTTTTCTGCAATCATCGTCGTCGTCGAACCTGCTGCACCACGTCTGCCGCTCTACACCGACACGGGCCGCACCTGCTGCAGTCTGCGCGCCGACCGAACCAGCAACCGCCCGCTCGCGACCGGCGCGACCGCACGAATCCGTGCTGACCTCACCCGACGCAATCCATTGATCCGCAACCATGGCGGCCACGGCAACACGCGCCATGACCGACGCCGAGGTCTCCAAGGAGATGGAGAAGATGGCATGTGTCTGTCTGTCGATGGCCCGAATGTGTCGTGCCGCTGCCCGACCGGGTGACGCGTCGGATCGGATGGCTGTGCACTCTCTGCGAAATGCGGTGATCTGACCATGGAACACGGCCGCGTCGACGAACGTACAGGTGGCCTTCATCAAGCAAGAGGCGCTGGAAAAGGCCAAGGAGATCAAGATCAAGGCCGACGAGGAGTTCAACATTGAAAAAGTGCGGCCCATTGGATCTGCCGCGCATTCTGTCCGGCAGCCATTGCTGACCCGCCCCTCTACCAACCTCTAGGCCAAGCTCGTGCGCCAGGAAACCGCGACCATCGACGCGCTCTTCCAAAAGAAAATGAAGCAGGCCGAGGTGCAGCGCAAGATTGCCGCGTCCAACTACTCGAACAAGGCTAAGGTGCGCGTCTTGCAGCTGCGGCACGACTTGCTCGGCCACGTGCATACCGACACGCGAGCGCAGCTCCGTTCTCTCGTGGAGCGGCACGACGAGTACAAGCCCCTCGTGGAGGATCTGTTGGTGCAGGGTCTGCTCGACTTGCTCGAGCCCGAGGCGGTCGTGCTTTGCCTTGCGCGCGACGTGGAATTGGTGGAGAGTGTGCTCGACGCGGCGGCGCACCGGTTCCAGGAAATGGCGCAGGCGCGGGTCAAGGTCACGGTGGATAAGAGTAACCCGTTGCCCGAGTCGGAGTGCGTACTGTTTGTGATTTGAAAGGGAGGACGTGGGGGATGATTGCTGACGTGTTGAATACGTTGCAGGATTGGCGGCGTTATCGTCACGTCGGCGAACGGCCGCATCAAGGTGCTCAACTCGCTCGAGGCCCGGCTGCAGATTGCGTGCGAAAAGGTGCGTTCCGCTCTCGAGTTGGTCGATTGATGCAGGAGCGTGGGACTGACGCGTCTCGCATGTAGCTCCTGCCCGACATTCGCGTCAAGCTCTACGGCGCGCCGCCAAACCGCCGCTTCTTCGACTAGATCGACGCGGGAACGAATGCGGCCGGCACGAATCGGCAAGGGGTTGGTGGGCGAAGACAGGCTCGACTCTTGGCCGCGCGAACGCGTCGTTCGCGTGCGGCTGGCTGGCCGGCGTCGGGCGCATCGACGGTTGGATCCATCATTGTGATACATTTGATTTGCAAAGCACACGACACGTCGTCAGCGACGTTGTCAGCGAGAGCGCGACGCATCTTGGTGGTTCGACCGTGGCCCAGCGGCCAGCCTCGGCTCAAGGCGCGGCCGCATCACGTGCTTGCCGAACCGAGGGCGACCCGTGCCTGACGTGGACGTTTTTTTCGGGTGGCGACAGGACACGGCCGACGAACACCGACAGCAGACACCCCCTCCCCACGAGCGTCTGCCCTCGATCCTGCCAGCGACGTCAGGGACAACAGCACGGCCTCCTGCACGCGCACGGCCCGCGACTGCCCGCACTCGCCAGCACACGCACGAACGCACGCCGCACGCCGCGCGCCGCGACCGCTTCCAGCCAGCAGTTCCGCTGCGATCGCTCCGCCGCTGTCTGCCTGGCACCCACGTCTGCAACCCCGCACCAGCGCGCGTCTGCGTCTGCACGCGACCGACCAGCCAAGGACCAACCACCTCGAACCAGCTCGCGCGAGCCAACACCATGTCCGACCAACCTGCCGCGACGCCCGCCGCCGCCGCCGCCGCCGCCGCCGCTGGCGCGCCGCTCTCGCAGCAACCGTTCTCGCAGCGACTCTTGGCGACTGCCAAGCACCCGCAGTTCTGGTGGTTTTCGGGCCACCTGTTGACCGTCTTGGGCCTGCCGCACCATCTTCTCGGCGGGTCGTCGTCGGCCTACCTTCGCGCGCTGCTCGGCGCGCAGTTGGCGTACGGCGTGGTCCTATACCGGCAGCACCACGGCACGTTCAAGACGCGCGGCGCCAAGGCCGCGCTCGCGCAAATGGTGTCCGACCTGAACGCGCATTATTTCGGACTCGCGCTGTTTTTCTACTTGGCCGCTTACCCGTGCTGGCGTACGTTCGCTTTGTTTTTTCCATCTCCCGCAGTAGCCGAGACGCAAACTGACGCGATCTTTCTTCGCATAGCCCTGCTCGTTCCGTACTTCTGCTTCTCGCTGTTCCACTGCATCGGGTACACGCGCGACGTGCTCGTCCGGACCGTCTTCCCCTCGACCGTCCCACCGCTCGTCTCGCGCCTTCTCGCCCTCCTCGCCACCTTCACCACGACCTACCAGCCGCGCGCGTTGCAGCTGGCCACCTACTGGGAAGTCACCGTCGTGCCCATCTACCTCGTCGGCCAGGTCCTGCTGTGGCGGCAAGCGATTGCGGCTCCCGTCGTCTACGCGCAGTTCTTACTGCTGCGGTACGTGCACTCGCACACGACGCGCGCGGCCTGCGCGCACGTGCGCACGGTCACCGACCGCAATGTGCTCGAGCGGCCGAGTGTGCCGGCGCAGGTCAAGGCCGCGTACGTCAAGGCGCGCGATACGATTGTGCGCGTCGTGACGCAGCGGATGCAGGGGGCCGGCGCGGGCGCGCGGGGCGGGCGGTAATGCGTGGAGGATGAGGAGAGGGGACGCGTGGCCGGGGCGGATGCGACGGAGGAAGAGGAGGTTTCAGGCCGCGGGGCTCGCGGCCGTGCAGGGGGGAAGGTTTGGTTTGGACTGTCTGGGCCCCGGCGCGCGTCCCGAAGTGGAGGAGGGAGTAGCGTCGTATTTCCACCAGAGTGTGAAGGAGCGAGCGTCAATACAGCCTGTTCACGGAGGAACCGGAGGAACTGGCCGTGTCTTGCCGCCACGACGCGCGCGACGCCCTGAAATGGCATGTTGTCGACGTGGGAGAGGACCCAGACGAGTACTTAATTCGACCCAGACATGCAGGCAGCGACACCTGACACTCGACGACGTGCGACCCGACGTCCTTGTTCGCGTGGCGAACCCGTTGTCCTTGCCAAAATGGTTTCATTTCATATGCAACACCCAACTTCCCCGCGACGGGGGACTCTTCACCACTCCGTTGCCCCGCCCCCTCCAGGCGCCGGTGTCGGCCCGAAGACCGGCGTCGCCGACCCGGACGCGTCCTTCTTCCTCCTCGGCTGCCGCGCGCGGCGCTTGATCACGGTCGACTTTCGGCTCGCGGCGCGGTGCGTGCCGTGCTGCTTGAAACTACACAGTCCCCCATTCGCACAGTGAGTCGCTGCCCTCGGTTTCAATCTGACGCGAAGTGAACACGTACTGCAATCCACACGCGTTACACAGCGGCTTCCCGTCGGGCGCGCGTCGCCAGAGCGAGGTGACGGATGTCTCGCAATTCGCGCACTGCGGCGGTGGGGTCGCGGGCGCGCTGGCGAGTTTCGCGGCGGATGTCGCGTGCAAGGCGCGTGGTCGCGCGCGCTTGTGTTGGCGGAAACTATGCAGCAGCGAGACATGCGTCAGCGACAATCACCGACCATCGACATTGACACGGTCGCGCGGCAAGGACACGTACTAGAGCCCGCACGCATTGCACAACATCTCATCGTTATCCCCACGGCGCCACAACGGCGTCTTGGTGATCCCGCAGTGCGCGCAGACGGGGTTCTCGTCGGTCGCCATGGCCGTTGGCGGTGGCGGCGGTGCCGGTACTGGTACCGGCGCCTCACTCGGCCAGGCAAACAGGAACGGGTCCGCGTTCCGCGGCGCTGCCGCGTCCAGGACCAACTCCTCCATTGCCACCTCAACAGGTACCGACACGGGGACGTCCATCTTCACATCCTCTTCATCGAACCCGATTGCGACGGCCGGTGCGGCAACGTGGTCGTCATCGAGCATCAGGAAATCTTCAATGTCGAGCATTGCCGCGGGGTCGGTCGGTGGCGGGATCCAGTCCCGACGTGGTTCGGCCGCAGCGGGCGCGCCGAGCGCGAGCCATGCGTGCAGGTCGGCGGGGGACTGGATGCGGCCGCCGGCGTGCGGGTCGCAGAAGGACGCCGAGGCGAGTGGCGGGTCGGTCGTGTGGAGGAAGGCATGTGGGAAGCGCGCTGCTGGTGCGGGTGCTGGTGCTGGAGGGGCTCCTGTCGCTGGGGCCGTAGCAGGCAAAGGTGGGGGAGGAGCGGCAGCAGCAGGCGCGGTCGGGAACGTGGGCAGCGGGAACAAGGGTTCGGGGAAACTGTCCATCGCGCCCGAAACGGGGTTCGCTGCGGCCGGCACTGCTGCTGGTGGCACCGCCATCATCGTTGGGAACCGATTGACCAAGTCGGTCGGTGCGACGCCCGCCCTGCCCGCGAGGTCGAGCGGGAACCCCGCACCGCCTCCCACGGCCGCAAGTAGCTGCGCGAACGCGGCCTGCGCCGACTGCACTCCGAGCAAAAACGAGGACGGGTCGACCATGCCAGCGGACGGCATGGGCAGTGGCGGAACTGCCGGTGCAGGTGCGGCTGCTGCTGGCCAGCTCGGGAACGCGGTCGAGAGCGGGTAGCCGAGGGTGGAGAAGGCGCTCGTGGGCGGGAAGAGCCCGGCAAGGGCGGTTCCGAGCGCTGCTGGTGCTGGGCGCGCCGTGGTCGGCGCGGAATGATCGGCCATGGTGGCTGCAGAGGAGGTGGTGCTGGCGAAGGGACCGGTCACGGAGGTGGGCGCGAACGGGCCCATGGCGGCATCGGGCGCAGTGGGTGCAGGCGGTCACGGTGCACGAGCGTTTCGTGTGCTCGTCGTGCTCGCCGACGATGTTGGCGGTGGTTGTCGACAGCGCGGATGACAAGAGCGCGTCGGCGTTGGCGCGTCGTTGCTTGCCAGCGCCGAGGCAGCGACGGCAGGGACCTGCGGTGGATGGGTGTGGCGCAGACTGCCACCCCCACCTGACTGGGTGACAGGCGCGACAGGTTCAGCCGCGCTCGAGTCACCCCGGCATCTCCTCTCGATGTCGGCAGCCTGATCACGCTGAAATCAAACCATCTCTTGGGCGGTCGGCCGCAAGTTGCGCCGGCACGCTGTTTGCACCGTTCGCACCACCCATCGTCTCTCTGCTCTCTTGTTCTCCCAGCAGCCGAATTTCCTCGAATCCTCTCGCTCACCTCACGCCGCGGCCGTTGCACCACAAAAGCCCGTGCCGTCCCTGCCCGCCGCCGCCCGCGAGGCCAAATTCGGATCAGTACCGCCCTTGCCACCTGCAACCATCTGCCGCCCAGCTTCCAGATCCCGACCCCAGCGCCTGCCTACCACCACCACCATGACCCCACGAAGCGCAGCCGCTGCTCGCCCGGCTCCTCCTCGTCGTCGGCTCCGACAGACCCACGGCACTCTCTCCAAAGCCGCGCCGTCCCCTCCAGCTCATCGTTACCCGCCCCCATCTTTGTCGCCGCCAACGATGCCTCGGCCGCCGGATTACGCAGTCCAGCAAGCCCGCTGGCACCGCTCTCGCCGGGCGCCGCCAGCAGTCTTCACGACCATCATATCGACCGGCCCATGTCGTGGGCGCGCAATTGGCGCGAAATCAAGCGACTCGCCCGGTTGTCGGCACCATGCGTCTCGTCGCAGGTGCTGAATTACATGAACCGCATGGTCGTCACGCTCATGGTCGGCCATTTGGGCGCGGCGGAGCTCGCGTCCTCGACATTGGCCGTCATGGTACGTATTGTTTTTGGATGCGGTTGGCATGCATTTCAGGGCGCTGTACTCATTTTTGTTGTTGCCGGATTTCTAGTTCTCCAACGTCCTCGGGTTCTCGATTTGCTTTGGCCTCAGTACCGCACTCGACACGCTCGCATCTCAAGCTGTCACGGGCTCGGCAAATCCGCGCCAGGCCGGCGTCTTCCTGCAGCGTGCGATTCTCATCAATGTGCTGCTCGCAATCCCAATTTCCGTCGTTTGGTATGCATTTCACGCATGCCCACTCGCATCTCTGCATTTTATCCGCACGCGCTGACCTTCTCCACCCACCCATTGATTTCTCCGTTGGCAGGATCTTTGCCGAGCCGCTGCTCGTTCTACTCGGCCAAGAACCCGAACTCGCGCACATGGCCGGCAACTACATCAAGCTGATGCTGCCCGGTCTTGTGCCGAATATCATCACCAACTGCATTGCTAAATTCTTGCAAGCACAAGGGCTCATGGACGCGCAAATGCTCGTCATGCTCGCTGTCTTCCCAATCAACGTGGCGCTGCAGTACTTTTTGGTCTATTTCCCGAGCCCGTTCCAAATCGGCTTCTACGGCGCACCGCTCGGGTCGGCCATGTGCGATATTCTCGCCATGATCGGGATTATCCTCTACGCGGTGTACTGGAACGGGTACCAGGCGTGGCACCCGTGGACGTGGGAGGCGACCAAGAATTGGAAACAGTATCTGAACCTCGGGTTCCCGGGGATGGTCATGATCTGTGCCGAGTGGTACGCTCTTTTCTTTTGTTCCCAATTCGCGCTCTTCGTTGCTGACCGAATTTTGCCACAGGTGGATGTTCGAGGTCGTCGCCCTGCTCGCCGGCCTATTTGGCGCGACCGCGCTCGCCGCGCAATCCGTCATGCTCAACACAGCGTCGCTCGTCTACATGTTTGCGCTCGGCGTCTCAGTCGCCAACTCGAACCGTGTCGGCAATTTCCTCGGCGCGGGCAAACCCGGCCGCGCCAAGCACTCGGCGCACATGTCGCTGATCATGGCGCTCGCCATGGCCGCCGTCAATTGTGGGATCTTGATTGTGCTGCGCAACCAGTGGGGTACGTTTCACTGCCTCCACCAATTTCAGTCCATTCCCCTTCCTGCTCACCATTTTTTGGGATTCGCCGTGATTCCAGGCTACATCTTCACGTCCGACCCGGACGTGGTCGCACTCGTCGCACACGTCCTGCCCGTCTGCGCACTGTTCCAATTCGCCGACGGCGCATGCTGTGTTCTCGGCGGGATCCTGCGCGGGTGCGGTAAGCAAAAGCAGGGCGCACTCATCAACCTCGTCTCCTACTACCTCGTGGGCCTACCGCTCGCGCTGCTCTTCACGTTCCCGCTCAAGCTCGAGCTGTTCGGGATCTGGGTGGGTCTGGCGCTCGCGCTCGCGTTCACGCTCGTCGTCACGGGACTCTACGTGTTCTATTCGATTGATTGGGTGGATGAAGTGCGGTGCGCGCGACTGCGCGTGAATGAGCATTCGATGGTGGGGTCGGGCAGCGATGTGGAGAGCGGCGAGGTGTTGGTCGAGGATGAGGACCGGTTGATTGATGATTCGGATTGAGCTTTCCGGGTCCGTGCTAGAGCGCGGAGTAAGAGAGAGAGGGAGAGAGAGTAGAGCGCGCGCGTCCAGTTGCTGGTTGGTGATTTCTTTTGTATAATTGCTGTTTGCCGTGGGTTGCGATTTGCATTTCCGGGATGAATGAACGATTCCTCTGGTGTGTGTTTGCCGTTCTCGCACTTCGTGTTTGTGTCGTCTCCACACGCGTCTCGCGCAGAGATCCTCCTCTCTTTCCCTCCCACGCCAAATAACAACCAAATGTCTCCAGCACCCGCAACCACCCGCTCGCGCTCACCACCGCCTCCCCCGGCCGACGCCAGCACGTACCAGTACGAGCCCGCATGGCGTGCGCGGAACCGCCGTGCCATTACCGCGGCCCGCGCGCTCCGTGCTGACCATGCCCGTGTAGTCGCATCGGTCGCAACGAGTCGTGCATCGTGGCACGCGGCACGAGTACGCCATGCCCATTGCTTTCTTCACTTGCTGCGGTGGGACTGACCAGTGGGGATAGCGCACGTACGCCAATCACGTTGGGTGCGCACTACGCGTCGTCGAGGCGCGGCACGCGGCCGACGCCAAGTCGAAGTCCAAGGAGGAAGCCGCCGTGAGTGGTGCTCCCGATCCAGCTGCACGGTCGGGTCGCGACGCGTGGATTGCGGTGGCCAGACTGGACCACCGGCACGGCGCGATCGGCAGCGAGGGCAGCAGCTCTGATGACGACGACCAGCCGGACCCGCCGCGTGTCGAGCACGATCATGTCATGGCCGACGACGGCAATGACGAGGTGCATGCGCCGCCGATGCTCGCGCGGCTGTCCAAGTCGCTCGCGGCGCTTGGACCCGCCCGATCGCCGCCGTCCACGACGACGCGTGGACCAGCGGGACTGGTCGTGCGTGAGGAGGTCGGGCCCCAGGCGCGGGCGTGGGTGAATCTGACGGACCTGCAGAGCCTGGATTTGTTGCATTTGGCGGGCCTGCGCAGAGCGACGAGACGACAGCAGGAACTATTGAATGTACTGTATTGCTACGCGGTGATAAGCACGCCGACAGCGACCAGGTCCCCTTAGTTGGTCGCCGCGTACGTGTACTGCGGGTGCAAGTACCGCACGCGCTCCGCGGCCTCGGGCAAGACCTTCTCCGGCGCCGTCATGACCGCAAACTTGGCCGCGCCGCGAATCTTATCAAAGAACGCGCCCTCGATATCCTTGACGGCGACCTCCAAGTCCGGGATCACGGCCTCGACGAGCCGCTTGGCGTTATCCTTGTTCGCGTGCATCGTGGCCACGACCGTCTCGACGGTGACGGCCTCATGCTCCTCCCGCCAGCAATCGTAATCGGTCGCCATGCACACCATCTGGTAGGCAATCT
>GG745348.1:233866-250438 GCA_000151295.1 Allomyces macrogynus ATCC 38327 | reverse complement strand
CACGTGAGTGAGAGCGCGCGTGGGCGTGTTGTGGAGAAGTGGGAAAAAGCGGACCAAGCCGCGATGCGGAAGCGACCATTGCGCACACGTTCGCCGTCCACTCGTGTTTCGTGTCGGCTTGCGTGAGTAATTTTACCGTGACGTCGACGCCGTTCGCGGTCTTGAACGCCGCGCGCGCCGCCGGTTCCTGCATTAGTTTGGCCAGGGCCAGTGCGATGGCGGCGACCGGGGGAGTAGTGGCCTGCAAAGCTTGGAGGAGGCTTGCGACCGCGTCTTGCCGCACGAGTTCCTGCCGACACCCTTCGTCGTCGCTCAAGTGCGCTAGACATGTCGCGGCCGCGGAAGCGACGAGGATCGTGCTCGGGTCGGTGACGGACGCGGTCGTGGAGCGGAGGAGGTCGGCGAGGCCGAGTGGGTTGATGCGTGCGCGGGCGCGCAATTTGCCTACACATCGGAAGATGACAATGAGCCGGAAGTGGATCTGATTGGAGACCTGAATTGAGGTACGTACCGTACAAAAAGCAGCTCGACAATGCCAGCAACACGGGTTCACGCACGTCCTGGTCGTTCATGCGCTGCAGCAGCAGTTCGTAAACGTTGGATTTGAGAATTTCCGGTTCGTTCGAGTCTGATCCTTGGCGGTCAACATCTCGTGCTTGATTCGCATCGTCAACCCACTCGAAAGAGCGTACCCTGCGCCAGGATGACGTGCAGCGCCGACGCTGACGCTGCGACCACGGCCGGGTCCGGGTGCGACAGACCATTCAGCAGCGCCGTGGACCCGCCCGTATCGCGAATCGATGCCTGGTTGGCCTCTACATCGCACAGTCGTCAGCCTGCTGCACGTGCGGTTTCCTCCACCCGACAGCATACCAACACGCCCAAGCGTCCCCAAAAAATGCGCCGCCGCACGTTTCGTCTTGGCGTCCTCCTTTCCCAGCAACTTACTGACCGCTTCAGCGACCGGCGTGCCCGCCATGGCCGCATTCATGTCAACGTCCGCCAAGAGCGACGCGAGCGCGGCCAGGAGCGGGCCGGCGGGGGTCGCCGTCGCGAGCGCCGGGGTCGTGCCCGTCGGTGCAGCAGTTGCGGCGACGAGTAGGTTAGCGAGTTTCTTGTGACCATTGAGTTTGCGCAGTTCCACGCGGCATGCACTGTCTTGAGCCATTTTGGACAGACCGGTGAGTGCGAGGTCTTGGATTTCGGGGTATTCGGACGCGGCGCCGTCGAGGAGCGCGGGGAGGCCGCTGAGTTGCCGGATATCGGATCGGCATGCGACTGTGCAATCGAGGGAGTTTGTTAGTGGCAGTACGTATGGGCACTGGATCGGAGGAGAAAAAGGGTCGCACAGTCATCGGCGAGCACAACAAGCGCCTGCGTCGCGGACCGGCGCACGTCTGGGTCCGGCAGCGCCATATGGGTCACGAGCGTCTTGATCCCGTTCGCCTGCCGAATCGTGTTCTTCGTCCCATCTGCAAAAATTAGGACCCACGATGAGCACACTGTTCATGACACCAAACTGCGACGACTCGACTCGTACATTCGCGCGCAACGTGCGCGAGTGCCGTCCACGTCTCGTCGAGCACCTCCACATTGTCTTCGGACTGCGCCAGGTTGAGCAGCGCCGTGACAAGCGAAGGGTGCCGCATCGCGGGCGTCATGGGCTCCACGTTGGTCGTCGCAGCGAGGCAGGCCGCGACGTGCTTTTTCAGCGTCAAGAGCTGTGCCGCGTCGCACGGGGCCGGTGGCTTGGCGAGGATGCCGACGAGCGTTATGAGGAGGTCATTGTCCTGCAGGTACTCGCGATGCTGCTTGGAGTCTGGAGCATGGTTGGGCGTGATGAGGATCACGTAAAAGAAAGAAATCGCTGGAGCGGGGCACGGGAATGTTGTACCCGACGCGTATTTGGTGATGGTGTCGAGAGCCGTGCAGCACAGGGCCACGTCGGGCGATTTCAGGAGCAACAGGAGCGAGTGTACGTCGCCGACTTGCAGAACGACCAGGTCAACCTTGTCCACCAGCTAGAGCGGGTCGAAAGCCGCGCGAACGGGCGGGCGGGCGGGCGGGATCAGGAACGGGTAGTGTTGATTAAATCATGGGGCCGAGTTGTTTTTGATTGGCCGACATACAGAGGCGACATGGCTGCTGGTGGTCGTCGAGAGTAATGCAGCTGCTCCTGATGACGAGGACAGGTTGTTGGCGGCGGAGGGCATGGTGGTGGTGGTGGTGGAGGGGTCAGGCGTAGCGCCGGATGCAGCAACAGCCGACATCATGACAGGCAATCAAGGTCCCAGCAGGTCAGTTGGCGAGCGGCTGCAGACAGTCGCGATCACGACAGAGCCCCCAACTCGCGTCTCCGTGCGGGGCCGACGGGACCGCTGCATGATCAGCGATCAGAGGTGGTGCGGGACATGGCAGGGGCGTCTCGCTGCCAATCCCGTCGCTGATCAGAGGACCGTGTCAAGGTCATTTGGGCGTGCGTGTGGCGCAGTTCTCCACCACCACCACCACCACCACCGCACGGGGCAGGCAGGCAGGCAGGCCGGCTGCCTGGCCTTTGCACGACACGACGCGACGCCAACAAGGAACCCGACCGGCACCGGTCCCTTCTCTCCCGACAGCCCGCTCGTGCTTCTTCTCCTCTGCATACCCCACGCCGGACCAGCTCGACGACCCACTCGCGTCGCCGCTGACCGACCGACCGACACCCAACTTATCGCTCAACCGTACCAACAACCATGGTCTTCCACGAGTTGGCCGACAAGCTCAAGGACAAGGTCCGCGACCTCTACGGCGGCGAGGATGACGACGACACGCGCTCGACCTCGTCGTCGTCCGACAACGAGGACAACGAGGACATGAACGAGGACGATCTTGTCGAATCGCTCGAGTCCAACTGCACGTTCGTGTCTTCTCTGTGCTGCTTTTGCACGTCGTACCGCAAGCGACGCGTGCTTCCTGACACATTTTCCATCTCTCTCTCTCTGCCTGCGCACAGTGGCCGCAAGAAGGCGCTCTTCATTGGCATCAACTACACGGGCACCAAGGCCGAGCTGCGCGGGTGCATCAACGATGTGCAAAACATCTCGTCCTACATGTTCAACAACTGGGGCTTCCAGCCGTCCAACTCGGTCATTCTCACCGACGACCAGCCGGGTCTGAGCGGCCAGCCCACGCGCCACAACATTCTCAAGGCCATGGACTGGCTCGTGCACAAAGCACGTCCGAACGACGTACGTCCGACTGATTTGGCGCGGTTTTTGCAAATTTGCGGTGATTCTGACTGTGCAATTTTCTCTTGTAGTCGCTGTTTTTGCACTACAGTGGCCACGGGTCGCACACCAAGGACCAGACGGGCGACGAGGCCGACGGCCAAGGTACGCGTTGGAAGTGAAGTCTTGCAGTGTTCGGAGTTGTTTGCATCGTTCAATGTGCTTACCGTCTCCTCTTTCCTTCTGTGTGTGATCACATTCTCTAGACGAGACGATTGTGCCCGTCGACTACACCAAGGCCGGTATGATCACCGACGACGAGCTCTACGACCATCTCGTCAAGCCGCTGCGCAAGGGCGTGCGTCTAACGTGCGTCATCTACGTTCTCCATCCTTTCAGTCGCCTCCAAAAGCATCGACTGACTCGGCCTCCCTCTGATTCGTAGCGTCATCTTCGACTGCTGCCACTCGGGCACGATCCTGTATGTAGTCGCGAGGTAGCCTTGCTGCAGCGATCCACCGAAGCTGATCCCATGTGTCTTTCCTTTTTCAGCGACCTGCCATTCACCTACAACTGCGATGGTGACGTGGAGGTGCACACGCCGCGCCGCGGCCGCTTCCACGCGCTCTTCGACCAGGTCAAGCTCGCTGCGGGCGCCGCTATCCAGGGCAACGCCGGTGCGGCCGTCACCTACTCGGCGACGGGTCTCGCGTGCCTCGTGCGCCCGCCCAAGACGGGCGAGGAGCCCGAAGAGGAGCTCGCGCGGCGCAAGGCGGCGCTCTCGACCGAGGCCGATGTACTGTCGTTCTCGGGGTACGTTCTTCTTGCTCTGTTTGGTCTACGTGCGTGCCAATGCCTCCGCGATCCTGACGCTCCGTCCCGAATTTAGCTGCCAAGACTCCCAAACGTCGGCTGATGCCAACATTGGCGGCCAGGCTACGGGCGCGCTCTCGTACGCACTGATCAAGGCCCTCAACGAGAACCCGAACATCACCTTCATCGACCTGCTCGCGTCGATGCGCCAGTTCATGAAGCGCGGGTACTCGCAGATCCCGCAGCTGTCGTCGGGCCGTGTCGTGAACCTCGAGACGCCCTTCTTCTTGTAAGCGGGCATGCGTGGAGTGTCTTTGCCCTGCTGCTTGCTCGGCTCCCTCTCCCTGCCTCTCCCTCCCTTGCTCGTTTGCTTGCTCGCTCGCGGTCCCATTCTTCTCCGCCTTGCGCATTCCCGCTCACGTTATCCATTTCTGCAGACAATTTGCACAGCCTGTTTGTAGACGACCATGTCATGTACGATTGATTGATGATTCCGGGATCACCATGCCAATGCTATCATTTTGCAACCTCCACCGTGCATTCTGAGCCTCGCCCACTCTCGAGCAATGCATGGAGTTGGCAACGAGAGTCTTTTCCGGGCAAGGGCCGCCAGGACGTTGATGCAAATCCCAACCACCGCCAACAACTTGCAAACTCTCTTCACGCTTAACCTCTTCGCACCCATGACTTGCTGCAAGATGTTGGATTTCAATTCGCAAATGTTCAAATCATCCGCGGAACCGTATATTGTCGTCAGGATTACGATTATTGTGATCGGCCGTGATCGGTGGTGATGGTGTCGGATTGCATCGCCGAAATCTCCAAACCATGCATTTCCGAGGCAAAACGACAAACAACCAGGCGATCTCGGCACCTCGACGCCTCAACGCCCCGTTTCATGTCAAACACGCTCCGGTGTCGATCCGGATCAGCGTTGCGGCGTTTCAAGACCATGGCCGGCGGCGTGTTTTGATGCGAGATCATGGTGTTGTGAACCTTTTTGTGCAACAAAGTCCGCTGGCGTTTGCGCTGTTGCTTCACCACCATCGCCATCCTCCATGGCAACGTGTTCCTCGAAACTCGATTCGTCGTGGCGGGGGCGGACGGCTCGGTCAACGACGAGTATAAAGAGCGTCGCCCCCTGCCCCGGATCCGCTCTCTCTGGCCAACAGCACCACTTCAACTAAACCATAGATCGTATCAGCCACCATGGCCCGCACCTCGTCGATCTTCCTTGCCGCGGCCCTGCTGCTCGCGCTCGTCTTCAACGTGCACGCGTGGGGTGTCGAGGGCCACGGCGCCGTTGCCGCGATCGCGCAGGCGTACCTGACGCCCAAGGCCAAAGCGGCCGTCGACCAGATCATTGGCCAGTCCGGCACGTTCAAGGCTTACCTCGACGTGGCTTCGTGGCCCGACAACATCCGCAACCAGCGCAAGGAGACGTCCGACTGGCACTACATTGATGCCGAGGACGATCCGGCGCCGCCGGCACGCAAGTGCGGGCCCGTGCGGTTCCCGCAGGACTGCGGCGCTGACGAGTCGTGCATTATCACGGCGGTTGCCGGTGCCGTCAAGGCGCTCGTTCCGGGCCAGGCGCCCGTCAAGGTCGCGCGCGACGGCATCAACAACCAGGCCGAGGCGCTTGCGTTTTTGACGCACTTTGCTGGCGATATCGCGCAGCCGCTGCACACGACCGGGTACAAGGTCGGCGCCAACAACGTGCTTGTCAACTTTGAAGGTGCGCTCCTTTCTTCTCGTTCCCAGTGGGTCAGTTGTTCGCGCATCGAGTCTGACCCACTTTCTTCGTGATCCTCCAGGCAAGTCGGTTAAGCTGCACGCCGCGTGGGACGGCACGCTGATCCGCAAGATGCTGTCGACGCAGTACGCTGGGTCGCAGGACAAGTGGGTCGCAGACCTGATTGCGCGCGCTGCCAAGACGGACGTGCGCCAGATCCCCGGGCTCAAGTGCGCGGCGACCGTGAACCCGCTCGACGTCGACGGCACCGAGGCGTGCGCCATGGAGTGGGCGTCCGACTCGAACACGTTTGTCTGCTCGACCGTGTTCCCGGCTGACTTCAAGGAGGGCATGGAGATTTCGGGCGACTACTACCAGAACTCGATTGAGCCCATCAACAACCAGATTGTCAAGGGTGGTCTGCGCCTTGCGGCCGTCCTGAACAAGGTCCTGGGCGGTGCCGACCCGGCCTCGACGACAACGACCTCGGCTGCCACGAGCACCGCCACGACCTCGTCGACCGCTGTTGCCACGACGACGTCGGCGGGTTCGACTGCCACGACCACGGCTGCTCCGACGACGACGGCCACGGCCACGGGCGCGCCGCAGCCCGCGCCGGGCAAGTGCACGACGCTTGCGACGGTCAAGATTGTGACGACCGCGACCGTGGTTGTGACGACGACGATTGGCGGTTACTAGAGCCTGAAGATGATGAGATTGGCGGGAGTGATTTGTTGCGCATGATCAGTTTTGCATAATGTATGAGCAACACGCGCGTGTTGGAGGATCTTGCGAATGTTTGCTGTTCGTGGACCATCCCTTCATCGACACTACAGGGCCGAGGCAACCAAACACGGTCGCGGCCTACGTGAGTGTGTTTGCTCACATTCACGATCAAGGGCTCGCTTGCTCGCGCGTCGGCAGGATCATGAGTCCTCGAGCCGATTGGTCGCAGACGCGCCACTTCACTGCTTCGGGTTCGCAACAGCCGCCACACGACACGACGCACCGCGTCAGACCCCTTCATCTCGCCGTCGTCAACCAGGTGCAGCTGCAGCTGCGCTTCGATCCTGCTTCACGCAGCACGCGCTTCCAACCCCCCGCACTTGTTGCAATCGCGAGTGCGCACCTTCGTCCCCCTCGCTGGCCATGCGCGCAGCCGCGATCGGACACGCACAAGACTGATTGGACCCGCCCACAACGGACGCACGACCCCCAGACTCCAACTCGATCTCATCATGGCTGCTGACCCGAAAGCTGTTGCCAAGGCATTCACCGACTGGTATTACGCGGCGTTTGCCGCAAACCGCGCCAGTCTCGCGGGTGTCTACGTGCGTGTTGTGGTCTCGACCGCAGCAGCCCCACCCACGCCGGCCGAGACCTGTGACTGACGGGCACGACATCCTCCGACCGTAGCGTGACATTTCGATGCTCTCGTTCGAGGGCACCGACCACGTCGGCACGTCTGCGATCGTGGCGAAGCTCCAGAGCCTGGCGTTCCAGCAGATTCAGTTCAAGGTTTTGTCGCTCGACGCTCAGCCGTCGAACCCGCAACTCGGATCGATTTTGATTTGCGTCACGGGCCAGCTGATTGTACGTCTGTTGCGTTGTGTGTCTTGTTTCTGCTCGCACGGGCTCACCTCCTCCACCCCACCCCCTAGCCCGAGGGCGAGAACAAGCCGCTGTTCTTTTCGCAAACGTTCCAGCTGATCCCGGAAGGCGGGTCGTTTTGGGTCTACAACGACGTGTTCCGTCTCAACTACGGCTAATCGCGAGTCGGGGAGGTGGACGACGCGGAATGGGATTTGTTTTTGGTAAGACGGCTTGGAATACAACCGTCAAGTTTGGCTTGCGTTGCGCTTAGTTCCTCCTCCTGACTCCGTCCGGCCATGCGATGAGACTCTCGGCAAAGATGATTCAACGCAACGCAACGCAACGCAACACAATGTGCAATTGTATCTAACTTCACAATGATACGGCTGCTCTGGCCACGCCTACGCACGCGCCTGCCGCGCGCATTCGCAAATTAGACCTTGTGCAAGCGCGGCGACGCGAGGTAGGCCTTGACCTTGTTGTGGTTCGCGACGAGCTCGTGCTTCCGACTGGGAGGTGCTGCCGACGCGATTCCGGGCCAATGGCTGTCGTGATCTGGCGCAGCACGATCGGCTGCATGTAGTGCCGAATGTAGACACTATGCACAAGCAGCAGCACCAATGCAAGTCAGTTTTGGTGCATCGAGAATGGATAATCCATCAAACGTACCGGAGAAACAGCACTTGTTGGCGATACCATGCTCGAAGAAGATGTTGGACAGCGGAACCGAAATGTTAGTGACTTGATGTAGGAACCAATATGCGACATTACCCTGTAGATCAGCACACACACCGACCTCAGCGAAAAAGCTGTTCTGTACGGTGAGCTCGTTCAGATCGAGCCCGACCGGGTCGCCTGCGCTCCCGGGAACACGAAGAGCGAAATTGTTGGCCACGAACTCGGCCAGAATGTTGATCACCAGTTTCTGCCACGTCGGATCCTTCAGATTGCCCTTGGAGGCCTCGCTGAGGACCTTGACGGAACGAGCCAGGCCACGCAGGCCAGAACTCGGGCGGAATCGTCAAGTCGAGCATGACCGTGCCAGTCCGCTACAGCATTGGTTGAGTGAGACTTGTGCACAAGTTGGAACTGGCCATTGTGCACAGACCTCAAACAGCGGCTCGGCAACAGCAGGCCGTGCGGCTTGCGAGTGTTCGGCGGCGGCTTGTGGGTCCATTTGGTCTTGCAGGAGTTTAGTCGTGCTTGGAGCTTCGGTTGGGAGGTGCGGGGATGCCAGCGTGGTTGACCTGGAAGCTCGCATCCACAGCCTAGGTCGCTGGAAGTCTGATCCGATCACGGCGCTGTCTAATTTTGAGTCCCAAAGCGTTTGGCAAAATATTGATGTATTGCAAGAGTGTGCGCCGAGCTTCTCCACCCTCTTTTTCATGGCCTCGGTCTGTCCTTGCACTACGACGCGACCTGCTTCACGATCCCGCGCATGTGCGTCAGGATCTGGTTGCCCGGAACGAGCGCGACGGCCAAGCGGCCCGAATCAGCCGCGAAAGGCAACGTAGAGGTGCAGCGCGCTGCCTTGCACTCGCGACGGCGATATCGGTGGTGCGACAGACGGTGCGACACGGTTCCCTACTTGGGGCGCCGTGGGCTGCTGTCAGTCGCGTCCCAGTATCGCAATCCAAACCCGCCCTCCCTCGGCTAAGGAAAATCGTACCCGGCCATGTTCGACACCGTCAGTTTTGAGAAGTTGAGCGCGAAGCACCCCGACGTGACAGCGGCAGGTGATTTTGGCGCCGCGCCGCTGGTAATTTGTGTGCCGAATCGGCAGGCGCAATTCGTCGACCCGTCGAGCGTCTGCAATACACAGCCAACGGCCGTGAACGGCGCGAGCTCATCTTGACCGGGTCCAGAAACTTGGCGAACCCGGCTGCGCGAGCCGCGACGAGCACGAGCGTGAGCTAGAACGTCAAAGCGGTCAATCCCAGGCCAAAGGTCACCGCTGAGGCAATGCGGTGCCAGCCGGTGCGGAGCGTGAGCGTAGGTACCTGCCGCGATCCCCTTGGTGGTGCGAGCCCATAACGCAGGAGCCGCTGCCGTGCGCAAGCGCGGCTCGTGCGTCTTATTCGAGCTCCAACTTCCCGGTCAGGGCCGTGACGTCGTGTGACGGCCAGAATCAGCCCACGCGAGTGGCCGTGCTCGTCGACGACTACGAAAATTCGGCCGTTAGTATCAGCGCCAGGTCCCACGTGCTCCGCAAGACGCGCAAACGTACTTGCTAGATCAAATACACTTTGCGATCCCCGAAAAGTGCACGGATTCTGATCCGGCGAGTGTCAGGTCGCCGTCAGCGTCGTCGCGAGCGAGCATGCACACCAGCTCGGCTGATGTCGACGGTGCTGCCTTGCCGTCCTTGAACGATAGGTTCATGGCGAGATGGAGCTTGATCTACTGCGTCCGAACCATCAATCCCGGCCCCTGGAACCGGCACCGGATCTGGTCTAGTTCACGAACGTGCAGCGAAGCATGTTTGTGCGACCCACGCTGCCTGAGGCCGTCCATGATCGCGATGTCGTGGTCCCTTGCCGCACAAGACCGTCATGAGCGTGCTGACTCTGCGCGCTGGCGTCAATTTGTTCTTTTCGGCAACGGCACATTGGCGGTGCGTTTGGTGCTCATGCGTTGGGACATGGCGGGTGTTGTTGATGCACTCGTCGCGGTCGCGAGCTCGTCATCGTCGTGGTCGCAGTCTTTTGTGCACAGTCGATAAGAGAAGCGGCACGCGCGCGGAGGCTCGGGACTTGGTTGCTGTCTTCTGCCGCCGTTGCGTTGTTCTGTTGCTGCTGGCCGGCCGCGAATCGCTGGGTGTATTTTTCATTTGCGAGCAATGGGCGATTCGCCACCAAGCATGGCGCACCGGCTGACGCGCGTGGGAACCACGGCCTCGTTGGCCGCGCGATCGCGCCTCTGTCACGTCGTGCTGCCCCGGCCACGCTGAACGTGGCGACCGCTGCGCGGCCCACGCTGGCTCCCGCTCGCTCGCGTGCGCGTTTCCCCTAATGCCCCGGCGATCAAAGATTCGCCCCGAGACGTTCCGACGCGCGCATCAAGGCGTGGTGGGTGGAGATGTGGGCACACGTTCGCACGCTGGCCAGCCAACCAGCGCCACCACCACCGTGTTGAGCACACCGATCGCTGCCGGCCTGCGCGCGCGCGCCGGCGCGCACGCATTCTCTCTCCTCCCTTTGGCCGGATGCCCGCTTGCCTGCTGCACATTGGTCCCGCATCTTGCGCGATCCCTGCCACGGTCACGCTCGACCCTCATCCACCATCCCCTTGGCCCGCGTCCGACTCCCCCGCACCGCAATCCCTGCTGCCCACGATGATGGTGCTCGCTGCCGTGTCTACCCGCTCGCCGCCGATGCAGAACTCGAATTCGCGCCGCAATCACCGCCGCCTTCACGACGCGCGCGGTGTCCTGGCGCTCGCGACCGTCGCGCTCGTGCTCCTGGTCATGACGTGCGCGCCGCGCACTGCCGTCGCGTGGGGCGACGAGGGCCACCGCGCCGTCGGCAGTCTCGCCTACTCGGCGCTCTCGCCGCGCGCCAAAGTGGCCGTCGAAAAGCTGCTCAAGGCCGGGACTTTCCGGTCGATCGAGGTACGCGTACTCTCCCCCGCCTTCACCGCACCTGTCGCTCGCCATCAACTCACCCATCACATCACCGCCCACAAAACTAGTACGCCGCCGTCTGGCCTGACCGCATCAAGCGCAAGCGTCCCGCGACGGGCGCGTGGCACTACGCCAACTCGCACGACGCGCCCGAGGCGCACCAGTGCATGCTCACCTACCCGCGCGACTGCGAGGACGGCACCTGCGCGATGACGGCGATTGCGCGCATGGCCACGACGCTCGCGCGGCACCGCGACCTGATTCTCGCGGCTGCAGATCCCGCCGCGATGCCCATGGCGCGCGAACTCGGCGAGTCGCTCGCGTTCTTGATTCACATTGTCGGCGACATTGCGCAGCCGCTGCACGCGACCGGGTTCAAGCGCGGCGCCAACGACGTGCCTGTCACGCTCGACGGGACGCACCTGTCGCTGCACGCGCTCTGGGATTACGGGCTGATTCGCAAGTCGATTGGCGCGGATTACCAGGGGTCGCGGCCGCAGTGGGTCGCGGCGATGCTGCATACGGTCCGCGCAACCGCGTTGGCCGAGCAAGTGCCTGTCGAGGACGAAAAAGTGGGGATGGTTGCGATCAACGACGCGGACTCGACGCTCGCGCGGCTTGGGCACGTCGCGCGCGGCCTGTTTGGCCGCGCGATCATCCTCGGCGCACCAACCGCGCGCGCGATCCGGCAGCAGCAGGCGCCAGAACTTGCGCACGCCGTGGTTATCGCCGACACCCCCGACTCAACCGACCCGATCGACCCGGCGTCGGTTCTGGCGGCGCTCCCAGACAACGACGAGTACGCGCCGTCGTCCGAGGTTGACTGTGCCGTGTCGGTTGACGTGCGGCATGTGGGCGCTATGACGCGGTGTGCGACGCGGTGGGCGCAACAGTCGAACCGGCTTGTGTGCAAGTCGGTCTTTGGCGCGCGCGGCGCCGCGGTCGAGGGCATGGTCATTGACGACGCGTATTGGCGCCAGGGTAAGGACGTGATCAATACGCAGATCATTCGTGCCGGGCTGCGGCTTGCCGCGCTGCTCAACCGCATCTTTGATGATGAGAGCGTGGGGCGCGCGGCGGTGGCCGAGCCGCTCGTCGTCGATGAGCGCGCGGCGGTCGTGATTTTCGAAGACGACGCGTGAGCGTCCGGCCGGGGGCGCGTCCCACTCTCCCGATCATCGTTGGTCTTGGTTTCAGTTTGGTCTTGGTTTTGGTTTCGTTTCTTAGTGATGTGTCTCACCTGACATGTGCGAATCTTGCGCTGCTCTTCTTGGCCTCAAGTGCCGTCGCCGTCGCCGCGGCCGTTGGTTGAACTGACCCCGGCGATGCGAGTCTCCAACGTCTCTGTCCTCCCTTTCGTTTCTCTATTTTGCCGTGCTTCGTTGATGTGTGTCGTCTCATCGTTCTTTTCGCTCGCACCGCTTCGTGGCCTTCGGCCATTGTTGTTCATCGTTGGATTTCCTTACAATACCTCCTTGCCCCGCCGCGACGTCTCGATAGGCCGCGACGCATCGCCCTCGTCCGCCCTTCCATCATCTTGTGCGTCCACCACATTCTTGGTTTCAGTTCGCAATCCAATCAATCCATGATTCTGCCGTTCCGTTTCGTTTTCGCTTACGCCCGAACCACGGCTACGCTGGGTGGACAAGCGGCCTAAACACGTTGTGAGGGCAAGGCGGGCAGCCGCGAGACATCACGAGGAATCCACGTGTAGCACGTGCCAGCCATCATTTCAGTGCTTCCAGAAACGCGTCGTGGCCTCGGCCTCACGCTGCGCAACCGTTCCGCTCGACCATGAACATCGTGCTGCCGCTCTCCGCAATCGCACCGGTGGTATCGTGCCGCTCGCAATCTCTTCCTCTCTCTCGTCGTGCAAGTCGCCGCAAACCGCACTCGCGCACGAGCCGTGCACGACCCGGATCATTGCAGCTGCCGCCGTTCTGAGCGCCATCCATCGCTGCTCCATCCGAGGCCCGAATCGCACACTGCTGCTCACTTCAACGACCATGATGCGCGGCGACCCGGACCACGCTACACACAACGCCGGCGCCGACGCGCGCACGACTGTACCGACGGGACCACGCAAGCCGCACCCGGGCCAGCTCACGCGCCGCGACCGGACGGCCAATGAGAACGACGACGGCGTGTCGTCCTCGACGCCGTCCATCTTCGTCAGCGACGACTCGGTATGCTCTGTACTCCTCCTCTCCTTCTCGCGCACCCGCACCAATCTCACCCCCTCAGCTTCTCTTCCCTAGCTCGCCAGCTTCCCGCTCGACGACCCAGACAACCCACCACCCCAATCCCGCCCGCGCTACCTCGCACCACCTGTTTGCGGCAAAATGCACCTGATCTCACCGCCCGGGTCACCGCCGCTTGGGTGGGAACAGGTCATCGAGGACCCGCCGCACCCGGACCCGCTGGCCCCCGACTTGCACGCCGACGCCGTCGCGTTACCCGCCGCGCACGCGTTACCGCATGCGGCGACCGCGGGATTACACGACGTGCTTTCGGCCGTGGCCGCGAAATTACACGCGCACCATGCGGCCACGACGGCGGTACCGAAGCGAATCACCGTGCACGACGTGTTGGGCGCGCCCGAGGCCGAGATGGAGAAACCGGGCGACGCGGATCGTGGGACATCGACGCTGATCGTGCCGGGGTTGGGGGAGGTGGTGAAAGAGAAGAAGGAAGTGGTGAGTAGGGTGGCGAAGGTGCCGCTGCCGGTGATTGTCGTCGAGGATCATTCGGAGCACAGGTCGGTCGAGCAGCTGGATGTGCCGGAGTTGGGGGAACAGATTGGGTGGATGCCGATGGGGACTGGGGTGTCGCGCGCGAGCCGGATTCCGCAGACGAGGGCCCCGCCGATGATGCCGGCGCAGAGGACGTGATGGATGGAGGAGGGGCGGGCCGGTGTGATCGATCTTGGACAGCCAATTATTCCTGCGATTGCCGCCGGCACCGCCCGTGTCGCGAGATCAAGCGAGGAGGAAGTAAGAATGGAATTGAATGCATTTCTTCTTGATGACATCGTCATTGTCCACCCGTTGGATCGATGGACGGTGAATGGCCACTTCGGTCGTTGTAAAGTCTCCACCAGTCGGTTGCCCATGCATTAAAAGTCGACTGGCTGTCGGCTACATGACAAGACTTTTGACCAACCGTTTAATGTCATGAGCGGGCGCTTGAAATTTGATGGAGGGTGCGGCAGGTGCGTTGAAGGCGCGCCGTGCTCTGCGTGTTGAGAAAAGAGAGGAGGGTCGTGAGGACCACATCGGGTAGGTCGGCGAGAGATGGAGCACCATCAGACCGGTCGGGTAGGAAAAGTGGATATGCAGTCGAGCGTGAAGCAACGGGAATCGTAGAAATAGCGGCTGGACACTGTGACGCTGAGATGGACGTGGAAGAGGAGAATCGCGACAGTGGAGAGAGAAGACATCTGGAGCCCTGAGGCCGGCCTGGGCGCATTAAGTCGCCGGACACAAGCTTGCTGGCAGTTGGTCCTTCAAGAACCTCCGCTGATGCCTCATACATGCTCAGCACAGCTTCTCCACTGCCGAGCATCATGTCCAGCCCGTTTACACCCAGCATGGACGCCGAGTCCTGCGTTCATTTCTAGTCGGGTTGAGTCAGCTAAAAGGCTAACAGAGGGAAAGAAAAAAAAACGGGGGGGGGGGGGGGGGGGAGAGAGGGGGAGGGCGGCCGGTTCAATCGGCCTGTGTACCTTGATTGTCAGCGCGGGTCACTTCTCGTTGCATGAAATGAAATGAATTTCTTCCTGGCCACGTCTTCATTGTCCACCCAATCGCGGGCTGGTTTGGGATGAAATGGGATGAAATTCGAAGTCGCAAACCAGAGCCATTGTCGTCCGTCCCACCAATCCGTCCGTCACGCGCGTCGCGACCCACACTCAAAGCAGAACTTGGCCACTGCCGTCGGAAACCGGTTCCCGCATCCCATACAGAACGTGGCGGTCCCACCCCCACCCCCACCCCCTCCTGCTCCCCCACCGCCCGCCTTCGCCTTCGCCGGTGTCCCCCCGCCCCCCGCCTGCTTCGGCACCGAATTCGGTCCCGGCGGCGCCGCCCCCTGCACGACCTTTTTCCGCTTCTTCCCCGGCAATGGCGGCTGGTACTTGATGCGTCGATCGAGCATTTCCTCGGCGGCCGTCTTGGCTGCTCCACCACCGCCGCCGCCACCACCGCCGCCGCCGGCTTTCCGCTCCTCTTTTTCTTTTTGCGCTTTACAGAACGGCACGTGCCGTTCCGCAGCCAGCTCGTTGAACCGCCGCGTGCAGTGCGGGCACGCGACGTAGTCCGGGTTCTCAGCGGGCGGTAACGTCTCGCCCTTGCGCCCGGCACGCAGGGCGTTGCGGAACGCCTCAGATTTCTGTTTCCATGCTGGGGCCGGGGCCGTATCGGGTGCCGCCGCTGCTGGAGTAGCCGGGGCAGGCGCGCGTTTTTTAGACGGCGCAGGCGCGGGCGGCGGCGTCAGTGCGTCGCGCTCGTCATCCTCGTCGCGTCTCGCGGCAACGGTTGGCGCCGGCGGCAACCCCAACGAAATCTTAGCCGTCGGAGCGACCGTCACAAATTTCTCGAGTTCCGTGCCCTTGACGCGTTTCGCCTGCGCGTTGAAGACGGTGCGCCGCTTAGCGGCCAGTTTCTGGCAGGCCGCCACGTGCCGGTCGAGCGAGGTGACGGCGAACTTGCGGTCGCAGATCGGACACGGCGCTCGCTGCACGTCGGCGTCCGGGTCGGCATCGGGATCGGCCGCGGGGGCGTCGGGTGGGTACTCGGTGGGTGGCGCCGGCGCGGGTTTGCGAGCGGGAGGTGCAGGAGCGTCATCGTGGACCGGGTTGAATTTTGGACGTGCCGCGGGAGCGGGCGGCGGAGTCTCCGGCGGCTCGGACGGTGGGGGTTTCGCAGCGCGTCGGGTTGCGGCCGGTGCGATAGCACGCACCCGTTCGGGGAGATTTTCGGGTTCGACGGGGGTCGCGATCTGCGGTAACGGACGCGACCTTGTTGGTACCGATGACGCTGCAGCCGGTGCAGGGACCGGTGACGCAGCTGCGCGCGGGGAACGAGCGGGCGCACGCCGAGGTACTGCGCGTGGCGGTGGGGTCGCGGGCGGGAGTGGCACGGCAGCCGCTAGGTTCGGCAGCGACCGCCATTGAGTGGATGCGGTGGATGCGGCGGATGCGGCGGATGCGGCGGTGCCGAGCCGCGATGCGGAGCCGGGGCAGGAACGGATGTGCGCGGCGTACTGGTGCGACGGGACGTGCTGGCAGCCTGAAGAATTCGGAGATCAGTCTCAGTCGTGGAACGGCGTGGAGAGGGGACTGAAAGCGCGTACAAGTCACGCACGGGTGCGACAGCGGGTGGGACGCGAGCGCTGATGCGGCTGACGCCGCAGCCGCGCGGCCTACGTGTTGGCGGATGCATCTGGTACACAAAACGGGAGGTCAGTATCGGTCCCCGCCCCCGAATGACACCCGGAACGTACCTCCCTGATGCGCGGCCATTCGAATCCGTGCAGCCACCTCACCACACACATGGCACAACATCGCCTTGTCAGACGACGCCGACCCTGTGCGCGAA
>GG745348.1:213553-225718 GCA_000151295.1 Allomyces macrogynus ATCC 38327 | reverse complement strand
TTCATCGCGGGGTTGCTGGCAAGGCCGGCACGTTGGGGCGAAACGCCATTGGCGGGTGGAGTCGTTGGACGCGGGTCGAGCGCGGTCGTTGGCGAGAGAAGCGTCGAGTCGTCGTCAGCGGAAGGCCCGCGGAAGGAACTTGACGCGGTCAGGGTCGGTGCGGACCCGTTTGGGGTCGACGTGCCGTCGAGGTGCGGCAGATGCACGCCGTGAAACAAAGCGCGCAGCTCGCCCTCCCGGCAGCAGGTAGGGCGATTCTTCGGGGCCGGCCGGGGGAAAAGGCCATAGTTGCAAAGGTCGAGGTGCTTGGCGGAAGAGGGTGGGGGAACGTGAAAAGATGCGGCCTGGTTAGGGGGGGCGGCCCAAACGGCGGGCCTGAAAAGTGCAAAGCGTCGAGCGGGTCATGCAGCGGGGGGTCACTGAGGGCGCGGCGGGTGCGGGCACTTGCGGGGAGCGTTGCCGTCGTCGTGGTGCTGGCCGCGTCGTCGTGGTGCTGGCCGCGTCGTCGTCGTTGCGGGAGGGCGTGGTGCACGGCGGTGCGAGGCCAGGTACGTCGCGTGTCGAACATTCGATTGCGGGACGTGTTGGTGGGGACAGGTCGCGGGCCAACCGAGCACATGCTCACACATGGCCGTGTCAACAGTCCGGCCCACCGCACCGCCCGCCTCGGCGCACCACCACCACATCGCCACCGTCAGCACGAGCGCCAGCAGCACGAGGAACAGCGCCCGCCAGCAGGACGCCCCGCCGACCCGACCTGTTATCATGGCCATCATCGAGGACGGCGACCTGCCGCACTTCCAGCTCGGCTTTGTCGAGTCGCCGCACCCGCGCGATGCACCGCTCGCCATCGAGCACTTCCCCACCAAGATTGGCGGCAAGCCGGTAATTTGACACAACGTCGCTGGCCCATGACCAAGAGCCGACCCTGACGCGCCCGCCCGCCTCCAGCTCTGGCTCAACCCGAGGACTCCGCTCGACCCGGCCAAGCTCACGTGCGGCGCTTGCAGCGCGCCCATGATCCTGTTGATGCAAGTCGGTACATACCCCGCGTGCTCGCGTTGCTGCTGTCCCTCATGCCGCGTAGCTCGCGCGCCACCTCGTGCTCTCCACCCGCTCACAACCGGCCCTGAATGCGCACCTTAGATCTACACGGCTGAAGACTTCCCCGAAGAGGCCTACCACCGCTACCTCTACCTATTTGTCTGCCGCAAGGGCGCGTGCCACCGCGGCGACCGCCGGCTATGGTACGCTTATGCTTTCGCCACTGCCTTGTCCACCCGCTCTCGATGGCTCATCATCGACCTCCTTGACTTTAGCACGCGCGTCTTTCGCGCGCAGCTTCCACTCGACAACGACTTTTACGAGACCGACCCGGACACCGAGGAGACGACCATCAAGCCGGCCTACAGTTCCACGGCCGCGACCACCTGCGCCGTGTGCGGCGCCGCCGCGTCCAAACGGTGCGCCGCATGCCAGAAAACCTGGTACTGTTCGCGAGACCACCAGTACGCGCACTGGACGCACGCCGGGCACAAGGAACAGTGTTCTCGCACCACCACCGCGACCGACGTGACGTCGCGCCTCGTCCGCGCCAAACTCCTCTTTCCGGAACTCGAAGTCGTCTCCGAACCCGAACTCTCCGAATCGGAACGGATCGCGGCGGCCGCTGCCGCCGAGGGCAGCGCGACGCACAACGCGCTCGTCCCGCTGCTCCGCGCGCCTGCGGTGCCCGAAGAGTACGAGGATTCCGAGACAGGTGTGGATCGCGCGTTCTTGAAGTTTCAGCACCGGATCGACATGTACCCGAAACAAGTGCTGCGGTACTTGCGCGTCGATCCGGAGTTGGACCCGGAGCCGCTGTTTGTGGCCGCGGAAGAGAAGCCGGATTTGGAGCGGGTCGCGCCGTGCCCGCGGTGTGGTGCGAAGAGGGAGCTCGAGTGCCAGGTGCTCTCGACGGTGCTCGCGTACTTGCCGCTCGATGTGACCGACGAGAATTCGTTTGATTTTGGGACCTATTTTGTGCTGACGTGCCCGGAAAATTGCGAGTTGAAGGGCGAGTATGCCGAGGAGGTGGTCCTGCGGCAGGATTTTTCGAGTGATGGGATGAGTTCGCTCGCGCAGCGTGCGGAGAAGGCCAAGGAGGTGCTCAAGGAGAAGGAAGAGGCGGAGAATGACGCCGAGTAGATTCGTGTCTTGATTTGCTGTTTGAGGGACGAAATGAAAAGCAACGGTTGTGAAAGTTATCCTATTTCGTTCCCAACCACTTCCTCGTCTTCGACGGCAATCTCCTTCCTCGTCCTCGCGACACGACATGATGCACGGACCGTCAGGGTATCAAACTCGCCAGTCCGCACGTTCCCCACCCTCCCTTCGTCCGTTTTCTCACACCGACCACCCAACCACCGCGGCCCCTGCACCCGCGACCGCCGCGACCACTTTCGCTGCGCCCATCCCGCCCGCGCCATGCGCCGCCGCATTCTTCCCCGCCGTCGTCGTCTGCTGCACCGACTGCCCCGTCAAACTGCCCGAACACGTTGCGTTCAATTTCGTCTCATACGCTCCTTCCGCCGCGGCCCCACCATTCGGGACCGGGTACTTGCGCGCGGCCGCCATCATGACGCCCGCACAGTCCGAACAGACCACTTTCGCGGGCAGAGCGACCAGCCCCGCCGCCGCGTTGCTCGTCGACCCGCTCCAAACACCCCCGATCGCGGCCGCCACCGTCGACTCGCACTGGTTGGCCGCGCAGGTCGTGACGTACGCGCGCTGCACGTAGCTCGCGATACTCGATGGCGCGAGCGAGGTCGTCGACAGGGCCACGTCCGACGCGCACGACGAGGCGACACGCGACGTGTAGCTGGTGAGAGCCGCCTGGCACGCGGGCGTGCAGGTCGCCGAACGCGACGACGCGTCGGCGGTCGCGGTGTAGAAGAGGGTGGTTTCGTCACAGTCGGGGATCGATGCGGTGAGCGCGGTCGCACAGCTGGCGGAAACGCCGAGAGGGGAAGTGGGGGCGAATTGGAAGGGAGAGGTCCCGGCGTGCGTGGGGGTCGTAAGTTGGAGGAGCACAAGGAGCGCGAGGAGCGCGGCCGGGCCGGCGTAGACGCGCGGGAACGAGTTAGGCGACGAGGTGGTGTTGCGAGCCATGGTTGATTGCTTGGTTGTTGGCTTGGCTTGGACGAGATTGATCGGATCGGGTGAGGTTGCGCGGCGCAATGGTCGGGTCGACTGGATGAGAAGGGTACGTTGGAGAGAGAAGCGAGCGGATCAAGCTTGTCGAAAGCAGTTGGTCAGGCCTTGAGGTGGAGCTGTCCGTGCTGCAGTCGTGCTCGGTCGTGCGCCGTGTCGGCAAGAATAGAGAAGCGTCATAAAAGCGCACGCAAGCGCGTTTGTGGCGACCGCGAGCAGGCGGTAGCGCGCACGCGCGCAGCGAGCACAGCGGTGGTCGCGTGCGAACCGGCTGCGGGAGACGTGCGAGACGTGACACATCAAGGCCGCGTGCTTCACGTGTTTTGCACGTTCCTTCTTTGGTTCCTCGTTCTTTCGCTTCATCATGCGGCCTGCTCTGTCAGACGGTCAGAGCGCCACACCACCACCATCCACCACCAGGCATCAATCACGAACCGCAACCCGGTCCTCTCTCTGCGCCGTTGCCTGATCCTCGCACTGGCAGCGTTGCGCACGCCGCGTGCTCTCTCTTCGATCCGCGGCCATCCCCGACCATGTATGATTGGACGGCCCTAAAAAAAAACAAGTCGTCGGCCCCGCCGACGACGATCACAACCACGACCTCGAGCACATCGACGTCAACGTTCCTCGTGCCGAACCCGACGAGCACCGCGACGCTGGAGCCCACGTTGACGCTCGCACCCACCCCGACGCTGGTTGTGCCAACGCCAACGCTGGTGCCTTCGCCGACGCTGGCGCCCACGCCTACGCTGGTGCTGCCCACGCCGACCCTCGTGCCGACCCCGACACTCGTACCGATGCCAACGCTGGTGCCGTCCCCAATCCATGGCGACGACCAAGGCGCACTCGGTGCCTGGTGCTCGGCGCATGGCGGGTTCGGGCCTTGGGACCCCAAGGGCAACGATACCTGGGACGTGACCACCTGTTTCCAGTCGGCGATCATCAACAATTTGCCCGTCGCGCTGCTGCTGGTCGTCGGCGCGCTGCGTCTGATCCAGCTAAGGCGACGGCCTGCGGCCTCGGCTGAGCATTGGGGCTGGCACTACTGGGCCAAGCTGGTGCGTTGACTGTGCTCGAATCCGTGTGTGCTGTTGAATGGCGTGGAAGGGCTGACTCTGCTCGCCTGGTAGATTGTCATTGCGGCCCTGATCGCCGTGCAGCTCGCAGCGTACGCGCTCGCCAATGACCACTCGGGCGTCAATGGGACCCTCCTCGCGGTGCAAGTCGCGGCGCTGGTACGTTTGTCCTCACGACAAGCTAAAATTTCATTTTGGATGGGTCTGAACGGCACGTGCTCACTCCAGTCACCTCCCCTCTGTCCAGGCTCTCGGTCTTGTCCTGGCGCACACGGAACACACGCGGTCGCGCGCGTCGAGCGACGTCCTGCTCGTCGTCTGGCTCGTCGGCTTCTTCACGTCCCTGCTCGACATCAAGCACCTGGCCTTCCACCACGTGCCGCTGGCCCCGCTCACGGCGCTCGCCATCACGACCTCGGCGCTCTACTTTGCCTCTTTTGTCCTCGAACTGATCCCCAAGTCGCGCGGCGACTATGAGCTGCTCGGCGACGATGTCGGCGCGCTGGTCGTCGACGAGGACGGCAACGTTGCGGGCGTGGCGAATCCGGAAGATACGGCCAACTTGTTCTCGCGGCTGTCGTTCTGGTGGCTCAACGACCTGATGCGCCGCGGGCAAAAACACGTCTTGCGTGCCGACGATCTGTGGCGCGTCGCGGCGTCGCAGGCGACGGCCGCCAACTACACCAAGTTTGCCGCCGTCTGGGACCGCGAATTGGCGAAACCCAGCGGCCCGTCACTGTTCCGTGCGATCGTCGTCGTGATTGGGCCGACGTTTGCGCTGGCTGGGTTGCTCAAGTTTGTGCAGGACCTGATGGCCTTCACGCAGCCGACGCTCCTGCAGCAGCTGATCGCACACGAGTCGGTACCGCAGGGGGTCGCCATTGCAATCGGCATGTTTCTCGTCGCCATGACGCAGTCGTTGTTTGTGAACCAGTACTTCCAGCTGTGTCTGGTCGTCGGCACGCAGTTGCGCACGGCGTTGACGGCCGCCGTCTACCACAAGGCGCTGCGGCTCTCGCTGAATGCCAAGAGCCAGTCGTCGACGGGCCAGCTCGTTAATATCATGTCGGTCGACGTGCAGAAGCTCTCGGACCTCCTGACTTACTTGCACGTCGGGCTCTGGTCGGGCCCGTTCCAGATCGGCATGTCGCTCTACTTGCTCTGGGATCAGCTCGGTCCCGCAGTCCTGGCCGGGCTCGCGGTCATGATTTTGGTCATGCCCGTGAACACGGCACTCGCCAAGCGGCAGCGTGTCGTGCAAAAGGACCAGATGAAGAACAAGGACCATCGGCTCAAGCTAATGGACGAGTTTTTGTCGGGGATCAAAGTGATCAAGCTCTACGCGTGGGAAAAGTTTTTCCTCGGCCGGATCGACCACGTGCGGCACAAGGAAATGCGCAATATTCGCAAGTACGGGTACTTGAACGCCGTCACCGGTTTCTTTTGGATGTGTACGCCGTTTGCGGTCGCGTTTGCGACGTTTGCCGTCTACCGTACGCATTTGTTTTCCCTAGTTTCGGGCGAGGGTTGATGCGAGAGTGTTCACACGCCGCGTCCCCACTGTTGTAGTTCTGACCTCGGGCGAGCAGCTCACGCCGTCCAAGGCCTTTGTCTCGCTGTCGCTCTTCAACCTGCTGCAATTCCCGATGACCATGCTGCCCAACGTGATCAGCTCGGTCGTCGACTCATCGGTCTCGCTCAACCGCATCTACCAGTTCCTGACCGCGGAGGAAGTGCACAACGAGTACCTGCACCGGCACAACGCGCCCGCCGCCGTATCCAGCACCGTCAAGGCCGAGGCCGTGCGTGTGCGCGGCAGCTTTGCCTGGGCCAAGACCGCCTCGTCCGATGAGGACGACCTCACCGCGCCCGTCCCGGTCCTCAACGACCTCGACCTGACGTTCCTCGCGCGCGAACTCGTCTGCGTGATTGGCAAAGTCGGCGGCGGGAAATCGAGTCTCCTGTCGGCGATTCTCGGCGAAATGCGGGCGGTCCCGACGGTCGCGAACCCGGCGCCGCGCGTGGATGTGGCCGGGTCGCTCGCGTACGTCAGCGACGAGTCGTGGTTGCTCAACGCGAGTATTCGGGACAATATCTTGTTTGGCGCCGCACTCGATGACGAGTGGTACGCGGCCGTGATTCGCGCGACCTGTCTCGATGTCGATCTCGCGGTTTTGCCGGATGGTGACCTGTGCCTGGTGGGTGAGAAGGGGGTCTCGTTGTCGGGCGGGCAGAAGAAGCGTCTCGCGATTGCCCGTGCGGTCTACTCGCGGCACGATGTTTATTTGCTCGATGATCCGCTGAGCGCACTCGACGCGCAGGTTGGGCGGCAAGTGTTTGATGCGTGTTTCGGTCCCAACGGGTTGCTCAAGGACAAGTGCCGTATTCTCGTCACGCACCAATTGCATTTCCTGAACCAGTGTCAGATGGTCGTGAATTTGCGCGATGGCCGCGTCACGGAAATCGGCACGCTCGACTACGTCAAGTCTCTCAAGGGCGATACGATGCAGCTGCTCTCGGCGATTGCGATCCCGACCACGACCCGCGGCAACGACGGCGAGGAGGGGGACGTTCCGTCACCCGCGTCGTCGTCGACCGCGGCGGCACCGAAAACCGTGGTTCCGTTTGTCATGAACAAGGGCGACCGCCCGCAAATCGTGTCGGAAACTATGGCCTCCGGCTCGATTCCGTGGTCCGTCTACACGCTGTATTTGAAGAGCTGCACGTGGCGCGGCGTCGCCCTGTTTTTCGTCGCGGCCGTCGCCAACCAGGCATTGTCAATGTCGGCCAATATCTGGCTCGAGTATGCCGTCTCGCACGATGTCGAGACGAGCACGTTCTTGACCGTCTACGGCGTGATTGGTGTGGGCTTTTCGACCATGGCCGTGCTCATGACAATCGTCGGGTGGATCGTGTGCGGGATCCGTGCCGCGCGCACGCTGCATAACCGCATGCTCTCGCGCGTCGCCGCGTACAAGATGGAGTTTTTCGACACGCAGCCGGTCGGCCGCGTGATCAACCGGTATGTTCTTTTGTGACCGAGGGGGATGCGGATGAAGTAGCTCCAAACTGATCCATCGGCACGACGATGTAGTTTCGCCAAGGACGTCAACGTCGTCGACGAGACCCTGCCACGCGCATTCCAGTCGATGGTCCGCACGTTCCTCTCCGTCCTCGGTGTGATGCTGCTCATTTCGGCCTACACGCCGGCGTTCCTCGCGGCCCTCGCGCCGCTCGCCGTCGCCTACTGGTTCATCCAGCGCATCTTCATCGCCTCGTCGCGCGAACTGCGCCGGCTCGATTCGGTCTCGCGCTCCCCCGTCTACACGCATTTCGGCGAATCGCTCGACGGGCTCACGGTCATTCGCGCCTTCGGGCACCAGTCGCGGTTCGTCCGCGGCCTCTACGCGCGCGTCGACGATAATCTGCGCGCGTATTACCTGTCGACCACGTCGAACCGGTGGTTGGCCGTGCGGCTCGAGTTTATTGGCGCCATGGTCGTGCTTGCCGCGGCGTTGCTGATGGTCGTGACGCACGCGGATTCGGCCGTGATTGGGCTGACCTTGTCGTATGCGCTGACGACCACGGGCGCTCTGAACTGGACGATTCGCCAGTTGTGCGACGTCGAAGCGAACATCGTCGCCGTCGAACGCATCCACGAGTATTCCGAGTTGCCCGTCGAGGCGCCCGCGCTCATGCCCACGCGGCCGCCGCCGCACTGGCCGAACCGCGGCGTGATCCAGTTTGAGCATTTCGCGACGCGGTACCGCGCCGGTTTGGACCTTGTCCTGCACGATATTCACGTCACGGTCCCCGCGGCGTGCAAGGTCGGGATTGTGGGCCGCACTGGGTCGGGCAAATCGAGTACGCTCCTGGCTCTGTTCCGGATCCTGGAAGCGGCCGAGGGCCGAATCGTGCTCGACGGCGTGGATATCGCGACCGTCGGGCTCTACGACTTGCGGTCGCGGATCACGATTATCCCACAGGACCCGATCTTGTTTTCGGGCACGATTCGCGCCAACTTGGATCCGTTCGAGCAGCACGACGATATGGCGCTCTGGCAAGCGCTCGACGCGGTGCAGTTGCGCGAGACCGTGGCGGCCCTTCCCGGGAAGCTCTCGCACGCGGTCGCGCACGGCGCGACCCTCTCCCTCGGCCAGCGCCAGCTAGTGTGCCTGGCCCGCGCGCTGCTGCGCCATTCGCAGGTGTTGGTCCTGGACGAAGCGACAGCGCAGATCGACTTGGAGACGGACCGCATCGTGCAGCAGACGATTCGCGCGCAATTTGCGCACTGCACGATCTTGACGATTGCGCACCGCGTGAATACGGTGATTGATTCGGACCGGATCTTGGTGTTGGCGGGGGGTAGGGTCGTTGAGTATGATGCTCCGCAGAAGTTGTTGGCGCAGAATGGGTCGGTGTTCCGCGCTTTGGTTGAGGAGAGTTCGGCGCAGCACCATTGATGCGGGATGGGGTTGAGTGGAGAGGAGGAGGAGAAGGGTGTTTGTGGGATTTTTGGCGAGCGTCGGTTTGTTCCATCAGTTTGAGACCTTTGGCACTTGTCAATCTTGGCACCAGTTGCGATTTGTTATTGCAGACAATGTTTCCTCGTCTCCAGCGCTGCAAAAACGACACGAGTTAGCCGTGAACAAGGATGGAGAAGCCGTGCTTGTCCTTGCCATCACACTCGACCGGTCGGCTCTCGTCACGAATGAACATAAACGGCAGCAATCCAACCCCGACCCCAATCGCAACACAAGCGACACTCAACAACACCCGGTGGAGAAGCATGTGAAAACCAAAATGCGCAACATTTTTTTGTCTTAGGAGCGGTTTATGTACAAATTCCAACGGGGGAACGACGACCGGCGGCGGTGCCCGGCCTCACAAGGCCGAGTCGAAACGCGCACCGGCACACCTCCGAAAATTAAAGAGAGCAGCAGCAGCAGCAGGCAGGCGGACAGGCACTGGCGAGAGAGAGAACACAACGAGGGCAGAGCCGAACCGGGCCGGAGTCACGCACGCGTTCAGGTTAGCCGAAAGTCGGAGGGGTGAAGAGCGCGGTAACGGCACGGCGACACGGTCGGGCTTGCGCGCGAGCACCGAGTGGCTGCCGTGGGTGTGGGGGAAAATAGAACAGTACCTCCAACAATTAGCGCACGTAGATAGAGAGAGGACACTGTGGCACAAAAACGGATCCGGAAAAAACGATCAAGAGAAGAGATGACTCACCGAGCCCAGCACACCGAGCACACCGACACCGACGACGGAACGTTCGACGAGCTTAGGCATCCAGCAACGCATCGAGTTCGCGCTGGAGCGCATCGTCATCGTCCTCATCGTGCTCGGCACCACCGGCCATGAGCATATCCGGTGTGAGCCACGCGTTCGCGCCGACCTTGCCCTCCTCGCCACCCTCGTGCGGCGGCGACGGCGGCGTGCTCGGCGAGGTCGCGCCTGTCGCGAGCATGAGGCGCAGCCACTGGTAGGGCTCAAACTCTTCGGGCGAGACGGGCTGCGGGTCGGCGGCCGGCACCACCTCGGCCACGGGCAGTTCGTGGTGCTGCGGCGGGGACAGCGGCGCGCCGGGCACGGCGAGCGGCAAGTAGGCGACGGCGGGTGCTGTGAGCCAGACGGGCGCGGCCGGGTTCATGGGCCCCGCGACCGGCGCCGAGTGCACCATGGTCGGCACAATTGTGTCCTTGGGCGGGCTCGGGAGCATGAGCGTGGCCGCCATGCCGAGCCGCGACAACGACCGCGCGGGCATGGGCGTTTCCGGCGGCACGGGCGACGGCGACGAGGCCGTGATCCAGCTGCGCGCATCGGACTCGTCGTCGTCGTCGTCGCTCATGTCGGCGTCGTGCGCATCCATAGGACTCGTGCACCGTGATGCGACGGCGTGCAGGTACTCGGAAAAGTGCGACTTGAGGTCGGTGCTCGACCGGATGTGATCTGTGCGCCGGCGACAGGGAGCACAGCGGGCGACGAGTTTAGTGCGTTGGTCATGGTGACGGAGAGAGAGAGCACTGCATCATCAAAGAAGTGAGGCAAAAGCAAGAAAGAAAGAGAAAAAAAGATCAAGTCAAGTCAAAGGCCGCGGCCATCGTCGCCGTCGTCAGCACCCACATCCTCATCGTCATCCTCGCCAGGGAAATGGTGGAGCGCGTCGTCGTCACCAAGGCAATCATCGTCGACCGATTGCGTCATCACCACTGCGCCCGCCTCGCCGCCGTGCTCGCGCGCGACCCCGAATTCGAGGAATCAAGTCCCGAGCGGGCCAGCGTCGGTCAAGAGGACCAAGCGCCGGAATGCGTTCGGAGACCGAATGAGAGAAAGGTGGGCGCCAAAGGCAAAAAGAAATTCCAACCAAAAGCAAACCCCCTTCGTCGGCGATAGAGACGACCGACGTACATTTGCGGCGAGCCTTGTCAACGACAACGCGGCTGAGCCGCTTGGGCTTGCGCTTGGAGCGCTTGCGCACGGCGCCGCTGCCCTGCTGCGAGGTGACCGAGGCGCGGCGTTGGCGCGGCACGGTGTGCGGGGCCGGCGACGGCGAGGGCATCGAGTCCGAGGCGGCGCTCGCAGAGGAAGACGATTTCATGGTCCAGAAGGACAGGGGTGTCCGCGTCCCGGCAGCAAGCCTTGAAGTCGAGGGGCGCTGGGACGACGGGCGAGGATGACCGGACCGATTCGCCACGGGAAAGCTGCACGGCAAAATGTCCAGAGCAGCACGGCGAGAAAGCGGTCGGCACGGGGTCGGGGCAGAGAAAGGCTGGGGGCTCGCTCGCTCAAACACACAACAGCACGGGCACACGGCGAGACTGGCGACGGCGGGAGGGGACCGGCGGCAGCGGCAGCGGGGGGCCGCGAGCAGGCGAATGCGGGAAGTGAGAGCGGCCAATGGATGAGCAGTCGTGAAGTCCACGACAGCCACGAAGAGCGGGCCGACGCCTGGTGGGACGACGGGGGTGACGGCTCGGTGGGCGATGTGGGGGCAACAGGAAACGGCGTGCGTCTGTTCTGCGTTGCCTGCTTGACAACACGTGCGGCCACGCGATCCGTGTCGACGGTCACGCCGCGGATGTCTCCCACCCGGCGCGTCTGTCTCGCGCCACACCTCGACTGTTTGACCCGCCCCCCACCGACGGCCCGCACGCGGACGACGACGAACAACGGCGCGACCCAACGCGAACCACGCGCATGCAAGGCGCTCCCACGAGGGCATTTTCGACGCACGGCCACGCGTTTGGATCGATCGTGCCTGCGCAAGGGCCTCGGTCGGCGCCCCATCAAGCGGGCCCTCCCCATTCGCGCTCGTCCGAGCCCGCCGCGCCGCCGCCGTGCCCGCAGATTCGCAGCAGCCCTATCTGACGCCCCTTGCCTGGGGAGCCTTCCCACGCCGCGCGCAGTGCATCGCATGCTGCTACACCGTGCGCAACAAGTCCCCGCTGGCACTCGACACACCAGCGCTCCACTCTCGCACGCCCGCTTGGGCCACGCCAAGCTCGAAATTCCGAACTATGCACTCGCGCTCGTCCATCTCCACCGACTCGTTTTCCTCGCACATGGCTGCTACAAGATACCCGCCGCCGGTGCCGTTGCGGCTGGTGGCAATTCGCGCCCGAAAAGGCACTGACGCGCCGCCCGACTGTGCCCTCAGGGCAGCTGCACCACCCACAGCCATGACCCTGCTTTTTGCACTCATCTGCGCGATATCTTTACTCGGCGCACCCGCTGCACGCGCCCAATCCGTCACGGCCGCGTTGCCATGGAACGGATGGGGCAACAACCTCGCGCGCCCAGACTGGGGCGCGACCAACAGCTCGGCCGCGACGCTCTCGCGCAGCTGGGCCCAAGCGCGTTTACCGACAACGTCTCGGTACCCGCGCCGAGCACT